>VUYV01000071.1:1908487-1961757 GCA_008711295.1 Anarhynchus alexandrinus | reverse complement strand
AGAAGGGTGAGGGGAGACTTTATTATGGCATACAAGTATCTAAAGGGTGGGTTGAAGGAGGATGGAGCCAGACTCTTTTCAGTGGTTCCCAGTGATAGGACGAGGGGCAACGTTCACAAGTTGGAACATAGGAGGTTCCGTTCAAATACAAGGAGAAACTTCTTTAGGGTTAGGGTGGCAGAGCACTGGCACAGGCTGCGCAGGGAGGTTGTGGAGTCCCCTTCTCTGGCGATTTTCAAGACCTGCCTGGATGCAGTCCTGAGTGATGTGCTCTAGGCAATCCTGCTTTGGCAGGGGAGTTGGACTAGATGATCTCCAGAGGTCCCTTCCAACTCTGAAAATTCCGTGATTCCGTTTGTCGGTGCCGGGGAGGGCGGTCGTCACCCGCCGCCGGTGACCGCCCTGCCAGCGGGGCCGAAGCCAGCCCAGCGCGGCCTCTCACAGCGCCAGGCTCGCGCGGGAGCGCGGGGCACGCCGGGCCTTCGGCTGGCGGCGTGCGCAGGGCGGCCCCGCCGGCGCTGATTAGCTGGAGGAGCGGGGCGGGGCTCGGCGTGGGGACGCTCCTTCCTGCGGAAGTGAGGCGGGAAGGGCCGCTGCCTCGCGTTGCTCCTTCTTTTCTGCCGCCGCCATCATGGGTCGCATGCACGCTCCCGGGTAAGAGGCCGGAGGTGGTGTATGGGGCCCGCCTGGGGTTGTTGCGGGTGATAATAGGGCGCCGCGGACGGGTGTGGGAGCAGAAGGTCTGCTGCGGGAGCAACGCGGCGTGCGTGGCGATGGGGGGAGGAGGGGGCGAGGGAGGGGGAGGCTGGTGGCTGTGGAGATATGGCGGCAGGGTGGGGAAAGGCTCGGGCCGGTGCTGCGGAGCGGGTTCCCTTGGCCGGCCCCGGGCAGGGTCATGGTTGTGGTGGCCGGGATCCTGTTCCCGGTGCTGACCCGGCGCGGCCTGTGCTGGTGGTGGCACTGTCTGCAGGCGAGGAGGGAGGCCGCAGGCCTCGGCCGTGCAGGCTCATCGCGGTCCTGCAGGAAGCCCTTGTAGTAGGCTGCTTTGTGGTGGGGTCAGGGCGGCAATCTAGCTTGTCCGGCTCGGCTTAGCCTGTGATCTGCTTCTTCCCCACAGAAAGGGCTTGTCCCAGTCAGCCTTGCCCTACAGACGCAGCGTGCCTACGGTAAGTAACGTCGCTGTCCCGTCCGTGCTTCGGCGGGCCCGGGCGACTGCCGAGTGGCGTTTGGTGCGGGGTCCGGTTCCCACAGTGCATCTTAGCAGTGCACGGGAAAAGAAAGAAAACGAAGAGACCTGTAATGTTTTGTGGTATCATTTTTAAATTCTGGCCTGGTAAAATGCTACCTTAGTCTATGGTTTTTAGGGTACTGAGGAAGCAAGTGTCATTTCCTGGCCAGATGATTTGTTGGGCAAAACAAGTCTTTTTTCCTCTTTGTACTCCCCTTTATTGAAGTGCTACTTTAATTGCTTTTAGTCTGTATGATGGTAATTTCTAGAAATTAAATTACTCTTTTCACACTTGAGTTTGGCCTTTGCCATCGTGGATTAAACTGACTGTTTTCTAAAATATTTAAAACAGTAATTTGCAGGTCAGAGCACTAATTTAAGTAACTTCAGTATGCCCTTAGTTCATTCGGGCTGTTTCCACTTAAGAGGCTTACTTGTCAGCTAAACGAGCTGTTGCTTAATCTGTTGCTATGGCTTGGAGGATCTATCTGCTGGCAGAAAGATCAATTTGTGATGCACGTGGAAAAGCACGTACTGACAAAGTTAAATGGAAACGTGAAATTAAAAACAGTTAAATGGAGACATGATATTAAAGCACAAAATACGAAAATAAAGAGATGCAATTTAAAGTAAAATGATATGAAGCTGCTTGAAGTACTGCTGATGGTTAAACAGTTTAATAATTATTAGGATGCTCAAATGCTATAGTTGTTTTAAAAAATCCTGTGGGTTTTTTGCTTAGTTTTATTTGTATTCTGTTTTGAATTGTAGTGTATAGCACACTTCCAATTATATTTTTAGCTATGCTTTTCTGTTTCGTACTGTGACAGTATTAAAACAGGAAAAAAAATCAGAAGGTTTTGTAGCTCATTGAAAGATTCAGCGAGGGTTATCTAGCTTGTTGGTATTGTCTTCCCCTTAATAATCATAGAATTAATAGAAAAGGCACAGTCCTATCTGACTAGATTAATTTCTTTCATTTATGAATTAATTTGTGTATCTAACGTCTGGTTTTCACTAATCTCTCTAGGTGCTTTACTAAGAGGTGGCTAAATGGTTCTCAATTTTGCATTTCTGTCAAAGGCCCAACTAAAAAGTTCCTTCCCAATAACTGTTTTTTTTTAGTCTGTAAATTTGTATTTATGCTTCCGGTGTGGCAGTTAAAGTAAACTTTTGATAAAACAGCTGGTTGGAGGCTATATGGGGTGTTTTAAACAGACTTTCTTCTTTCACCTCTTCCTTCCCCTGCTATATTTCACTAGCACTAATATGTTCATAATATGTAAAAAAGTTTCTGTATAATTAGAAGTAGAATTTCAGTTCTTGATTGCTTTTTCAAGCATTACATTGCATCTATTTCTACTATTTTATAAAAAGCTTTCATGTCG
The DNA here is from genome assembly GCA_008711295.1 of Anarhynchus alexandrinus. NCBI lineage: Eukaryota > Metazoa > Chordata > Aves > Charadriiformes > Charadriidae > Anarhynchus > Anarhynchus alexandrinus. The sequence goes on along the minus strand of VUYV01000071.1, from coordinate 1,959,141 downwards.
TTAGCCTTTGTATTAATCAGTGTTCATTAGTTGTTTGGTTTTGGTTTTTTTTCTAATTTTCTTTAGTGGCTGAAACTTACTTCTGATGATGTAAAGGAACAGATCTACAAGCTGGCTAAAAAAGGCCTGACTCCCTCACAAATTGGTAAGGTTTATTAATAACTCCTAAATGGAGACAAAACATGTTTTACTTACTGTAATAATGTAATTGTTCCTTCAACCTATGTTAAATAACATGCTAAGAAAATACAGGTTTCCTGATGTACCTATATAGTCACTGTATGGATACCACTAAAAATGTAATATGCCTCATTCTTGCAAGAAGTGTATTTGATGAAATAGTTAAATGGGTTTTCTTCCAAGCAGAGGATGCGAAGCATCTATTTAATCTTATAACCTGTCCTTTGGAATGGCCACTAACAGCTGCTACAGGGAAGTTTAGTCTGCCCAGTTTCTTCGAGAAAAACTTGACATCACATCTCAAGTGTTGGCAGCTCTATGTTTAGGAGTTTACTGAGCCAGGCACTGTAGCTGCATAATAGACTAGTTCTCAGTAGTTTGGACCCATCTAGAGTTCTGCTTAGGTGTATGCATGCTACAACTTTATATGGTCGTGAGCTATGCAGTGTAATTATGTGCTATGTGAATGATTAAATTTATTTTTTTTTTAATCCTGAGAGTATTAATGATCCCTGTAGTATGGTACTTTTTTTTTTTATAGTAAGGATTTCTGTGACATCTCTGTTAACCATAGAGAAAAAGGTGATTGAATACCTAGCTTTAACAAGTCTTGTTGAAAATTTCCCAATAATACTGTAGTGTGTAATGTGTTACCTGCCTAAATGTGATGGGGGGGCTAGCTGTCTGTTAAGTGCTATCTCATAAAGTATTTTGGCTTCTGTAAGTTTTATTTTGCTCACTCGTCTGCCACTTGTTCACAGTTCCCACCAGAAAGGTTTTTAATTTAGAGAAGACCATTTTGCATATCTTGTAACTGTAAGGTCGGCTTCACAAGATTTTTTTGTGTAAGGTTTTTCTTTCCAGTGTGAGATGTAAATGTTTGTTTCAGGTGTGATCCTGAGGGACTCCCATGGTGTTGCCCAGGTTCGCTTTGTTACTGGCAACAAAATTTTGAGAATCCTTAAATCGAAGGGACTGGCCCCAGACCTTCCAGAGGACCTTTATCACTTGATTAAGAAAGCTGTTGCTGTTCGCAAACATCTTGAGAGAAACAGAAAGGTGAGTGCTAATTTAAGTAGGTAACTCTATGTTTGTTTTTTCAAATAATACAGTAGTTTATATTTACAACTTGACAAAGCAAAGACTCTTAGTGTGCTTCCTGTTAGCCACCCCCTTTGAGTGAAGTTAGGGGCTTGGGGAGGCTTTTTGATAAAGGAGAATGGTCTTTGTTTGTGAAAAGGATCTTAAAAGCACTGCTTAAACTGCATTTCTGGTCCTGTTCTGATTTTACCGTATTCATCAGACTTTGGTAATGGGAATGTGGAGTTTGTAGCAGTAGCTGTGGATTTTTTGCTTTATTAGTTCATCTGAATTGTACATTGTTGAGAAGTCAAAGTAGTGATTGGTTGTAATGTAACTTTATTTTCAAGGATAAAGATGCCAAGTTCCGCCTGATTCTGATTGAAAGCAGAATCCATAGGTTGGCTCGCTACTACAAGACTAAGAGAGTGCTGCCACCCAATTGGAAGTAGTAAGTCTTCTCTTATATTGTTGTTTTCACCGAGGTCTTGTAGGTTTTGTAAACAAGATGCTGAGGCTGTGATTCAAAGGGTGAAGAGTGCATGATGATCAGGCAGATGGGTAAATCAGGCAGCAAAAAATAGGTATTTTCATAAATGCTAACTGATAAATTAATGGAACTTATTGCCAGGCAAAATGACTGTCACAACATTTGGAAAAAATAATTGATGAGTGAATTCACTACTAGATAATTTTTATAATCCTTTATACAGACTGCAGTCTCCGTTCCCACTCAGATACTTTTGCAGTTCATGTTATTTCAAAATTTAGTGAGAAATGGCTTAGCTGTGGCAAAAATGAAAGTAATTTGGAGATTTTCTGTAGGAAAATCAAATCAACATAGGAGAATTCCCATAGATGTCAGGGTGAGCTGCTTTTCTGAAAAGACTTGAGTGCAACTAGCCAGTGGTTTGGTTTTTTTTAACATACGGTTTTGTGCTGTTACCCTAGTATTTGTATTTTAAAAGGAAGGGTGAAATCTTCCTTTATGCAATAAAAAATTTTAAACGGGTAGTGATTAAGCTCAGGACTGGTAGTTAAAGCTTTGAACTGAAGCAGTGTTTTGGCAACTAGTTTGAAAAACTGCCTTTGCAATTAATATTTCTCTCTCTCTCTCTGTCTTTTTTCTTCTCTCTTTTTAGTGAATCATCAACAGCTTCTGCCCTGGTCGCATAAGAGCTGGCTATGACTTACTGAAAGAATAAATTTTCATTAACTAAGTTTGTGTTGTCTCTAAGTGGTTGGTGTCTTATAAAATTCTGCCCCTTTCAGGAAGCTGCATGTAAATGGGCGGTTTTCAAGGTGAAGCACATGTGTGGCTATGGTTTCCATATTGCTGTCCTACAGTGTCAGATCTGGGTAGTGGTTGTTGCTCTTCTAGACCAGCTGCACGGTTTGTGTCTGTGCTTAAACTGGATTTTGGATCTGATACAGACTCAAGTTAGTAAAGTGGCATGGTCATTTATGTATTTTATTCACCTGGGGCCATGTCTCTGTGTCCTGCAGGAAGAACTAGGGAGGAAAACAGTGACAGAAGGAAGAATTGGAAATTTAGAAAATGCAGAAAAGATTAGGCAGGAGGAAGGGAGGAAAGGGGGAACAAAATTGGAGAGGTTGATGGAATCACTGCAGGTAATGTGGATCTGCTCCTTGTGCAGAAAGTGTAAGCAGACCTCAGCCAGTTCCTGGTAGTAACTGTTGCTGTCATTTGTAAGTAGTTTTAAGAATAGTCTTTGAGATTTGGGTAAATACAGACAACTAGCTCTCCTCAGATGTTACGTCTTTACTGAGGTAGTTTCCCTAAACCTAAAGGGCTGTGGCTGTTGTACAGTCACTGTTCCTGAAATTGTGCTTCCAGGTTCTAAATAGCTTTGACCTTAAGAGTTATCTTTCTGCTGGAGAAATGTGGAGAACAGACTGACAGCTTTGTCCTTTTTTAGGAGAAAATTACAAATGGGAGTTATTCTGTTGTGACTCTTGCTTCTAAGTCTTTGTGTATTGCTTAACTTTTGCCATATTAAAAAGTTAAGTAAATTTAAATAAGCCCCAATATTTTTATAAAATAGTAGCTACTTTCTAGCTTATAACCAGTGAAACATGGTTAACTTCTGGATTTAATTTTGTAGAAAGACAGAATTCCTGTTCCTTGATTATGAAGCTAAATACAGACTTGTGATAAAGACAGTTTTAAAAGAAAAGCACTGCACTCCAGTTGAACTCCAAAGTGCTACTGTCTGTTCTAGCTTAAAAGTTAAATTACCAGCCCCCATATGCTGTCAAAATACTTGCTTTTGTTTCTGAAAGCTTCTGGTGATTTCTTGCCAGGCCCTCACAATGGTAATTAAGTGCTCTGGGATGTAGATGCAAAAAACCACTTTTGTAGAATCGTAGAATGGTTAGAGTTGGAAGGGACCTTTAAAGATCATCGAGTTCCACCCCCCCCGCCATGGGCAGGGACCCCTTCCACTAGACCAGGTTGCTCAAAGCCCCATCCAACCTGGCCTTGAACACTTCAGGGATGGGGCATCCACAACCTCTCTGGGCAACCTGTTCCAGTGTTTCATCACCCTCAGAGTAAAGAATTTCTTCCTAATGTCTAATCTACATCTACCCTCTTACAGTTTAAAACTGTTACCCCCTCATCCTGTCACTACAGTCCCTGATAAAGAGTCTCTCCCCATCTTTCCTGTATGCCCTCTTTACGTACTGGAAGGCTGCTATAAGGTCTTCCCAGAGCCTTCTCTTCACCAGGCTAAAGAACTGCAACTCAGCCTGTCCTCATAGGAGAGGTTCTCCATCCCTCTGATCATCTTTGTGGTCCTTGTCTAGGCTTGCCCCAACAGGTCCATATCCTTATGCTGGGGGCCCCAGAGCTGGACATAGTACTCTAGGTGGGGTCTCACAAGAGCAGAGTAGAGGGGGAGAATCACCTCCCTCAACCTGCTGGCCATGCTTCTGATGTACCCCAGCACACGGTTGGCTTTCTGGGCTGCGAGCGCACGCTGCTGGGTCACGTTGAGGTTCCCATTAACTAACACCCCCAAGTCCTCTGCAGGGCTGCTCTCAATCCATTCTCTGCCCAGCCTGCATTTGTGCTTGAGATTGTCCTGACCCAGATGTAGGACCTTGCACTTGGCCTTGTTGAATTTCATGAGGTTTGTATGTGCCCACTTCTCAAGCCTGTCCAGGTCCCTCTGGATGGCATCCCTCCCCTCCAGCACGTTGACCGCTCCACACAGCTTGATGTCGTTGGCAAACTTGCTGAGGGTGCACTCAATCCCACTGTCCATGTCCAAGATGTCAAACAGCATCGCTCCCAGTACCGACGCCTGAGGAATGCCACTCGCCACTGGTCTCCACTTGGACATTGAACTGTTGACTGCAACTCTTTTGAGTGTGGCCCCCCAGCTGGTCCCTTATCCACTTTCCTGATTTAAAAAAAACAAAAACAAAACCAAAAAGAAGTTGCTGTGAGACTTTGGGGTTGGAGGTATTTTACCAATTGAAAAGCACACAGGTACCTTCACTGCTCATTGTTCTGAAATAGCTGTATGTAAATAATGAAAGCACCAGCAGATGGCACTTTGAAACATTAGTGTTTCAAAAAAGTTCTATATTACAACTAGTGCCACCTAGAGATCAAGTGTCAAGGCTGACAGCCCAAGCCAGTGAACAAATGATACGAATTGTGGTACTACTGTATAAGTGGTGCCAACTGATATGGTGATTTTGAGCACAGTCGTGTTGAAGCTTACCCAGTTTTTGTATTTCATCCTACTGGAGTGTTTCGGTATGAACACAATCTGTGCTGTATCTTTTCTGGCAGTGGTTTGCTAGAGGGGCTGAAAGCAGGCTGTGTTGTACTTGTGGCATTTCCCCCATCCAGTGGTCCTGAAAGCGGCTGACCTTGCCATAGAAGAGGGAAGGGCAGGGGTTGTTGCAGTGATGGGGTCTGCCTTGCAGGAATGGAGGAGAGCAAGAGTACCATGGAAATAATTACCTTGTGGTGTACTGTCAGGAATGAAGTTACCCAGGGACAGATACTGGGCTTGCAGTAAGGTCAGATCCAGGTGTTGAAGGTATTCCTGAGGATAGAGAAAGAGTGGTACACCGGATTTACTGCCTGTAGAACTTGGCAATCTCATGTTGAAGAACAGTAATGGTATTGTGATTGTACTGTTACGCATATGTCTTTCTACTACTTATATTGCTAAAGATTCTGTATTTCCTGAAAATCATATAGGCTAGCTTAAGTAAGCTGTCTGTTCTCATTAAGATTGTCAGTCCCTTACCCCTTTGAACTCATTTGCCCCAGGGCATGCAGTTTGTCTGCTCAGCAGCTGGTGTGCCACTGGGCAGTGGGTGCCTGGCCAGGGGTGGGAACAGTGGAGCCAAGGCACTGGCAGAGGTAAATCCTCCCGGGGGATTGACCACTGCAAAGCGTGATACTGGGCAACAGTGTGTGCCTGAAGAGAGGAGTGTGGGACCAGGAGGAACGTGGTCCTGTGGAAATAATCAGGTAAGTTTACTGTCTGGGGCTGTGGTACAGGACTGCATCTGGGTGAGAGTGAAACTCTTTCAGGTAGTCTGTTCTTAAGTCTTCTACCATGTGGCCGAGCACCAGGACTGCCCCGGGCAGCTCAGGACTTGTGATCCAGCTGCCCAGGTACAATACAGCTAATGGCTGCCTGGGAGAGTTAGTGGAGTCTTTCCTGCTGCCCTGGATAAAAGTACTATAACTTCCCTTTGCAGAGAGATGCGGCGATGGGAATAAATCCAGATCTGAAAGTAATTGCCCCAAATTAATTCTTTATATGAACCAGCACAAACTGCCTCTGCCTTATGATTGTCTCCAGGCTCCACCCTGGCTTCCCAGTCCCCAGCATTCTGGGGTGTTCTGCAGGCTTTGGGCTCCCCTGCACTCTTGCTTTCTCCTGTCACTATGTCTTGTCTCTTTATGGTTTCTTTTGCCTTGGCTTAAGCTTCAGAAGCTATGTTCCTGTTTCTGCCTCATTCCCAACAACCTTTTCTGAATTTCCAGCGTTGCTCTTTTCCTCCTGCAGTATTTTTGTTCTCCCAGCAGGTACAAATCTGAGCAATTTCCCCCTCCTCCCCCCTGTCCCAGTGTGAGCTTTTTCTTGCATTGTGCCAGGGCACACATCAGAAAGGAGCTCACAGCCTCTTCCACTTCCAGCTCCCTTGGTTCCTCTGGTACAGTGAAGCCTGCTGGTTTTTTTCCAGAGAGGCACAGCCACAGGGCCTCTGCCTCCACCGTGAGCCGTGGTACGTGGGACCCCCTCGGCAGCCACACGCTGTGCTTTGCTGCTCCATACCAGGCTTGTTCGCATGGTGAGTTTGGTTCACAGAAGCCTTCCAATAGACTTCAGCCCTTGCCAGCTCTGCAGCTCTTGCAGGGCTGTGGGGTGTATGGCAGAGGCTGCTTCCTTTGGCTGATAATCAACTGGGTTTGAAGGCCGGCTGCTGAGGCACCCTTTCCTCTTGCAGAGCCCCTGGTAGCCGTGGTTGTCTGCCATTCCCTAGGAAGGTTTGTTGTAGGGTGTTAGGAAGAATGATGATGATTCTTGCTGTCACTGCCGGGTCACTGAGGGTGGTAAGGAGAGAACTGGTTTCCTTCAGGTCTGAAGCACTGAGTTTTTCATTGGACTTGGCACAAGGAGAGGCGACAAGGGCAATCATTTCATAGGTTGGTTTTTCCACACAGGTTCCCAATCCTTTCTAATCCATGTTTTTTCTTGGGACCATGGAAGTCTTCCCTCTCTTGCCTTTCTTTGGCCTTGGCCTGCACCTTCTCCCTGCCCCCCAAAGTTTCGGTGTTCTGTTTGCCCTGACACTTGTTGCTGTGTGTCTGATTTCCTGTTAAGGAGATTTCCCCCTTTTTTTTGCAAATCAGTCAAGCCAATTTTTTTCTGTCCCTTTAGGTGACATGAGTTTAGCTTACCCTGATTTGAGTCAGCTAGGGCAGCATTCAAATGTATGAACACTGCTTCATGTTTTCTTCACTTCTGCAGTCCGTCCTAGAATGGTAAGTCCAGAAAGGTGAGTTGTTATTCTGATGATTAAATCAATAGGTGACTGATGCCACACACGCTTTCTACCTTCATTTTTAGGAAAGAGTTTGAAAGGTGACTGTTAAGTATGGGAAAGATTAACCCTGACAGGGATTTAAGGGAAAGCTTTGATTCAGTCATGTCCAGAGGACACTTTGAGTGCTAGATACCTGTTCATTCTGAAAGATTTTGTGGTGTGTGACTGGTTCCCTCGTGGAAGCAAATAAACCATCTTTTACCTCTGTGAATTTTTCTAATTGATAGTTCCTGTTTACAAGTACTTCTGTGAAAAATAAGAAACTTTTAGTCATTTATTTCAAGTAAGGAAACTTAAACACCAGTTATTCTGCTGATAAGTCATTACCACTGCTGGAAACCATGAATTTCTCTAGCTGAAAAGGGCAAAAAAAGGTCAACCAAGCTGTACTAAACAATCAGAAAAGGCAAGAAATTATCTGGGTTTGTAAAAGTATGGCTGCAAGTATATGCTTTTCTGCTTTTTCTGGAAAACGGCTTCTACAGTGTGTTTTCAGTTGCATTTTCTGCCAGTGAGCTTTTTACAGTTTTCAACTCAAAATCACTGAGTGCAAGCTAATCCCAAATAGCAAAATGTGAGTGAAACATGTACTCTGATTTTTCTGAGTGAAGGTTTGTGTGCCACTTTCTTCCACTGTTTTCAGTGTCACTTACAGATCATGAAAAACAATGTAGTTAAAAAGCACTGCACGTGTTTCTCAGAACTCAAGGGCCGGTTTCTTTCCCCGTTCCCATTTAAGTAAAGAGTGGTAGGGCCTACGGAATGCACCAAAGGCGGGTTTGGTACTCCCACAGCTCTGGGATAGCCGGTGTTTCTGGTGTAGGCCAATGCCGCTTCACGTTCAGGCAGTTGTTTTGTTTCCTTTTCAATGCTGGGATCAAACTGGGAAAAAAATGTGCACTGTTGCTGGGAAGTCCCTTCAATAACTCTGCATCATTTGCATGACAATACGTCGTCGAGCCCTGGTAACCTCCCTCTGCCAGCACATACCTTGGCAACAGGAAAGGGTTCAGCTATGGTCGCTGCACAAATGGGATGTCTGTGAATGTCCTTTTCTTGCTTCCCAAGGATTTCTGGATGTACTTGCAGTTGGGTAAATGAGGGCTTCCCTCTTTCCACCCTCTACTGCTTTTGGGATAAATTTTACTTCTGGTTAGAAATCTATATAACCCTTGTAACAAACAGTGTTGCTGACTAGTGTGAGTTCTTTCCTGTCAGCACAGGATTTATTAGAGACATTAACCAGCGCAGATGCAGTAACTGGAGCTGAATCAATATAAAAGGTTAATGTTAATGGCATAGCAATACATATTGGATATGACAATGAACGGTAGCATTGTCCTACAGGGCTTGGTCACTAGAGAAGTACTGGCAGTTAATTTCTGGAGGCTTTCTCGGTGCTTAGGACAAAAGGAAGAGAAGTACAGCCTGTTACATCGACCCCCGAGCTTGAGATACTGTGTGGCAAGTAATTATGTTGGCTGTGCCTGAGGCAAGAGGTGTACCTACATTAAAGATCACCTGAGTTTTCCAGCGAGTGCTGGTTTTACAGGCTAATATTTTATTCCCTTTGAGGCTGCTCACTCAAGACCCCTTTTCAGGTCAGAATTCTCCTTCTTCAGAGCCAGGAAGGGGCTTTCAAGTTTAGTGCAGCTGTCGGGGATCAATCTCTCTTACAGCTCCTTCAAGTTCTTTATGATGCAGATGAATAATTTCCGTAGTTCCTGAGCCCTGTGTTATGCCAGAGTTGGAAGAGGGCGGCTGGCGTTTTGAACTGTAGAAGCTGTTGACTGACTGGGTGAAATAACCAGTGACAGCCATTAAAAATTAATCAGGTTAAATGAACTTGGGAAGGATCCAAATCTCAGAGGATCAGTTCTGATGGCAAAGGCATTTGAGATTTGCAAGAAAGGGGGTGGAAACATCTCTCAGTATGATATATGTTGGTGGACACTGGGGCACACCAAAAGCTGTTGTGAAATACAGGCTATAAAAGAACTGGTTTCCTTGTGAGTTGTTTTCTGTTGGTTTTTTTTGTTGTTGTTTTTATGGAAAAAAACATAACATCTTCCTTTTCCTTAAAATAAAATCCATCCCACCTTGCTAAGCTCTGCCAGTCTTGGCAAAACTAGGAGTTCCGATAAATTTTCAGAAACTGCTGATATAGTAATACCTATCTTTTGTATTGGGTATTCCATTTACAGCTATGCCTTAAACTTCACTTCAGTAGTTATTCTTGATAACTTTCTTCAGCAGTGGAATCAGGTCTGGGTTCTCTTTTATTTTAGTATTCTGTGATTAAGCCACACAGTATCTGGAAAGCAATACAAGAATACTTTTTAAAAATGGTATTTAGGTAGTTTCAATCAAGCTAGGATCTCAAAAAAAAAGCCAACAAACAAACCCAACCATGATTATCAAATGAAGCCATTGCTAACGAATAACATTCCTGTGATGTACAGGGAGGTAGGTCACTCAGTGTTTCAGTGACCCCAAACTTTGGATATAGCAGAGGAGGATATAAAAAGTAGGAAAAGTTAGGAACTTGGCCATGTTGTACACTTGAGACACTGTCACTTCTCAGTTTCGAAACTTATTGACTTACGAGTTCTGTGGTAAAATACTGCAGAACAATCCCCTTGATTTACCTGCCTAATATACAGGATTCCCCTTAAAGCATAGGTAAAGCCTATGTTTCAGTGATCTCTGGAAATTGTGCCTTCCCCTCTAAGCAAATATCAGTAACTTGTGTATCTGTGTAATAAAATTCTGAGGGCCACAAATTGGTCTAGTAAGAAATTCTGTTTCAGATAAGAATTCCTGTCAGCCTCGCTTCTGGTCTGATCCAAAGATCAAACTAATAGGGTCGAATCTGGGCAGTTTAATGAAACAATGTTATTTAAGCAAAGCAATCACGTCCTGCTGCAGTGTTGTTTGGTATTAAACAGCAATTAGATTTGTCTCCCCGACAAAATTGAAAAGCTTGTCTGAAAGCAACTGTAATCGGAAATGTCATACTGCAGATACTGATGATAGATATGGTTTAACAAAACACAGGCTTTGGCTTTAGTTCATCACAATGATGGATAAGCCCATGGCATACCGCAGTTTAGTACTGTTTATGTAGCTTGCAGTTTAGTTTGAGAGTATTCCTTTCACTGTCACATACACGCTCGTATTTTTCTTTTTCACTTTAATGCGCCACGTGATCAACAACCATGTAAACCTGGAGTATTTTGCCCACGTCACTTACTCTGTAGTGAAGGTCAAGTGAAATGGCATTTGGGATGATGAATCTGAGATTTACCCAACAGTACTTGCTTTAACAGCACATATGTTGAACTCCAATCTGAGCTTTTTGCAATGGCTCGCTCTGTGAAAGTACAAGAAACTAAGCAGCAGTTTCAGAAAGCTGCAGTGGCAGTGGTGAGAGTCATGCAAGAGTCAACACCGACAATAAAGCAGATGTGCTGAAGTACTGGTTAGGGGGTTATGTACACAGACTTAAGAGGTATATGGCTGGATTTGGTTCAGCTGCCTGCATGGGGACTTTCTCAAGAGATACTTTGTGGATTGCACAAAGCTTCATCTCCTGGACTTACGCAAATTTGCAAGAATTTTTGCTTAAAAATAGACTAGAACATATTGCATGTGTGTCAGCCAGTCTTAAAATGCAGAACTTTTATTAGTCAGAATACCCTGAGTGATAAGCCTTCCTCTACACATCCTGACTTTTAATCCTTAAGCAAGCCTTGTTAGCATCAGACTACAGAGAAGGTACAAGCACCTGATGTGTGTAAAACAGCTGGGCATCAGTATATTTTTAGCCTCAATATTTCTTCTCATGTGAGCTGGGAGATAATGGGAAATTCCCTCCTGCTGTGTATTTTTGATGGGAAGATATGGCCACTATGAAGAAGTGTTAGGTGTACTGTTGTCCTGGAGGTCTGCAGCGTTAGCATCACTCCAAATTTTTATGTTAAAAAAAAAAAGGGACAGACTGTGGGTTAGATTGTGCTGGGTATTTCAAGCAGTGGCCTTTTTTCTGCTCCCTTGTCCCCGAGTACTCCCGCACTCATTATAGTGCAGAGACTCATCAGGGAGTATCTTAAAGTGCCTGGAGTCCTGATGTGCATTATTTGGAGCTTTCTCTGATCTGTGCCAGATAGATAGCTGGGTAGTCTGAGTGCTGTCTCTTCCATCACTTCCCTTCCAAGCCTACGTATCCTGGTGATCTGCTAAAGACACCTCATTCCTAGGCTGACAGTCTTTGTCAGAAGTAGTGGTGCCTGGCTCCATATTACCTCTCCCCACGGGGCACAAAAGGTGGCCCATCTGATTACTGCACTTCCCATGTCTGGTGGGCACACACTGACTCCTGCCTCATTCATACAGGCAGCGTCCTGTCTAAATGCAGTTTCACTTGCTGGAGTCGATTCAAGATACAAGAGTCGGCTTAAACAGAAACCTTCTACCCGTTCAAGTTGCAGGCATTTACTTCTCATTGCCAGGAAGTTTGCTCTGCTTTCAAACAAGAAACCGCTGTCCATTTTGATGCAGGACACAATGAATTGCAGGCATCTCTCTCTACGGAGGAGGAAGGGGGAACAGATTTGCCACCTAATTTTTTGCCTCCGTTTCCCAAGCAGGGGAATGGGCTGCCTTGTAGCTATCTGCATCCAGGCTGGCTCCTGGTGACGGGAACCTTCCCCAGTTCCACGGCTTGAGAAGAGCCAAACCTCATACATGTGGACATAGGCTTCAACGTGCTCTAGGGGTGAAGATCAGGTGAAGAAGAATGTCTCTGCATCTGCACACTTTGGATACATTCCCTGTCCATCAGGTGCAGGCTGGTTTTTGTTCATTGATCCTCTTCCCCCCTCCTGCCACTGCCATCTTTGGCACCCTCATTTGCTATCACCCTGTGAGTAGGATGCAAAGTTCTCTCATTAGCTATGTAGGATGCAGTTTACTATTTGAGCAATGTTGGTGTATTAGCCTGCTACTGCTGAAAGTGCGATCCAGTCTATAGTTACTATTCCAGCTCAGTCTGCAGACACTAGATCTGACACAAGGAAAGAGGTAGTGAAGGAGTGGGAGGCAGAAGAGGATCCCTTTCAGGGCACAGCTATCTGTTAAATGCTCTTTACTGTCATGCCGACTGCAGAGTTCAGCTTTGCCTGACAGCTGGCTCAAGGCAGCGCAGAAATGAGTGGATGCGTGGGTCACACAGCTTGCTCTGTGCTGGAGGAGGCTTTACACGTCAGAAGGCTTTCAGTCCAGGCTTGGTTGGCGTCATCAACCCAACAAATCTGTGAAACCGTGTGAGATGAGTTCTTGTGGTCCCAGTGGCAGGAGGCTGCTACCACTGATACCTTTTCTGGGAGACTCCCTTCCCCTCCCTGCTATGTGACCCACATCGGTCTGTGATAAAAAAGGGAAGAGCCAAGAGAAAGGAGCTGTGGCCCAGAGACGTTGTCTGAGCGTGCCCTGTGTAGCATGCAGGCCACAGCCCGAGCAGTCCTGTGAGGGGCAAGTCAAACCCCAGAAAATTAGAATAATTAATTTTATATGTAGCAGTGTCATAGTTCCTCTCAGAGGGACCCCAAAGCAGTTTGAGGGTTTCTTAGTAGTGTTTTTTCCCTGTTTATGACCATTCAAATGTTTCCTCCCTCAGTTTTGAATTACTCTGAGTGCTTTTCTTGTGTTAGAGGTAGCTCTGCCTCTTCGCCCTTCAGGGTAATTGAGCAATCATTGGTTTTGCTTTTATTTTTTCCCTCCTCTTTGTCTTTTAAATGTCTACCAAGCCATTGTCATCTTTAAAATTAATTTTTAAAAACCATAGTTATTTCATAGTTCAAACTTGCTATAAAAGCAGGATCCAAATTGCGTTGTACTCCGTGGAGAATGATGAGTCTGTTAGGTAGGGCTGCAGTTCAGTTTCTGTTCTTTATAAAATAACTCTAGTAAGAAAGACATCTTTTTTCAAAGTAGCTTCCTTCAATTACCCCCTTTTTTTTTCTTTGCTAGTGTTAATAATTCAGTATGTGGAAGTGAAGCCCTAAAAGGGAGATAAACATTTTGTGTCCTGACCAATAAGATGGACATTTTTGAATTTAAATTCCCGTGATAAATGCAGTCCGTAGTTTGTTGTTGGATTGTGGTGTGGCTCAATAACTCCAGAGCATTAAGTGCAGCTAGATCATGCTGCTTTAGGATACCCCTGAGAGGACAGTGCTGTGTGTCAAGTGCCAGGCCTCGGAGCAGTTTGTCTTAACTGTTTAGATTCATTTATCCAATCCCCTGGAAAAGCCTTTTACCACTACACTGTATGTTATATTGCCTGCTTTTCCTGTTAAGTAAAGAGTACTTAGGGAAGGAAATGGGAGCAGTAGGTTTTGCACAACAGTAATTACTTCAGGCTTCAGTACCAGGGATCTTTTGTCTTTAGTCCATCGTGCCCCATCCGTCCCTGGGAGACTGCAGAGGTGTCTGTTCTTTGGCCTGAGCCAAAGAGCTTCTGGATACTTACACATAAACAAGGTCTAAAAGGTAAAATTCATGTGGCGCTTCATCTGGAATTATGCATTGAATGCGTTCAGCAATTACTTTAACACTTTGAGGAAAAGTCATGCTTTTGTTGGGAGGTTGCGATGGCCAGCAGTTAAAAAGAAGGGCTGAGCTTAGGTATTGTTCCTGTTCTGCCTCTGCCCCAGCCTCACAGGTTTGCCTGGAGCTGGTTGTTAATTGCTGAGCCTTTGAAAACAGTTTCACATTTTGGCTACGCATTTTTGTTTCCTCAAGGCCAGCTCTGCCAAAATAGCCCCATTTAATCATTGTTTAGTTTTTAGACTGAATGACCCATACAGGTGTGGGTAGACAGTGGCTTAATTTCTGGTTGTTGAAATCAGGCTGTTTGCTTAGCCACGATTCTTGATTTCTTCATAAATTCTGCGTGTAGAATTACAGTCATAAAAATGCAGAGTATTAATTAAGAATCTTTTGGGCCTATTATTTAGTTTGTCCTTGGATTGGCCCACTCCTAATTACTACCCGGTTACTATTGCTATTATTCTTGTTTAATGAGATAATCCAAATAATCTCATTTCAGTTTCACAGATCATTAGATCCAACACACTTTATTAATAAGGCATTTGTGAGCTCTTTATGTCCACTCAGCTGTTTTCAGTCCTTCCCTTATCCTCTACGATGGAGGGAAGAGATGTGCTGAACATTTTGCGGTTAGACGTGTTTCTTCAAAGTATTAGCGCTTGTCACTATATATTGTTTAAACAGCTGCTTCTTTTTGTTAATTGTGGTAACATAAAAATGTCATAGGTTCTTGGACAGAGGTGTTACCTGTGCTAGCGAAGAGTGACTCACACAAAGAGAGAGCTGCTGCAGTCTTGCTCCTGCCAAAAAGGGTCACCTTTCCCACGCAGGCAGTAATGCGCAGCAGATGTGGGGCTACTTCGCTCCACTGACAGTAGGATGAGAGCGAGCAGGGACATTCCCATGCCGACTTCCCAATGACAGTCAAAGGCAAGGAAGCACCAGGGGGACCATTTAGTTCATTGCTTCCCGATCTTTTTAGCCAACATATTTACCCGTGCAGCCAATTACGTGTTCTTCACAGGTCTCCCCAGAGCGTGGCAGTCACAGACGCGTGCCCCATGCCTCATTGGCTGTTTTTAAGTTCCTCGCTGGTGAGATGTGCCTCAGAAGCAGGGATTCCAGACCAGGTACATCTGGCAGGATGGCAGGGAGCATAGGTGTGCCCTTGGTTGAAGTATTTGCAGTGTCCTGGTACCCCACACATCTCCCGTCGATGCCTGTGCCTACACCTGTTCTGTAACACTGTGGCTTGGATTCTGCTTTTGCTTAGAACTAGTAAGGGGTGTTCGGGTAGCTGTGTGTTCACTGGGACCGTGTTATTTAAAACAATGAAAATTCTCTAAAGAATTGAAATAAACAAGTGCGTGTGGCTGTGTTTTTGTGCCAACAATGAAATAAGGTCCAGTTTTTATGCACACATATGGAATTAAATGCAAAGAGTAACAAACGCTACACTGCTTTCAACTGAGTGAACCTATAACTCTGGAGGATGTGGGCTCTTCTGGTCATGTCAGTGGGCTGCTAAGTGTGACAGTCCTGGCGCTGAAACTGTCGCCAGTTTGTCACTGTGGTTTGAAGATAGGCTTGCGCTGCTGACTCCTAACAGCGAACAAATGGTAAAATGACAAAAGGAAAAGGGTTAGAAAGATCAGCTCTGTTTCATCATTAGACAAACTGGCAGAGGCTGAGGTTGCCATCTAGTCTGTGAGACTCTTCTCCCTGCTGTGTCACCCACATGTGTCTGTGGCATCAGTGGAAAGAGAGCTGCTAGAAATGACTGTGGGCTGGAGGCTTTGCCCTAGCAAACCATGCGTGGCACGCAGGCCATGGCCCATAGTTCTTTTAAAGCTGAAACTTGCTATAAAGGCAAGATCCAAACCACGCTGTACTAAACAGCTGATGAATTGTTAGTGTCCAGTGAAGCTGTTCTTCACAGGGGGGAAACTCCATCTGCTCCACTCAGGATCACGGCCGGCCAGTCTTCACCACTGCGACACTTTGAAGTTCAGCTCAAAGCCTGGCCGCTAACCGTAGGCTGCATTCACATGCAAAAGTCTTTAGCCTGATTAAGTGTTAGCTCTTTGTAAGGGAATGTGCCTTGAGGCTTGCTTAATGCTGCAGTGGGGACAACACAGGCCGATTTCTGGTTTGATACCAGCCATTCTTAAGTAGGATTTAGCTGTCTTCTCCTCGAGCCTTCTTCCTACCCTTTTCTGTAGGGTCGGCAAAGTTACTGATGTGGCAGGGTGATAAGCTGGACCGAGAGTCAATATAATTTGAGAAGGAAAAAAAAATCATAAAAATGTTGGTTGATTTATTTATTTTTTTTTTTAATCTTTGATCTGGTTTGCCATGCCGCTGCATAAACACCTATGTTAGAGAGGGGAGCAAAGGTAGGAGCAAGTCTCTGCCCAAGAAGCGACAGGGATTGCATAAGGTTTGTTTTCATGTTTGGTAACAGGGCCAGCAACCACGGTGAGCGAATGCCATCTGCATGTCCATCACAGTGCTGTCACCCCAGCTATGCCAACGCAGCCGGCTGCAGGGTTGCACTCGGGGTCACTGGGAGCAGGTTCCCGGCACAGCAATGCGGTCTGCTGGTGCTGCTGAAGCCTCCCCGCCAGCCACCCTGCTGGCTGTGCAGCCCGAGCAGGCTTTCAAACTCTCCTTACGTACTCTCTTGAGGAGCAGGGAATGAGCTTAAGGGTGGATAATCCAAGCTAACACTGCAGTGAAAACAAGTCCCTTACCTCAAATATCACTAAAGACTCTTCTGCCCGCCCAAACCTCTGACTTCACTGTCCTTAAACAGCAGCCGATATTCTCCTGGCACAGACTACAGCAGGGAAAATTAATTGCTCTGTAATGACAAGCCTTCTCTCAGAAACTGGCCTTCTGTTCTGTGTAAATGGACCGCAATCTGTAGCCGATCAACAGACTGTTTCCTTTGGGGAAACAGCCTTGCAGTTCTCAAATTCCCCTTTACGCTACTGACTATTGGCATCTCTTCCTACCTCAAGATCTACCACATAGCTGCACGTTTTTTTTTCTCTTTAATTAATTTCTTTCAGCTCTGTCAGGATACAGGGTAATTAAATGCTTCAGTATCTTGTCATAAAAATGCCACTTTTCAGAGGAATTGTCTTAATGAGCCTGTTTTTCAGTAGAGCAGAGGCTCATCTATTAGTCCAGTGTATATTTTTAGAGCATGGCATTAGTCAGAAAAGCCCATTAGATCGTTATACAAGTGGCTGAATCAGCAAACTGTATCTGCTGCTATCCTGTCAAAGCAATAACATTAACATTATCAAAGTGATTAAAAGCCATTCATTCATTTTGCATCTGAGTTGACAAGTTCATTCCTGTAGAGGCATACAGTATGAAGCTGTAAGAAAGGAAATCTAAAAGCTCATCATATCGCTCAACCTAAAGATCTACCAGTGTGTGACAGATGCAATCAAAATATGACGATTGAGTGAAATATTGGACGCCTGTGTTCTGTCATGTGGCAGGTTGTCACTGGCAAAGCAAAATCAGTCTTAGCCTGGGACCCTTTTTTAAGGATGTACAGCTTTATGCGGTGAGTTTAAAAAGTTGCGTGTGCTTGAACAGGGCAGGGTTCCCCCAAGAGATGTTGTCGTTCAACTTTGGGTCACCCTCCTGGAGCTTCAGAGCAACGATAGTGCTGCTGGTCTTTCCCAGTAGGGGGTTGTGGGGTGTGTTTGGCCAGCAGGTTTCGTGGCTCTTCAGTCCCCAGTGGTAGCTGTTGAGGGCTGGGTACATTAGTTGCAGTTTTTGGCCCTGGCAGAGGGGTGTTACACAGAGCAGAATTTTCAGGAAGGATAAACAAGCACTGACATCGCTGTCATGACCTTTCTGAAAAAGCTGAGTGGACAGAAAGGTTCAATTCCTGGGGGCTGCCCTGGGGAAACTGCTCAATTAACTTGCTTGTGAAAGGTGCAGCATGTGCAAATCCTTGCTATGGATAGGGTGCCATTGTAACACGCATGAGAGTTGGAAGAGCAGTCGGTATGTCTGAGACCGAAGTGACAAAATACCTGTTGGCTAGAGTGGGAGATTTGCATGTAGAGGGCTCTGTTTTCCGCTAATAAATGTAAAGCAGCTTTGAGTTCTGCAAGTCAAATTGTGCATCAAGGAAGGAAAAGGCAGAGGATGGGAAGGGTAAGCCATTGCTTGGTAAAAGTCCAACACCTGCTTTTACTACTGATCCCACCTACTTCTGACCAGTACATGAATTGCATTAAAAAAACCCCAACACAATAATGATCCAATGAGTTATCACACTGGAGTACATACAGTTAGCTGACTTTTTTTTCCCCATTGTGGATTGTCTTAATTCTGCTGATGTCAGTGTGGCCCTTTATTATTGATTCGTTTTAGTACCATGAGTCTGTTGTGGTGAAGTGTCACGAACACTATATGTCTGTTTTAAATGAATGTCATGTATTTTAGGCTGCGTGTACTTGTGCCTGCCTGTTCACGGGATATTTCTCCTTTTAATAGTTGTTGTACATGCTAGGCACAATTTATTCTTTTCCTACCATGATGAAGAAAAACAACTTTTTTTTTTTTTTCAATTTTAATGTGCAAAGAAAAAAAATAGCAAACCTGCTGGTTGATGTTTGTCCAGGGAAGAATTGCTCCAGTGGGGCATTGGTGGTATTCACAGAGCCCGTGAAGATAAAAATCCATAGAAACTGGGGGTGATATAGATACTTTAGATATCTAACAATGTATTGCAACCTGGGAATCTCTTTCCCATTTGTAGGCACGTACTTCCTAGTCATTTGGCTAGAGAGTCCTCCTGCTCAATGAATTTGTGTCTTTGTCGGCACTTTTCAAGTCAAGAAAATTAATGCTTGAAGCTGTTTAATTATCTTCACTACCTTGCTAATGTGAATCATGCCTGGGAATGATTTTTGCTGATTTTGAGGGAAAAAATGAGGAAGTGGCTGATTTACAAATAAACGGTAAAATCAAATAATCAGATAACTGTGAGGGTTAAAAGATAGAAACAATGATGTTTCATTTTGAGGAGCGAGATTTGAATTTCTGAAAGGCATTTGAAAATGCACAGAACGGTGATTAGGTTTGGTCTGATAAGTGTATCTCAGTAGAACAGGTTGGAAAAGAGAATTGCAATAGCAGTGTTTTCTGCACAAAATCTTGGCATTGATATAGGCACGAGGATGAACACCTGAATATTTTATATCTGAGAAGGCAAATCTAATGATCTGTTGTTGGTTTTTGTCTCTTTTATCTGTCAAAAATCTGAGCCTCCATTTTTATTGGTGATTTGCTTTGTATATACCATTTGCCGACTGGATTCTATTATAGCCAAGTTGTGGTATGTAGAGAACAGGAGATCAATATTTCACTTTAAGTGTCTGCCACAAGAGAGCAGTGTTGGTGTAATAAGCTAGGAGAGCGTGCCTCTGGTAGCTTAATTCTTCCATCAAAATGTACACTGAAGTACTGCAAGAGAAACTCAAATACCGTACAACAAATCTTCCTCAGCAGGATTAAGGGATAAAAATAATGAATGGTGCCTAATTTCAGGTATTGAGTTTCTTAGAGACATAATTGATATGACTTGGAATCTTTGTGAAATTTCAAGGACTTTATATTCATTTCATCACCCTACTGATAATCTAAAGATATTTGTTCCCGTATTTGCCCGTGTAACTCCATTGAAATCAGTTTCACTGGTGTACCTAGGAGTATGATTTGGCGATGTGTGTATATTTGTGTATGGTACAGCCAGTTCTTTAGATATGCAGGAAACTCAGCTTCCATTGAGTGCACTGAATGGTGAGGGTGCTCCAGACTTTTCAGAGCTGGGTCTAAGCTCTGTAGAGTCGCATACTGGGAGTTCTCTGCGCATAAGTTGTATGCTGGGTCGGGCTCATTAGCACCCAAAGTTTGCTTCATTTTTAAACATACAGCTCAATCTGCTGAACTGCACACTGTTGGAGAAGCTCAAAACTACTGCTATGCTGCAGATGCCCAAATCCCAATTATACTAAACAACTAGGACTGTGCCAGTAGATTTGCTGCTCCCTACCCTTTCCTGGCTGGAAACCAGAGCTACAGCAGTACTTGAAACAATCAACTGCCAATTTCTCCTCAAAAAAACCCCAAACCCAAACCCAAAACCAAATACACACACCCCCCAAGCGCTTTTATTTAGAGAAATTCATATGGATAAGTTTGGAAGTAATTAACCTTAATTTGTGTGCGGTTTCTTAATGAAAATCTGAGTCAATATTACAAAAAATGACTGCATTCAGATCTTGATCAAAATTACTCATTTTCACTGAAATGTATTAAAAATCTCTTTTTATCAACAAAACTTGATACTAAATTTTTTAAAGTATGTGCCTGATAGTTCCTGACTTGAGAGCCCGAGGCCTGATTTTAAAACTGCCACTTCACTTGGTGCTCTCAATGATGTGTTTCCATGTGTTTTCCTTGCTATCTAAAAATGACAAGGCAAGTAGGTGTCAAAATGAGATCCAACAGAAGCCAGGCTTAGGCCTAAGAAAAGCATGTTGGATTACTTTGAAGACAAGATGTGTTTAAAGGAGGAAAGGATGTAAATCAGCAGAAGTTGCTAGGAAAAAAAAAAAAGATGAAAAATGATCCAGTCACGGAGCAACATTTTAATCTTGAAATAAGCGGAAGAGATGTAGACTGCATTATCTCTTGGTACAATAAAATGCTGAACTTAGCAGAAATAGATCAGCAGATAATTTGATCCATTTGGAGGAGACCAACAAAAGTGGTTGGGTGAGAGAAGAGAAAATGAGGGGAGAGCATGGCTGTACTATGTCAGGGTAGAGTGGACTAGACAGGCCCCTGGCCTGTCTCCAAATATCTGCTACCGGATGACCAGGAAGGGGTAGCAGAAATGTGATGGGACAAGTTTATGCTTACTTTTCTCCTGCTTTACCTGTTAGTTTTTAGAAGACAAACAGGGAGAAGGGGTCACAGCATGCAGTGTCTTGTAGAGAGAGAATGAGAGCTGGAATAAAGTATATCTGAACTGGTTAGCCCAATTAGTGCACTTGTTAAAGTAGCCAAAACCGAGCTTCATTTTTACTAAAAATAGTTGTCTTATCTAAATGTGTCATGTATCTACTATGCCTTCCACTTCCGAAATGTTATCGCAGCTGCAGTGTCCTGCATCCTAAATTTAGAACCATTCATCCTACTGAATTTTCCAGTAGAGTAGATGGACGCAGCAGCTTTTTTAGAAACTAAAAAATAGAAAAGGTTAAGAATAACACAATGCAGAGCCACCATCCCAAAATACCTGTGCTTAATCTTTGGTAGCTATTACTGTCTTTAGTTCAGTTCTTATTTTAAGTAATGCTGTACAAAATGTGTAGGGGTTTTAATTCAGTGTCTGAATTATCAGTGGTGGTTCTGCTTTTTTCTAGCACACTGACACCCCTTTTGTAAAACAGTGTGTTTGACTGTAGTCTGAGAGTCACACAGCACGTTCACTGGACTGTCTAACTGTACCTCAGTATAAGAGGTCAGGCTGCTTATTGCTGTAAGTCAAATTTGAATGTGAAATAGATGCCTAATATGCAGCAAGATGAAACCAAGGATTTCCAGAGCTTTACAGACCTATGGCTTTTCATGAGCCCTCACACAAGCAGAGCTTGTTTGAGATTTGGTTGGGAGTTTTTTTCACAGGTACATGCAGAAACAAGGTTACAAAATCTTTTTTCTTCTACTCGTATACAGTTGTCAGCAAAACAGCCCCTATAATATCTAATAGCCAATATGTTTCCATTCTTAAGGACTTCCCAGAATACCTTTGACTAAGTCCAGGTTTAAATGACAAATGTATGCTATTTTATTAGTTTCTGTTATTAAATGGCTGTAACCTCCTCCTTTGTATGCCGTCTAATCAAGGTTTCTTTAAGAGATTAGAAAAATCTATTGACAGAATAGGTGAGTAAGCCTTTATATTTAGATTAAGCCTTTATGTTTAGATTAGTTAGAAGGTTGCTCATCAGCTCATAAACTGAGCAGAGTTCTTGATACATCCTGAATTGCTGTTAGATCTAGTAAAATGCATATGAAACGTTGAGTTTGTCCTAATGTTTTGCCAGTTCTTTCCTGATTATCACCTTAAAAATTCGGTAATGTTATGTATGAGTGTAAAGTATGAGTTTATAGAAGAAAGTTGCTTTTTCGTATCTGACCAAGGATGCAGAAACCTTGAGGGACTTGTAGATTAACAGTAAAGCTACCAATTTAACATAATCTTTACAATTATTTCCCTTCTAGAAACTCTATAAACTCTATTGATAGCAAAAATCAAGTTCTTAAACTGGATTCCTAAGGTGACTTAAAACATAAAAATCATATGAATGGTACGGTGCAGGGGGCAGGGGGAGGGGGAAGGTGTTTTCTGGCTGTCTGAACATCAAAATGCAGCTCCTCATGGTGGCCAAACCAAAGCAGTCTTTAGACTCAGCTATGTGGAGTGAACAGTGCTCAAAGTGGATTTCATGCTCGCACGTCCTCCTTTGTGTTGGTGAAAAGAGAGGCTCCTGCCCGATGCGGGGCGGGTGGCGGGATTCGGATGCCATTCCCAAAGTGGGCTGGCTGCGAGGCTGCTGCTCTCCCTGCGCTGCCTGCTCTCAGAGAGAGACAATTTTGTTGTCATCTGCAATTTCAATGCTTTTCAGAGCTGCAAATCCCTTGTAGAAAAGTCGTTGTCATAAAAATCAATTTTACAGGGAACGGTCATAAGAGCTCACAGGCAGGTTGCTATTTTAGTCAGTCAGGATTGTGTGGGGCTCCTGCAACAGCTGGCTTGTTTGTGGAGTCTTTTTAAAATTCAGACTTTGATTATTTATTTTTTTTTATTTCTTCTTATTTTTCAGTCAGGATAAGAAGAAGTAAGGGGAGAGCTGGACTGAACATCTTCCCTAGGAAGTAATGAATTTTGCATCTTAAGCCAGGTTGTTCTCATCAAAACTGGATTTGATGATTATTCGTTTTCTGAGGGACTAGATGGGTATGATGCCTATCTGAACTTTGTCATTATCTTCTAAATCTCCAGGTGTAACCTGTGACCCTTCTCCTAGGCATCTCTTTGCTGACAAACCTGAAATCCCAGTTGCTAGCTACCTCAGTCAGGTTGTTTTCAATTCTAATTCCTTAGCTTTGGGGTGAGCCAGTAAAACCTAGGTCCGTTCTGCTGTTTTCTGTTGAGAAGGGCACGCTGCCATTTTCCAACAATTTGGCATTCTCAGCGAGTTCTGTTTTGTAATCACCCAGCCTAACACTCTGGAAAACAGATTTGGTCATTTCTTTCTTAAAAAGCAACTCAGTTTCTTACCACAATTACATCAAGCAGTACTGTGGCAGTTTCACAGTTATGGCAATCATTAGGAATGTTCATTATTTCATTCTTTATCGTATTTGCGTTTAGTCAGACTTTAAATACACATGGCTTTCTGAAACTCTGCAGCTCTCTTTGTGCATTGTGTGACCCCATACCTGGACCTTTAATCAAGCTGTGGGAGTGCTCTTGTATCGCACTTCCTGAGATGAAGAATAGGGCTCTGTAAGAGAAAGTGACTCAGGATCAAAGATTAATAATCACCCTTTCGTTGTTGCTTTTGCCATTTGTCCATTTCAGAATAAAAGGCACAGGATTCGAGGGGAGGGAAGGTAGAATTTCTGGCAGCGTGATAAGTTACTTGCTGTATTTTTAGATTTCTTTAAGTATTTTAGTCAAAAAGCTAGAGGTTGCTAGAATAAGAACCGTGGGATGTCTGCTCACAACTGGCTCAGAGGTGGAAGTCCATTTACAGTAGAAATGTTCCTGCTACTAAACGCACATCCACATTGAAACTTTTGCAAAGGTTTGAGGTGGGCTTTGGTTCAGATTTCTTGCCGGTTATTATTTGCTATTACAGCAGCTATGGGCCCCTGCTGAGATCAGAGCTTCCTTTTGCTAAGTAGTTCCTATAAATTAAGAGACAGATTCACAATATGAAGAAAGAGGACAGAACAAGACTGCAAGAAAGGAAACATTATTTTCCTTTGTATATTTGTAAGATGACAACTGAGTCTGAAAGTTTATGAAATATTTGGGAACTGAACTCAGATGTCCCCAGGCCAGTGTTCAATCATAAGATATCCTTCCTCTGTTCTTTTGTATTTACTGCATGGTTGGGATGAGAGTGAAATAAACTCTGAAGCTACTTTGGGTGTGTTTGGCAGCTCTTTCATGAGCTTCCTTCTGTATGTGTTTCTCTTTGCCCTTGGTCCCCATTCCCATACACTGAAATTTCACTGCTGCAAAATTTCAGTGCTCCAGTAACAAACAAAGTTGTTCTGAAAAATGACAAGTGACAGATAAAGTAAAGCTCTCTGATTGGCCTTTCACCCTGCCAGATTCGTCATTTTTGTCTGCAAGTAAAATGTAAACCTGAGGGGTTTCATTAACCTGCATTCTGCTGTGTTAGAATAGTTCTTAGAATAATTTTGCCTGTTAGCTTTGTGGAATATAATCCTGAATTGTATATTGCTAGTTTTCATACTTTATTATGTATTTCATACTCTTCTCCCCCCCCCCACCTCTTTTTTTTACTTAGCATCCTTGAGTCATATGATTAGGTCAGACTGCCAGATTTTGTCTGAAAATGAAATGCTCCCAGTTCTCACTAGGGTGGTTAGCATCTCAAGAGTGCCAACCTAGGGCTTGGAAAACAGAAAGCACAGAAAACAAAGCATCTCAGATTTTTTTTTTTTTTAATCAAAAGATTTCTAAACTATTATTGTTGTTTTTAGGGACTGAGTCAAGTTTGAACACACAGGGTTGGTAATACTGTGTTGTACGCCCGACATACAGTGATGTGTGCTGGGCTGAGACCCCTTTATTTCACAATAACAGCGGGGGCATGAAGCAGGTGTTGGGCTTTGCCATTGGCAAATGCCCTTGACACAAAGTGCTCCACCACAGGGTGCTGAACCTGTTTTAGCAGCTCGTCCTTCACGCAGCAAGCCCAGGCCGGGTGGGAGAAGGAGTAGGAGAGATGTTAGGAGCGAGGGGCAGTCGAGCTGTGGTATCTTTACTTCCCTATGCACAACTGATAAAGCCAAACTGCAAATTACATCAGCCGTAGGGGGTGAAACTTTTGGCTAGAGTAGACCGTAGTGTTTGTATAAAAATGAGAGAAAGCTGTGAATGAGTGTGTTCAGGGAGCGAATACAGGCTGTGTGTCTTGCCAAGGCAGTGGAAATATCTTTTTTTCCTAGATGTCTTTTTAGTCGAGTAATAAAGGCAACCTCAGGCAAATGGTTTCTGTTTCCATTCATCCAGCATATATATTTTAAGACTTTCTCTTGTGGGAAGTTTTACCGGCCTTAATAGTGTCACTTTTATAGTTGTCTTTGTCCTCTGTGTCCCCTGTCACTGAGAGCAGTGTGCCAGGATAATGGGAATTGGGGCATGGATCACATCACAGTTATCAGTGGGAATTATGTTCATGCATCAGAGGGAAAACTTCAAAATCTGAGAAACAGAGATATTCTTGATCTCTAGTACAGAAAAGGTGCATTGTATTTAATATATGTGGGCATCTCACGTTGTTCTCACATCCTCACAGTATCAGTGAGGGATAAACCCTTCTTTCAAATTTACCAGACTAAACCCGCAGTAACTGTGCTGAAAGTGTATGAAACTTGACCTAGAATATCTGCTAGTGTTGTGTCTCCGTTAGCACCGTACATAACCTGAATGCTGTATATGACAGGAGCTATAGGGTAGCAGTCTTGCAACAGAGGAACTTTGCTTAGAAAAGCTTTAGAAAGTATGAGTCTTTTCTCCTGCTGTTTAAGACTTTCCTGGGGACTAGTATCGTGGATCATTAGAGAATACACTGAATACATCTTATGTAGGCCAGCAGGTAAAGTGGTGGAATTTCAATAAATTGGCTTGGATAAGCAAGAACAGCAGGCAGTATCCTTTGCTAACCTTGGAGCTGATTATTATGGAAACTATGTATTCATCTCAGAAGGTGCCTGATAACCCAGAATGAATTGACACCATCACCATTAAGTAGAAAGTAAGATCTTGGAGAGACATTTTGGGATAGTCACAGGTGGGATTACTCAGACACACCATTGATTGTCCCTCTAGTTTTATATACATACACCAAAACCAGATTTCGTATTGCCTCTTCCTCTGATGCAGTCTCATCACTTAGAGAACATGGCAATGACATCTTCTGAACGGGACACCTCAGCAAGTCCTGTTCCCTTTGGCAGCAGTTTCAAGGAGATGCAGTCTGCCTGCCTGCCTTCCACAGCATTTACTGGAGGAGTCAGCAACGCTCCAATCCTGCTCGTGTCTTTTTAAATGTGATGCACCAAGCTTTGTGAGGGGTGCACAGGTGGAAGACTTCAGCAGAGGGAGAGCTGGGGACTTTATAGTTGGCGGCATCAGGACAGCTACCCCAGAGCAGTCTCCTTCCCAAACCCAGGTGTCAGGACTCCTTGACTTCTCATAGATGCAGACAAGGCAGGGCTATATAATGAGCTTTGATGATGTGTTCATGGTGTGTTGTGAAGAGGGATAAAGTTTGATGGGCTCCTGAAGTGGTGGTAGAGGTCTATGTGTGAAACAGGTATGCTAGCAACTCGAGCTGTTATCTCGACAGCTTGTGTCACTAGGAGGGAGGATGGTCTTCTGATGACAACACGAAGTCTGTTTTGCTGGTAGATCTGTATGTACACTAAAAGTGGCTTACTGTGACAGTTTCCTGGATGAGTGAAGCGGTTCTATTGTACAGAAAGCCTTAAACCTCCTTGTCTCACAGCATGCAATGTTTTATTTTTCCAGGAACTTTTTTATGAGTACGTCTGCACAGCAGCTATCAGCTGCATGGCTCTGATCTCATCCCTCCCTTTCTCAGTCAGAGGAGGCGCTAGGAGTCTCCTATCCATATCAAATTCACTTCATGAGGGCAAAATTACTGTTGGCCATGGCAAGGAGTTTGCAGAGTGTGGCTGAAAACAGGCTTGTGACTTTAACTGGGACACTAGCTCCTGGGTACCTGCTTAAAGCCCATGTTAAAAAGCTGTTGGCCAGCATTGGTACATAGTAGTGAGGCTGGACCATAAGCTTTAGCTTCATTACCTACCGGTACTTTATATTATTCTCTCTCCATAACGCCCAGTGGTGCAATAAATCCACGTTCTTTAGTCCTCTGATTTGCGCGCCAAGTTTTTTTCACATAAAGACCATTTTCCATTGGCTTGTTAGAAGCTGCACTTCAAAACCTACTTGTTACAGGGAAAGAGGATGTAAAAATTAAAACTAGTAGCAAATCAGGCTTTCGGGGCTCTACTCTACAAGGGTCAGTGTGTTCTTTTAAAAACAGATATTGTGAACTTTGGGCATAGGAAACTGGGAAAAACGCCAGTACAGGATAGAATGAAGATTAATGCAGGCAGCTCCTAGGCAAGTTTTCCACATTTCCTTTACAGGATGTCAATATGCTAAGATTATTTATGAATTTATATAGGATATTATTATAAAGGCTGCCAATAAAGACTCTCCTTCTTAACCTAAACTGTAGCAGTTATTATGTTTCAGTGTGAGGCTTCTCCTGCACAGTGCTGCTACTGTGCTGAGCAGTGTTCATGTGAAGAGAATACATTTCTGAAGGGATTATGCTGAAATTGCCCAACTTGTGTCCCTTTAGGCTTAAGCTAGATTTAAATTTTGGCTTGTGAATGTGAAAAACAAACACATTGATTTGCTGAATGGCTTCCTGTTCCCAGGAAACATTTTCAAATAAAGATGAAATGCTCTTTTAACGCTCTTTTGCTCACGCCCCTAAATATAGGGGTGAGCTCCTATGAACAGGGACAGATCTGCCACATTAGGATAAATATTAGCACCTCACACGTACCATGTCCCAGTTTTCTACAGATGCTCCAGTTTTTCCATTGTAGCCAATTATGTTTGAAACTAGCAGTTTGTCCCAGTTTCACTAAAATAACACATTACATTTATGAAGTGCCTATTATCTCAAGTCCTTCCAGCATTTTACAAAAATCTCTCTTAGTACCTGTACAAGCCGGAGGGAGATGGAGGTGTCGATTGGAAATGGAATTACAAAGACAATAACACCGATAAGAAAAAAAAAAGTACTTTGAATTGTTAGAATTAATGAATAAGTTTGAATCTACTTGCATTTTACAAGGTCTGAGATCAAATACCGTGTCAAAGTCTAGAAAAGCAGAAAACGTTAAGATTCGTTCTTTACATTTCTGTCAGAAATACCTTTCAGTTCAGGACAAAAAACCCGATGAGTGTTGCCAGGATTCCCTGTGGATTTCTATTACGTCTCCTAGTAAAAATCCATTGTTCTAATGCTTTTTAACTATGGGTTTTCTTCACTTTTGGTCGATTTTATCAGCTTAATAAGAAAGCTACTGTTCTGTCTTTATTTGGCAGACTGTGTCTGCCAAATGAAAGTTCCTCACAAATTAATTAAAGATTATTTCCTGCTTTGCCTGGCATTCCTCAGTAATAATGCCAGTTTTTTTCAGAATTCATGCATGACCTTCTCAGTGAAGCTCTGTTGAGCAAAAAAACCCCAAAAGCTTGTCATAAGTGTATCTTTGACTCAGTGCTATTCAACACAACACAGTTCCATTTCTTATTTTCTTTATTCATTGGTGAGACAGGATTATGCTTAATCCTCTCAACAGCCTCATATTTGTGAT
This sequence comes from Anarhynchus alexandrinus, assembly GCA_008711295.1. NCBI lineage: Eukaryota > Metazoa > Chordata > Aves > Charadriiformes > Charadriidae > Anarhynchus > Anarhynchus alexandrinus. The sequence continues at coordinate 1,930,368 of VUYV01000071.1, read as the reverse complement.
GTGCTGGCATCTTTTCTGTGTATTGTGCTCTGTCAATTATTACAGAGGCTATTAGAGAGATGTGTATAGGACATTTCAAATTGTTGAGCTGGCAAATGTTTACTCCAAGTGGTGTTTGATTCCTAAGAAAATTCCAAGGGGATTTGAATCTGTCCTTTGCTGTTTGCCCTGCATGGTAATTTTCTGTCGTGTTTTTTTTGGCAGGGCTATACTAAATATTTATGTCAATGAAACTGTTAGATGAAAAATGCCACCAAATGTAAATCCAAGTGTTTTGCAAAGCAATTTTAGTAAAGCACGAACAAACTTCACAAATAATCCACAGTGTGACCATTCTTTTATAGTTAAATTTCTTTCCAACCTACATAGGAATAGTGTTATCCCACTTCTGAGATACTAGCAATTGTAGGTGGCCTTAATGCAGCTATAAAGGTTGCATCTAATTCTTTTCAACTTGAGATTTGAAATATTGTTCAGCAGAAATGATATGGCAAATTGTAGAAGGCCAGCAAGGAGGTGGGTTCCCTTTTCAGTGGAAACAGCAGAAATATTGCTTGGTTCACAGTGGAAAACTTCTCCCTGCTTTGCAGAAGTTCCCAAATCTCCAAGCAGGTTTTTTGGGTGTGGGAAACTGTCGCTTCTTAGAATGAATCCATTATTCTCTTCCACCTCCAGGCCTGAGGAATACAGTTAGAGCACAGCAAATATCGTGCAACTCTTTCCTGGGACTCTGTCAGGTCCCCCTTCCTACAAAGGTTGGGATGTGTTATACCCTCTGCAGAACTTTCCGCACACTGCTCCTTGGTTCAGAAGTTCTGCATTGTTCTGTATCTACCCCTGGGTCCTGATACCCACCAAAATCCAGGTGAAGTGGACTTCCACTGAATGGGTTTTGGTTTGAAGAATTGGAGGTAGAAGGAGGGGAAGTGAGACGAAAAAGTTAGCTAGTAGGCAGGGCACTGGCCTTCCTTACGCTTGGGAAGCTGCATTTGCCTCTGAATGGTAACCCACCGTATGGATAAGTTAGTTTCCACCTCTTTTCTTGCTTTTTGTCTATCTTGTCTTTTTAAAGGCATATACTCTTCCAAATAGGAATGATCTCTCAGCACATGTTTTCACGGCACGCTGTCAGTAGCACTTTGGTTGCAATTAAGGTCTTTAGTCACTATAGTACCACAAGTAATAGCCTGCTTGATCTCCCTGCTGCTAGGAATTGTGGATGCATTGCCAGCCCTGAAAATATTCTCTCCCGTCTCTCTCTTTTTCCAAGATTGCTATGTGTCTGGGAAATGGACTGGGGATGGAAAAGGGTTGCTTTTTTTATCTTTTTCATTTTTTCTTTCTTGCTTTGTAACATTTTCTTATTCTCTGTGGCAAAGGAGACATTACGTGGCGGTGATTGCCCTGGCCCTGCTGGATCATGCGTTTCCCTCTGTGAGCTTCAGCAATCCAGCCACGGAAGCCACGTAGGAGCATGTGTGTTGGCTAATGTGTAACCTGCTTCTTTCTGCTGTTGTTCTTTTCTGAGGCTCAGCTCTTTTTTTTTTGCAGGACTTCAGTGCTTTCATTTTCTTTTTTACTGTGAAATATAGGACCTCTTGGATCATTGCATCCAGCCTGCTGTTGTCACAGGTACAACAGCATTGTCTCTTTCCTAAACCTGCCAAGTTTTGTCTTAAAACCGGTTACAATTACTCCCACTGGAATGCTGTTATAACACCTGCATATCTCACGCTTGTAAGTATTATTAGTTTGTCTGCACTGGTGCAACCAGGATACCAGAGGGCCATACTGAAGATGCAGCATGTCACAAAAGGAAGTTGGGCTTATTTTCCCACCTTCCTGAAAGCCATAAAGTCAGCCAACAAAATATTCCGTAATTTTGCCAGTGTAGACATATAAGGTGTGGATATTTATTTTTTTTTTACATTCTTAGCTGACATACTGTATCATCAAAGCTTTGTAGAATAGACTGAGCCTTATCTGCAGATAACAATTGTACTATTTTGCAACTGCATAGTTTTTGGAAGCTGCTTCAAGGTATGGGTCAAGTCTGAAGGCAGGACTTGCATCAGGTCAGTTGTGGGACAAAAGGGGGTAAAGGAGGAGAGAATTTAGGTCACTGGCAGGTAGAGAGAGAGAGAAATATTTGAGTTCACCTGCAAGGACTGAGAAATGCCACACAAGGAGCCTGGGGAAAGAACAGCAATTTTTTTCACTTGCAGGTAAAGTGGAGATGCTGTTTAGCCCCCCAAATCATTTCCCCGTTGCTATGTTGCTGGCATGGGCACGTTGACCAAATGGGACTGGTAACAGGCTGTAACTGTGCTTTTAGCTTCCCACAGGTGTAGATTGCATCATTGTCACAACCTGATCCTCCTCAGTCCTGTGCCTTTGCTCTTGGTAAAAACATTACATCTGTTGTTTTTAGACTGTCTTAAATAATCTGACATGCCCCCACAGGATGAGGATAGCACTTCACAAAAAGTTGTTAAACAAATTTAGTTACATTGGTATTTCTTTATATGAACAAAGCCTTAGTAGATGCTTAAGCTTAAAATTTTCTAGAAAACATCGAATGTGACCTTTGGTATGTGTCTGATTTTTCTTGTTCCTTGAAGAAGCCTTTCAGAGCTCATTGATTCAGGGAACGGGAAAGCAGGAAGTTGATCAGCAGCAGTTTTCTGACATTGATTTGCTGCCTCTTTGGATGACAGCTGCTTTCACTGAGAGGCTTTCCTGCAGGAGCTCAAAAGTAGGTGCTAGGAATGACATTCTAGCTTAGGCAAATGTCCAAACAAGAGAATTTTCAAATTGTAGAACAAATTCAGGACATGTAAAACTATCAAAATTCAAAGAACGTTGAAAATCTGTCTGAATCCCCCTTGTGTTAGGAAGGAGCTGCATTCCTCGTCTTGCTCCCCCTTACCTGTCTGAAAGGACTTTCCTCGCTTTTCACTACATACCTGCTCTTTGCTCGCAGGTCATGAGGCACCTCTTGTGAGACGTGATTACAAATATTTGCACTTGTTGTGCCAACATATATTGCATTCATCGCCAGGGACAGCTAAGCTTGTGTCCGACTTTGAGGAGGCTGCATCTTTAAAAGCACCCACAAGAATGAACCCTGGACACAGAACATGCTGGTACCACAAGATGCTTTCAATCATCATAGGTGCTAGGGGTGCCCAGGATACACAGAGGAATTTAACTGAGTCATCTTTAAGGTGTGCAAAATAGGTGTGAAGTTCCAAATTTCCTCCCCCATGCACCTGATACCTCTGCCAGCCATGGCCAAATGTTTCAGAAGATGCATAGCACCGACTTTCTTGTAGGAGAACAGAAATAAGTCATAAAGTCCTTTTATATGTTGGGAGTCAGTTGAGACTGTGAGCCCCTGATGCTATAGGCATCTGTATGCGTATCTTGTGTTAACTGGGTGAACATCCTCACTCACTTCAAAGGCTGAATCTATGTAAAGCTAAGCATGCACATCGGTGTCTCCAGGACTGGATGTAACTTTGGTTGACCTAACAGTAAATTTAGAAAGACTAATCATGCTGTCTGTATAGCAGATGAGATAAACTACACATCGACTTGTTTAAGTCAGGATGAAAAGAACTTCAGGGAAACTTGGGCTTTTTTTTTTTTTTCCCAGCACTGACTACTTGTGTTTAATTGGTTAACTCCCTTCAGTTCGATCCCTCTGTGAACTCAGGTCAGTAATGTGATTAATTAATATTACTTAGAAGGGTTTGAGACTTATTAATATTACTTAGAAGAGTGGAATGTGCTGTGTGCTACGTGCTACTGCTACTAGTAATATTAGATGTATTCTGAACAGATTCGTGACAAACCATTGCCTTTTATTTAAACAGATAGATTGGTCACATGTCTTTGTGTCTCTGCCTACCCATCTAACCACTCTGGTATTCTCCACAGAGTTTCTGCATGCTTCCAAAACCTTTTTAAAGATGAGATTTTAGTCTACTTTCTCGACAGTGGTCAGGATGTTCCCACCCCCCAAGGAATTAAAATGGAGGTGGTGGTTATTTTTTTAATTCACATCTCATTTGTCTACAATACTTTGAATACGTGATTTTCTGTAAAATGTCATGCATACTTTGATATCCATTTACAGTGTAATTCAACATTAAGTATTCACAAGGAATTGTGTAATTGACACAGCTGTGGAAAAACAGCAATGATGCAACTGAGAACAGTATTGGGCTGTTACCGTAATTTATCCTGGGTATTTGGAATGCTGGAGTATACTGGTTATCTGGATGCACAGCTTTTATTCTGGACTGATGCAAAATTAATTACAATTCCTGGTGTTGTATGTGCAGCTGTTTTCCCTTGAGAAAAAGAGACTCCCATTGGGGCAAAAACTTAAAAAGAAGGCTGAAAGATCAGGGAATTGGCACTTCTGTTTACAAGAATCTGAATAACTTCACAAGTAGATCAAGAATCAAAACCTTTAATGGTGCAATTGCAAAAAACAGTAACTCCAAGAGGAAATCATTAGACATGACCATCTTGCAAACAGGAATTAATAAAATGTAATCTTGGGCTACAACACATTTTAATTAACTTAATGCCTCTTTCTGATAAATGCTAGTTTCTATAAATGTTATCTGCATTTACAGTACTGCTAAGAAAATTGGTATAATCTTGAATTCCAGTCATGTTTCTCCTGGGCAATTTTTTTGCTATTTTTTATTTTTCCTTCCCAACAGAGTGCAGTCTCCACACTGACTCCTGGTTATTAGATTATATTTTAGCCAAACTAGTTACTATGCCTAGCTAATGAGGAAAAATGACATTTAACTTCAAAGTTGGCTATTTAATAATAAGAACGTAACAATAATTTGTATCCTTCTCTGTCCATGGGGCTGCGATGAACCACTGACAGCTTTATTTTTTGTTGGTACATTGGCTTTGATGCATATAATATAAATTGTACCCTCTCTTGTGTCCCAAGATGCAGTAGAAGTCATGTATGAGGAAAGTAAGAGCCACTGCAGAAATAGCCGCCACTGCAGAAATAGCCACCACTTACAGGTGTGGGAGAGATGAACTAATGGGCAGAAAGGTGTGAGATGTTAAAAGGCAAGGTTTTGCCTTTCCTGACTTCTCATTTATTGTGCACAGCAAGATGTAGAAATAAAGTGTTTGGGCAACAGTTAGTTAACATGGGAAGAATGACTACTCAATTCCACAGTCTTTATTATGCCTGATGTTTCTCTTTTCATACTAAAACCGGCTCTTATAAAGTCTTGGATTTTCTCTAGAATTAGTGGAACTATTCTTCATGATCACTAGCGTTATATCAGTTTTTATCATTAGTGATAATGCAACTATCATAGCATACAAAGAATTGAAAAAAGTTTATAGAGTTTAAGAAAATTACCATTTTGGAAACCTCATTTTTTCAAATAGACATTTAACTAGTTAAAAAGGCATACAGCATCTTTAACAGATGCAATGGTATTGCAACAACAGCCAAGAGAATCACATCATCAACCAGATAGCACATGGAAATATGAGATCATCTTGTTTGCCACTTCTGCTGATAGAAGTCCGTTGTGTGTTGTACACTTTCAGAAATCCTTATTTCAGAAAGCTGATCTTCCAAGGAGAAGCATGGCCATGCAAGGAACAACAGTTGACTTAAGTAGGGTGCCAAGGTGGTAGAGATGGGCCAGAAGAGCTCAACTCTCCTGGTGTTCCAGCACTCTCAATGTTAGTGATAGTGATAAAAGTGCTTGAACTCATAGGACATAGAGAAGAGATTTGGAGCATGGCGGTAAGACAGTTATCATTTTTTACAAATGAAGAAAATTCTTTTCCAAAAGGAGCACTAATGCTACTTAATTGTTTATTTATTCTCTGAGAAGTTCTTTGAGATGTGATACCGGATTGCCCCATATGGGGAAAATAAGGATGAAATGCGGTGAAAATAAGAGAAGAGACAAAGTTACACGACTTTTCCTTTCTCTCTGCACTTCAGAGTGGATTCAGTGGGAAGGAAGCACACTTAGCCTTTCAACTGGATAGGATGTTAACAGGGGCTTTCCTGGCTGGTGAAGTAATACACCCTTCAAATGCACATGTTGATGAGCTGTAGTGGCTTTTTTGAACCAGTAATCTTCATTCATTGTAAATGGTATAATGTTTTGCATTTAGAGAGTGCATTTCAGCCAGAGCTTTACAAATACTCTTTAAGCCCCAAAACACTGCTCTGGAATAGATGAATAAATTATTTGGGGAAAGTAATCATTAGAAACCGTGTTGTTTTGTTGAATGGTGTACAGTTTTCATGTAAGCAAGGACTTAAGTGCAGCAAGTCCTTGGCACCTATTTTCACTTTCCTATATGAATATTCATTTGGCTTAAGTTAACATTTCATCCCCATATCTTATCAGAATTAAAATTCACCCTCCTCTAATGGAAACTATGCTGTTTCACTGCTACAGACAATGGTTGGCATAAAATAAAATTGTTCTTTGTTCCAAAACTATGGTTAGAATTCAGTGGTTAATCAGATGCTGATAGAAAACACTCATGGTTCCCTTTATATCCATGTGACAATACAAAAGACAATTGATAAATGGCTAGCATAAGATTCACTCTCGACATTCTAGACCCATTGGGCTTTGTCAATATACCAATATACAGTTTGTCATTATATGTTGCCTTACTTTGAGTTGTGTTTCTTTCCCCTAGTGCAGAACAGTTCGTGCACTGCATTCTATTATAGACATATCTTAAATACCTATATCTTACATATATCTATATATCTTACACTGGGCTGGTGCTACATTTTGTTCTTAAAATTCCTCTAGAATATTAAAACCAAAAGAAAGGATGCTTCCAGGGACATATGGTGTGTTATTAAATGGTTTCTTCTAAAAATCCAGCCTGAATCTGATCCACTTTGTTAATCTCCAGATGTTTCTCATTACGTTAGCATCAGCTTAAACAAAACAAGTTTAGTCGGGGTGCTCATATTAATTAAAAAATAGCCATAATGGTATCATTTTTGCTAATTTTCTCAGTGCAGCTAATATTTGAATGGCTGGAGTTGTAGGTACACTTGATCCTGCTATCAGGTCTTATTACATCAGAACTTAGATGTTCACAGAGCTGAGGGTAAAAGCCTGCATATCCTAACTCATCTTGTAACTGCTTTATGAACTGTATGTACAACACCCGATTATCTTAATCTTGATTCAGAAGCAAAAAAAAAATCTTAGAAAAGTAAATATTCTCTAAACAGCTACAACTGAAAATTGCAAAGCTGATTTCCCAGGTACCAAACTTATTCTTTTCCAGAGTTTATATGACAATATCATCATCAATACCATCAACTCTTTTTTCAGTGCTCCAGAATGACGTAAAGCTGATAAAAAGTGGACTTTTTAATGTGATTTTATCTGATTTGCTTTAGCAGCAACAACCCCAAAAGCAGGGTTAATTGGAATAATGACCTTTGGTTGAGGCATTTCTTGGGGAATTCACCAGACAGCAGAGAGAATGGCCTGAAGTGAAAATGCTAGCTTGTTATTAATCTCTGGAAATGCCCCAGGCCACCACCACTACTACTACACAGCAAAGCTGCACCCTCCACTCAGGAATTAGCACATTCCCTACAGATTTGCATTTAGTTGAAGTAGTTGTGATAGTTTCTCAAAAAAGTCTTTGTTTTCACCATGCCTTTGCCAAACCTGAGCCAGAAACATGTCATCTACGGAGTCATTTATGTATTTAAAAAATGAGTACTGTTTTAGACTGTTGCCATGGGACAGCTATAGCAGGAAATGAGCAAAACACCCACATAATTATTGTTGACAGAATACAGGTCCAATTTTATCAAGTGTAACCCCTATGTGATATGCTGTTAAAGCAGCCATCAACATCTCAGTGAATGAAATACTGATTTGAGAAGCATGCAGCGCCCAAAAGAAACATACAATTGTTATGCTTGAGAAACAGAACACGTGAAAGACATCTCCTTGACTGAGATGATACAGGAGTAATTATTGCTAAGTCTCTGAAGAACAATTAGAGTTGTTTTTTATTAAATTTTCACGTTATGATTGACATTGAAACTGAACGAATTAATACATAAATCCAGATTATGGTGATCTAATAAGATATTGAGAAAGATGATAGTTTACAAAACAGTTTGTGGAAAAACTATACAGAGCTGGGAAAAACCCCATAAATGTATCATTTTGCAAACTGCCTTGCTTTTGTTCTTTTTTTTTTTTTTGTATTTAATCTGCTTAGCTAATATTTAAATTCGATTTCAGAAGACTCTGTAATGAAGAAGTGGGATATAACTCATCGTTTGTAGAGATCACATCCATTAGGTATCTAAATAATAAGTTATTTATACAGTGTTTTATAACAACCTTAGAGAGTTTTACCCATTAATCAATAACAATGGAGAGATGTCAATGTATAAAACTGAATCAGGTATAACAATATTCCAGTTTGATAAATATCAGGTTTTATTGTGAATAGTAATAAATTTGTATATATTTAAAAGATATATGAAATAGTCCTACTTGCCTTAAGAAAGGAAGTCTCAAATAAGAAAGATTAATTTTTTGAAAGGTAATACTGCAGTAAATGAAGAAGGTTTCATTTTTGAAAATTTATATAAAATAATGCAGTTCACTTACACATCTTTTGTACTAATTGAGTCTGTATTGGTTATCGATTTCAACATACATATTTTAAAACACGGGAATGAAAAGATGTAACACACGTATAAGCGCATTAAATTACTGAACAATGTTTTGCACCCTGCTGACCTTTTTAGTGGTAAAAGTAAGCTGAGGCACCGAGTCTATTTTGGTCTTTTCTGTGGAAAATCCACAGGCTCTAGAGGAATGAAGAATATAGAAGGGTTAAAAAAAGCATCTTTTCTTTAATACCTTGACTCAATCCAGTCAGATTCAAGAGCTCTTCTCAAGAACTTGCAGAAGGCTCTTCTTTTTGTATCTGTGTTTTAAAGGTTACCTATGCTATTTCGAATTATTAGAAATTGTTCTCCAGGTTTGTGCAACAGGGAGCTGGGTCGTAAGTGTTAGCGTGTGGCCTCACTGCTTCGGGATCTGAACAGATGTGTTTAGACAGCACAGCACCGCACTGGGGAAAATATCCTTTCTCGAACCCTTGCTGCCATCCCAAACTGCTCCTGGCACTCCCTGGGGGTCTAGACCCCAGTAGTTCCCACAGAGCAGCCTGAGGTGGGGAGTTGCATTACGGGGTTTGGTTGTGTGTGCACCCAGCAAGGCAGGGAGGCTCGGCTGTGATTCTCACCCCCAGAGCTGCCTCCCATGCTGGGCACCATGACCAATCCACCTGCATGCCTGGGATTTGGGGATTGCACGTGGAGGTCTGTGCAGCCAGGAAATGCTGCTAGCCTCGGTCCTGGGTGAAGCCTTTGGGCGGTGCTGCCCTGAAGACCAATTTGTAACCCAAAAGTAATTGCCACACATCTTCATCCCATCCATCTTTTTTGGGGAATAAGAGCAACTATTCAGCTCCGTTACATCTGAGATTGAACTGACTTGCACGCTGAGAGGCATTGGTCATGCAGGAAGGGAAGTTTAGTAAGGGAACAAGACAATAAAAAGGGAACAGCTGAAATTAATTTCACAGCCCACAAGGGTCCTATGGCTGAACCCACATCAGAAATTAAAGCCGAACTGGGATAGTGACAATTTTGCCTATCCTGGATTTGCAACTTCCAGATTTATTTTTTCTTTTTCCAGAGAAGAGACAATATTTTCTTTCTCGTTTTGTTACGTGTAATTATTTATTTATTTTCGTTCTTAAACAAGGAAAAAGAAAGTTTTATTTCTATGTCACCCTGTTTTGGGCTAGCGGGAAATACAATTACGTGAAGATATACAGGAGGATATTTATGGAACCCTGCAATATTTGGGGATGGGGGAAAGATGAGAGATATCTCTCAGATTTTTTTTTTTTTCATTTTTGTTTAAAGTATGCTTTTCTGTTACTATAGCTACTGGCTGTGTCATGCTCACATACAGATGCTTTATCACATTGTCTTTAGAAACTGACTGACTGCTGTTGCAAACCACTGAAGCCAGCAGTGGAAGGGATACAGATACTTAGCAGAAAACTGGAAAACCACAGAAGGTCCTGAGTCCAGCATAGGAAGAGGCAAAAACGGATGCAGAGGTTTGGCAAGAAGGCACACTTGTTAGGTTTGTAACAGAAAGCAAGAAGAAACAGGAAAGAAGTAGGATATTGGAAAACCTGCAATGAGGTATGTACACTTCATGTTACCAGAAAAATCGAGAAGCCCTGTTAAACCTCCGTTATCTCTGTCTGGAGACATGCAGATAAGCAAAATCTTAGATTCTCCTGCAAAGGAGTCTTTGAAAGAAGAACTGGGAGACCATGGTGGGAAGAGATTGCTCTGCCTGGCAAAAGCTTATTTAGGAAGAGGGCTGAGACCTTGGTGAGTTATAAGCCCGCTGAGAAAATAACATCTCTGGAAAGACAGGGCAGAAGATGTTAAAATTGAATCTTGTCTGGAGTTTTGTGTTGGGATTGTTATTAAGGGGACCCCAGGGTGAAGTTTTGGGTCTTGCAAAGCAAACGAGGAACAAACTTCAGGAGGACCCTGGATAGTGAATTCAGGGGTCTTTAATTTTTTTAGAAAAAAATGGTTTATTGGAGATTACTGGGAATATGTGACATTCTGCTTGCACTGTGTGCGGTATGTAGTTGCAAAAAAAAGCAAATATGGCAATGGCAGTTGCCAAGGGTGCTGGAAAAGGGTAATGGGCTATTACAAAGGATAGTGGACTCCAAGCTAGGGGAAAAAAGCTTTGACAGAGAAGTGAAGTATCTCATGTTGGGGAAAGGAGTAAAGTGCATAATCCATGAAGAAATCTCAGAGATTCAACACTCTGATTTAAAATTTTACAGCTTTTAGTCTTAAAGATCAAAGATATCCATTTTTTCATTTTTCCTGTTTCTTACAAAAGGATCTCCTGTTCATATTCAGGTGCCCATGGCTATGGGATGACAGTGAGACTACTTGTCTTCATAAACCGACTTACAGTGTCTGCTTTAAGACAAACCAAATGTTGATAGTCACAGGTGCATAAATGTTGAAGAACTGAGGGTTTCTCTGTGCTGCCAGGCCTATGGTATTCTTTGCCAAAAAAGTAAGAAAAAGACCCTCAACTGTTCATTATAAAAATCTTAGTTACGTTTCTGGAAATGATCCTGTAATGATCCTGATTTTGGCACATAATTGTTGTTTTGTATTTCTCCCTTCCACAAATACCTTGAACGCTGTGCAGCCATTTCACTGTTGCCATTTGTGTTTCGAATGATAAGACGTGTCATGACAAAATTATGACTATTTGTTATTTAGTTTAATTGTTGATTACCAAATATGTCTTAGTACAAGGATTCTAGGTATTAGGTATGTAAATTATTGGGACTTTGTGAAATGCAAAAGAGAGAAAATGAAGAGAAGCGATAGGACTGTATTAAATATAGTAATCATAAAAGCTTGTGTGACAGAAAATTGTAAATTGACATAGTCATTAGGAAATGTATTCATTCATTTTTGCTTTTGCATGCATTTTTGTGCATTTCAGGGGACAAGCTTAACTTGATTCCTGAAATATAAATCTTTGGGGCAATAGGATATTCAGGTGAGAGATGTAATTGAATATATTCAGATATTAGCATCTAAAAGGCAAATCAGTAGGATGTCTTTAAAAATGAAGGAGATTTGTAAGGAAAATAGAATTGTTTTGAAGATATCTCCTGGATTCCACAGAAGGTACTTTCAGCATGAACACACTTTTAAATACTGACAGTGGTTTGGAAAAGAAAACCTTTTAAGTACAATTACCATTTTTCTTACTCCTAGGAGAGTTCCGCATGTTTTGGAAGGAGAAGTTTGGATTTGTTATGCAGCATGAGTGTTGCCTTCTCAATGTCATTTTCCCATCTGTCTTGCTCAGCAGTGTTACAGTCTCGGCTGATCCATGTGTGCAGTCATCAGTCAGATCATACTGCAGAGTGACACAATCAGCCTGAAAACTATTCTTGTACAATGTCTGCCATGCTCCATATCTTCCTCAAAGGAACTGTGGATACAATTTGAACTTGTTTATATTCTTTCCAGTGGCCAAGAAAATGAATAATTCCTTTTTCTGTATTTGGAATTCCCTCAACAATAGATTTACCATTATTTAATCCTTCTTACTTTATGAGCTATATTTATCTTCTGGTACTCATAGAATTCTATTGCCTGACACTAGTCCCATGGAAATTTAGGAAAAAGTCTCAATCTATTGCAAAGGAAACAGGCTCTAAAACTCTTTGTCTAAAATTTGCCATCACTTTCCCCACAGCATAAATTGCCCTGTGCACAAAATGCAAAAGATGTTTCATTTAACGTCAATGCTTATAAAAAGATAAACCACGATCTATTGGTGAGAATGCCTTTCCTGTTCCATTCAAGACTTATTTGACATTGCAAGCACTGTGTATTAATCCTGTCCTGAAAAGTACTTAGGCTGGAAATGGGTGATATCTTGCAGATGGTTTGCCTAACTTTTGTACGTATCTTGTGATTCTTGCCACCCTTCCTTGCGTCTAGCTCTCCTGAGTTCTGCGGATTGTGTGGTTCAACAGAAAACATTCCAGATCACGAACAAGCATATGCTCTATATTTAACTCTACATTTAGTCATGTCATCCGTAGTACCATTGTGCAAGTTGCTTATCTTTCTTAACTACATAAGGGTTTGTCCTTCCTCGTGTTGTAAATAACAGAGATCTTTAAATTCAAATGGTTGCCGTGTATTCTTTCTGTGACCTAGCTAGCCAGTTAATAATAGTGCTCTTTAGTAGATATCAGGTGATGACAATTTTTGACGTCCACCTATTTCTAAAAGTCTGAACATTTTGAATCAGCTTCTGTTTTCATAGAAATCTAGGCTAAAACAGATCTTGTGAGATCATCTGTTCATAGCTCCTGATCTGAGATAAAATAAGTACACTTAGAATCCCCCTGACAGTTTTGTCTGGAACAGCCTTTGGAAACTGGTGATGAAGGGAATACCATGACATTCCTACTTAGTCTGTTTTACTGCTAATTACATTTGGGAAAATTTCTATGTAGTATATTTATCTTTGAATTTATCTTGGCATAAATCAAGCCAATTTCTACTTGCCCTGAAATTGATGAACATGCAATAAAATCAATTGGTATGTATTAAAAACCATCAACTGTATTTTCATTCTGAAAGAATATGATAATGATCTTTTTGTTATCTTGTTTGCTTTCCCTACCCAGTAGGGTAATACTCGGTCTCTCTTTGACTTAAATATTTTTAATTTGTCCTCTTCTTCTTGAAAACAATTTCTGGACCTCAGACTTTAAAAAAATAAATAAACCTTTCTGCATGTTTGATCTATTTCTTTACAGTGTGTCTTTTTCCTACCGCATGACACTGGCTCTAGCTGTGCATGGCCATTTTTTGTTTTTCAGGTTATTGAAGAGTCCTGTTGATGTCACTAATATTTTTGTTCTGCACTGAGATACTGACATCAAGTAATCAATGACGTATATTCTCTTTTTTTCTTTATAATTCCTTTTGAAGAGAAGCTACACAAAAGTGTCCTAAGTGTCTGAAGTCTAGCATTTTTGTGGGTTCAAACTTGCAGCAACTGGGGACCTTAGCATGTCTCCTTGAGTTACCCAGCGACAAAAGAATCTCTTATTCTTATTGTGCTATTTTTGGAATCATTAATACTGTTCTCTTCAGATGTTTTTTTCTCATGCTGTTTGAGAGTTCAACAGTGAAAGCTGTTTTACCTAATTTGAACAAATACACCATAGCTATTCCTTAGTGAAGTTCCTCTGTCATTGCAAAAAGTGTTGCATTTTTGGAGAAACGGCATCAGAAATTTTCCTGGAATGTGGATTTGCCTAATTTCTCCAAGGTCTCTTTTATATTTCCCCTGTTGTCTGATTAACATATTCTTCTACCTATAAGAATCAGTGTTTTGATTTCTGGTCTCTTAAGCACTTTACACTACTAGATGGGAATCTCACTGCACAAGCTTGAAGAACAATTCGGTTGCACAACCTACATTTGAATGTAATCAGAAAAAGAATTGGGCAAACTGCTCTGAAATTGTCTTGCAAATTAATCTGTCTCACCATGAAACCTTTGTGATTTTAATTCTCAGCTGTTCTGAGCAGAGCTGGTAAATCATGCTAAAAGGCATATTACACATTTTGCATTATGGCTTATGAGCTTTCTTAACCAGCATTTAATAATTCAGATTCATTGCTCCTCAAATGCTCTGCCTCTGTCTGGCCTTGCACCTTTTATAGCTTGTGCTTGTCCTTTAAAAAATGTACAGGCCATGATGAAAAAGTCATAACTAACAGGCTTTTGTATGCATTGTATCTCACTTCAGTTAAGTTTCAGAAGAAACAGTAAGAAACAGCAGCAGTTTTTGACCTCTAAGACCATCAAATTCAATTATATTCAATTCTCAAAAAAATAGGAAATAGATCATTAGAGTACACAGCAGCCAGAAATCCAGCTGTGATTCTGTAACCTCCTGGACACTGGATCTAATTGTGACTGATGGAAATGTATACTTTAATTTTTTTTTCGGTTGGAGATTCTTATATAGTGTCTCCAGTATTATTTCCCGATTCCTACTCCACATTTTGTTGAAAAGTTATAGCATATGAAGGGTTGAAAAAGTGCAGGGAAACATGCAGCCCTGAATGGGGCACAGGGTGGTGGTGTGTGTAATAAAAGTAGAAAAAAAGGAAATGAGAAGATTTGGATGTTGGCACTGACATGGTGAAGCTGGGTTGCAAGGGCTGAAAATAAAGGGAAGGAATGAGGTAGAAGGGATGTTCATAGTCAGTTGTTTGATTTTATACTGGAAATAGCAAAGTGTAGATACAGATTTTGGCATACTTTACGATATATCACTGTTCTCCCAAGGCAGGAGAAACTTAACGAAGTCATCCAAAAAAGTGCTCACAGGGGATGCAGACAGAGCAAGTAACGCTAGTAATGCATTCGTATAAAGCTGCCAAATGTGGGTTCAAACTTGCAGTATTCGGGGACCTCAACATGTCTCCTTGAATTACCCAGTTATCAACAAAGGAAGCCTCAAATCTCCTAGCTTTTATTAGACCCTTAATCTTGGTGAATAGCATATTTCACTTCCTTTAGCTGAGTTCTTGATATTGTGGCCTGAAACTCCTAATTTAACCCCAAATAGCTTCTTCCAGATAGTTCCTCTAGAGTAACGAATGATAAGTAATAGAAAATAAAAGTTGCTGAGATCATCCAGGGAGCACCAGCTGTATGCAGAAAGAAAAAATACATCAGAATCACGGAATAGTTCCAACCCCCCTGCCATGGACAAGGACACTGCTGAGGGTGCACTCAATCCCACTGTCCATGTCACCAACAAAGATGTTAAACAGTGCTGGTCCCAATATTGACCCCTGAGGAACGCCACTTGTCACTGGTCTCCACTTGGACATTAAGCCGTTGACTGCAATTCTTTGAGTGCAACCATCCCAGCCACACACAAGTGGTCCATCCATCGACCCCATGTCTCTCCAATTTAGAGACAACGATGTCATGCAGGACAGTGTCAACTGCTTTTCACAAGTCCAGGTAGATGATGTCAGTTGCTCTTCCCTTATCCACCAAGGCTGTAACCCCATTGTAGAAGGCCACCAAATTTGTCAGGCACGATTTGCCCTTAGTGAAGTCATGTTGGCTGTTACTGATCATCTCCTTATTTTCTACGTGCCTTAGCATAGTTTCCAGGAGGATCTGCTCCATGATCTAGCTGGGTACAGAGGTGAGATTGACAGGTCTGCATTTCCCCGGGTCTTCCTTTTTTCTCTTTTTAAACATGGGGGTTATGTTTGCCCTTTTTCAGTCAGTAGGAACTTCACCAGACTGCCATGACTTCTTAAATATGATGGATAGTGGCTTGGCAACTTCATCTGCCAGTTCCCTCAGGACCCGTGGATGCATCTCATTAGGTCCCATCGATTTGTGCACCTTCAGCTTCCTCAGGTGGTCTCGAACCTGATCTTTGTCTACAGTGGGTGGTTCTTCATTCTCCCAGTCCCTGCCTTTGCCTTCTGTGACTTGGGCGGTGTAGTTAAAGCACTTGCCAGTGAAGACTGAGGCAAAAAAGTCATTGAGTACCTCAGCCTTGTCCATGTCCCAGGTATCCCCTTTCCTTCCAGAGAGGGCCCACGTTTTCCCTAGTTTTCCTTTTATCACTGGCGTACCTGTAGAAGCTTTTCTTGTTGCCCCTGACATCCCTGGCCAGATTTAATTCTATCAGGGCTTTAGCTTTCCTAACTTGATCGCTGGTTGCTTGGACAATTTCTCTGTATTCCTCCCAGGCTACCTGTCCTTGCTTCCACCCTCTGTAGGCTTCTTTTTTTGTGTTTGAGTTTGTCCACGAGCTCCTTGTTTATCCATGCGGGCCTCCTGGTGTTTTTGCCCAACTTCCTCTTTGTTGGGATGCATCGCTCCTGAGCTTGGAGGAGGGGATCCTGGAATATTAACGAGCTTTCTTGGGCTGCCCTTGAGCTTCACATTCCCCACCAGCCCCTCCTTGTTGGTGAGAACAAGGTCCAGCATAGCACCTCTCCTTGTTGGCTCCTCTATCACTTGGAGAAGGAAGTTATCAACACATTTCAGGAACCTCCTGGATTGCTTATGCCCTGATGTGTTGTCCCTCCAACAGCTATTGGTGTGGTTGAAGGGCCAGGGCTTGTGAACATGAGGCTGCTCCTATCTGTCTGTTGAAGGCCTCATCTGCTTGGCCTTCCTGGTCAGGTGGCCTATAGCAGACCCCCACCATAATGTCACCTGTCCCTGCCCTCCCTTTAATCCTGACCCATAAGCTCTTGGTGAGCTCCTCATCCATCCCCAGGCAAGGCTCCATGTACTCCAGCTGGTCATTGACATAGAGGGCAACTCCCCCTCCTTGTCTCCCCTGCCTGTCCTTCCTAAAGAGCCTGTATCCTTCCATTCCAACAATCCAGTCATAGGAGCCATCCCACCAGGTCTCTGTGATGCCAATAAGATCCTAGCCCTGCAGGCGTGCACACCTCTCTAACTCCTCTTGTTTGTTCCCCATGCTACTTGTGTTTGCACAGAGGCATTTAAGCCGGGCCCCCGATGAAGATGGCTTACTGGCTGGAGTTCCTTTGTGCTGCATTCCAGGCGCTCTGCTGCTGACCTGTGATCCTTCTCCAGGCTCTGGACATTGGCATCAAACTGGTAGGAGTGGGATGGATTGAGGTTCCTCTCCCCCGGCAACTTTAGTTTAAAGCCCTCTTCATGAGTTTGGCAATCCTCTGACCAAAGATGCTCTTCCTTTTCTCCAACAGATGGACCCCATCAGCCCCCAGTAGACCTGGTTTCTCAAAGCGAGTCCCATGGTCTAAGTAGCCAAACCCCTGGCTGTGGCACCAGTCCTGTAACCATTTGTTGATTGGCCAGATTCAACTGGCCCTTTCAACCCCCTTCCCTTTGACTGGGAGAACTAATGAAAAAACTAGCTGCACTGCGGAGTCCCTGACCACTGCTCTCAGAGCTCTGTAATCCTTCTTGATATTCCTCAGGTTGCTCCTGGTGGTATCACTGGTGCCCGTGTGAAACAACAGCAGCATAATAGTGGCCTGTATGAGGCTCGGTAGTCTCTCGGTGACGTCCATGATACGAGCCCTGGGTAAGCAGCAAGAAGAATCTGGTAATTTTATTAATGAATGATGCCTGGAGGCATTCTTCCTCCAGGGCTCTAAATCACAAACCTACCTACTGATGAGCCCAACACAAGTCAGCTTGTGAACTTTTATGAATTTAGAGTAAGTTTTCATCTTGATCCTAATTTTAGAATAGAGTTCCGCAAGTTACTGTAATAAAACATGCTTTTTCAATAATGCTTTTATCTGACATTAACAGGAGTGATAATGTGCTAATGCTGCAGGCACCATGATGCATCGACTCAAGATTTCGTCATATGTCATAGAATCATAGAATGGTTTAGGTTGGAAAGGACCTTGAAGATCATCGAGTTCCAACCCCCCTGCCATAGGCAGGGACACCTCCCACTAGACCAGGTTGCCCAAGGCCACGTCCAGCCTGGCCTTGAACACCTCCAGGGATGGGGCCTCAACAACCTCTCAGGGCAACCTGTTCCAGTGCCTTACCACCCTCAAAGTGAAAAACTTCTTCCTAATGTTCAATCTAAACCTGCCCTCTTCCATTTTGAAGCCGTTCCCCCTTGTCCTATCACTACATGCCCTAGTAAAAAGTCCTTCCCCAGCTCTCCTGTAGGCCCCCTTTAGGTACTGGAAGGCCGCAATAAGATCTCCCCGGAGCCTTCTCTTCTCCAGGCTGAACAGCCCCAACTCTTTCAGCCTCTCCTCATAGGAGAGGTGCTCCAGCCCTCGGATCATCCTCGTGGCTCTCCTCTGGACACGCTCCAGCAGGTCCATGTCCTTCTTATGTTGGGGACTCCAGAGCTGGACGCAGTACTCCAGGTGGGGTCTCACAAGAGTAGAGTAGAGGGGCAGAATCCCCTCCCTCGCCCTGCTGGCCACACTTCTTTTGATGCAGCCCAGGATGCGGTTGGCCTTCTGGGCTGCGATCGCACATTGCTGGCTCATGTTGAGCTTCTTGTTGATCAGCACACCCAGGTCCTTCTCCTCAGGGCTACTCTCCAGACATTCCCCGCCCAGCCTGTATTTGTGCTTGGGATTGCCCCGACCCAGATGTAAGACCTTGCACTTGGCCTTGTTGAACTGCATGAGGTTGGCTTGGGCCCACCTCTCCAGCCTATCCAGGTCCCTCTGGATGGCATCCCTCCCCTCCAGCACGTCTACCTCGCCAAACAGCTTGGTATCATCGGCAAACTTGCTGAAATGGAATGTCAAGGGTGATAAATTGAAATAGGGAGCTTCTAACTTGATGTAATGAAAGTATTTTCAGCACAAGAGCATGGAAACGAGTTGCTAAGGGAGGCTGTGGAATTTCTGTTCTTGGAGGTTTTCAGATCCTTACCTGGACAAAGGCCTGAGCCACCTGGTCTAAATTCAATGCTGACCCTGCAGGAGGTTGCACTAGATGACCACTGTCTCTTTCATTACAAGAACTGAGGAGAATCAATAAAATAGGAGCTGGGTTCAAAACAAACAAAAGAAGGTGATTCTTCACACATAGTTCGGGTAACATGAGCATTAGGAACACTTTGCTACTGGCTGTTTTGGATGATAGAAGTTATATGGGCTCTAGTCTGGACAGGTTCATGGAAGAGATCTATTAGGACTTATGGAAACAACATCTTGCTCAAGAGCCTTCTGAGCTCACAGCTTCTGAAGGCAAGCACTAGATGTAGATACTAGAGTTAAGGGAAGAAGCTAGGGAGTTGCACACGATTGTCTGGCTCTTGCACTCTTTCCCAGCCCTCTTTCCTTTTTGAGATATGATACAGAATACTAGGCTAAACAGACATTTAGTTTGACCCAGAACAGATGCTTTTAGGACCTGAAATCCACAACACAATAATGTTTATTCAATTAAGTTACTATTCACTATAAGTGGAGAAGCCTATCTTGTCATGGTGGTCTAGTGGACAAAGCGTGGTGGAGTTACAAGCTAACTTCAATTAGTTCATGCAGCTGACGAGCATGAAGGACTTGCTTCATAGCATCAAGGTAAATTAATCTCTCCAGAGCAAGAATTTGTGTTATCTCTTCTGCACAGATCTAAACACGCAATGACACTAGGCAACTTGTATTTGATGTACTTTCTAACTGCATGAGAACTGACCTTATTGCAGGTTCTGAATAACTCACATCGAATCACATTACCAGAGTGACTCAAAATTGTTAGGGTTTCAAAGAAAAGCAGCACATAAGTTTTAGTTTCGGAAGTTTTAATCAAAGTTCTGACTTAGGATAAAGGGCTGAAGACACCCTTTCCTGCTTTTGAATTGCAGATAAACTATAATTCTGTGAATTGTTGGAAGACAACAATATTGAGGAAGAAATTTTGATGTAATGTCAGGGAAAATCATCTATAGAGGTTAGCAATAATTCTGCAGGTGTAAGACTCTGCTAGACTTTCACAAAACCCCCACCAAACTCTTGATTTCAAGCCCATGCACCTCATGTAAAACTGAAATCAAACCACTTTCCAACATTTAGCCTGTGATGGGTCCCAAAGTAATGACCGTTATTGGTCTAGTATAGCATCATCTTCTCCAACAGTGGCCAAAACGGGAGCCCCACACAATGCCATCCTGATGCACCACACCTGCATGTTGTCTGAAACTCCTGTGAAATAGAGCAAAGTCCTCTCTCTTCCCATTGCTCCTGCTTTTCTTGCCTCCTACTTTGTTTTGATGATATATTATGGTTATTTAGAAGAAAAAGCATACACGTATTATTTTCCCTGTACTGTAGCACTGTCCCCTCTTACACCCTCCCTACTGTATGGGTTCTCCCTCTCACCCACAGCCATGCCCTCAGTTGTTCTCCTGTTTTTCTTTACTCACCTGCCCCCCGTCAAGCATATCTATGCTTTCCCATCCCTCTTTGCAGCCTGTCTTTCCCCTATTTAACACTCTCCTATCCCAAGCTAGCAAACATCCCATTTCCTGGCTTTTTGATCCTTCTCTCTTCCCAGTATCAGAAGAGCAAAAAACCCACAGAGCCACGCTTGGCTCTACCACTGCTGTCCTCATTGAAAGAAAGCAGGTACAGATTTCCCCACCCTGAGTCCCCTTGGCTTTCTCAGTCCCCCTCTTCTGCGGCTGTTATTACTACCGCAATGGCACAGTTTGGGACTCCTCACCTGGGACCAATCATCACTCCACTGGCTGGCACAGAGGACCACGGGAAGTGTAAGGGCTCTGCCATATGGCAGCCCAGTCACAGCACCCCCTTGCCTGTCCCATCCATTCTGTCCCAAAACCGCATTCTCAAGTGACTACAGCTTTGCCTGGAGCACTTAACTCTGTCCTTAGCTATAGTTTCCCCATGCACCAGCACCACGAGATCTTAATGTCACAGGCCTGAACTGAGAGCGAGTAATGTGGAGCTTAAATTTACCTAGCACGCTCTCATGTTACCACTCCCTTCTTTTCTAGGTCATTGATGAGTATAGGGATTGGCACAGGTCCCTTGCGATATTGGTGACAGCTCTGCTTTGTGAACTGGCTGTTATTGACTCTCTGCTATCTTTTAACCTTGCAGCGATCGTCCTCTGTACCTGAGGTTCAAAGTCCCTACTGCCTTTCTCTCCTCACCTTCCACCATTGGCGAGAGCATATCCCGGGACAGGGTGGAAATCAAGTGCCATCACACCTGTACTTATCCTCCCTTTTGTCACGTTCTGGACGGTAGCTAGGACTTGAGGCGGGAGCAGGAGATTCACCCGGCCTCTTCATTGAGGATGTGCACCCTCCCTGTCAGACCCCGGAGCCGCTCTTGCCCCCACGGTACGCTGCTCGCTTCCGAGGCCGCGACCCTGCGTCCCCCTCGGTGTCCCGCCACTCGGGGGTGACCGCGGGGGGCCGCTGCGCCTCCCCAGGGCGGGCGGCTCCGCCAGGGCGTTGAGAGGACGAGGCCACCAGCCCCCGCGGGACTCGTTGGGGCGGTGTGGCGGGCGCGGGGCAGCAGCGGACAAAGCCGGCCGGCGCCACCTCAGGCTCCCGCCCCGCCATCCCCCGCGGGCTCCCCGCGGCTTCCCGGGGGCAGGCGCCTGCCTTGCGAGGGGCGGG
>VUYV01000071.1:1659739-1908173 GCA_008711295.1 Anarhynchus alexandrinus | reverse complement strand
CCCTCCCTCCCCCAGCGGCCAGTAAGGCACCCCGGGGGCGCGGGCGAAGTTCTCACCCCTCCTTCCCCGCTTTCTTTCTTTCTTTCTCTCTCTCTGTCTCTTCCCCCCTCCCTTACAGACCTGCCCCGCGGATGGGAGGAGGGGTTCTCGGAGGAGGGCGCCAGCTACTTCATCGAGTGAGTACTCCCCTGCCCCGCGACCCCCGCCGGCGGCTGTTGGCGGGGGGACGTTGGCGGCGCGGCCCCGGCCCGCCCGCGGAGTCGCCTCAGGCGGGAGGAGGGTGGCCGTGGTGGCGCGTGTGTGAGGGGGCGCCGGGCCGCTTCCACCCCCTTTCCCCCCTCACCAACCCGGCACGTCCGCCGATTTAATTAATGATCAACGCGAGGGAAATTGACAATGAGGTGTGCGGTTTCGGCGGGTGAGGAAAGAAGTTGGATGCCGGGCGCGGCGGGCTGCGGGGATCCCCCCCGCCTACCGCGCTCTCTCGGTGGTTAGCAACAGGTTTCCCCGAAGGCGGGCTCTGCAGTTTTTGTTGGTTTTCTCTTTCCCCCACCCCCCTTTCCTGGTATTTAAAGTGCAGTTTGTGGCAGGTGGAGCGTTGCGTTGCAGAGCGCCGGCCACGGTTAAAGGTGGATGATTGGTTTTTATGTGTTTTTGTTGGTTTGTTGTTTTGGTTTTTTTTTTTTTCTTTTAAATGGCTCGTGGCTGTGGATGCAGCACTGGGAAGTTTTGCAAGCGAAAGGCTTTCAGTGTTTCTTCCCCGAGACGGGGCTGAACAAATGAAATTGCCTTGTCTGGGCTGGTGGTGGCTGTTGTATCTTTTATGGAGTATATCTTGTTCAGAGAACAGCTAAAAACTTGAGATGTGCTGCCTGTTAAGGATCTTTTATTCTGTGAGATGCACGTGTGTTGCAGTAAAATAGAATAATTAAGAGAACCTCTTTCAAACATTACGTATATAAGGCTTCTACAAATGTAAACACTAATATAAAAGTAAAGATTTAATCAAATTGGTATATACATGGATATGGAGTTGTGTGTCATTTGTGATGTCTTTGCGTTTTCCTTTTGAAATCTGAATGTGTGAGAAATTCAATGAAACTAACAGAAAATGATTGGAAAACACTCAGACTACCTTATTGCTTCAGTGGTGGACTCAATGGTTAAGCCAGGTCATTAAGTACAGTCCCCTATAACTGCTGACAGCTGTGTCATAGATGTCTAGTTTTGAAATGCCTGCAGAGCGTACCCCAAAACCTTTGACAAACTTGAGGTTTTCTGTAAATATCAAACGTCAGAGCAGTACTTGGCCAGGTGAAGGAGGCATTGACTGAAGGAATCATAAATGCCTCACATGGTAGGAAGTTTGTTAAATAAAATTCCAAATGATGCTAAAATGTCATTTTTTCCTGACAAAGGAGGAGAAAGCCCAACAGTCCCTGTTTGGCTGAGCCAGAGAATTCCTTACAGTGCTAGACTGGACAGTTAGTTTAACCCTCAACTCTTGAACAGAATATAGCAGCAAGGCATTGGAGAGCAGCTGAATGCCGCTTATAGCAGCCACCCTTTAACTGTTGCCAGTGCGTTGAAAGAAAGGAATAAAAGTTCTTCTGGTTACATAAGTGACAAGTGGAACTCTAAAATATGAAAACTGTACAGTCTGTAAATGTACTGTAAACAGGTCCTTTACACAAATACATCAATACAAACTTCGTTCTTCTTTGCAGGAATACATCTATTTGTTTTTCTGTCCTTTCCAGAAGCTTACTGGTGCAATTTTAGAACAGCTGAGATTCCTTTTCCTAGCTGCTCTATTTGGAAGACCATTCTAGTGTCTTGTTTGTCAGGCAGTTACAAAACTGTTAATTTCTGATCCGTTAAATTATAGTTGTGTGTAGTGCATTGTCATAACGTATGCTAATAGCATTCTTTAGCTTGAACTGGAATTGCTGCCGGAAATGAAATGCACAACAGAGCGTGTATTTTACAGAGCAGTTGGATAAACTTGACCATCTTTAGCCAAGCACAGTTTTGCGATGAGCGACAGCAATTTTTTTTAATGTAAATCTCTTCAGCTGTACTGCTTCACACCAAAGATTCACCTGATACAGTATCCCCTTCAGCAGTGATACTTCACCCCGTGCTGCTCTAGCCTATTTTCAGCTCAGAGGCTTCCTGAGCCAAGTGGAATTTCTCGTTTTTACTTCCATGAACATATTGAGCTCCCCTTGTGCTCATGTAAACATCAGCATCCTTAGATGAGGATTTCCATACCTCACTGCTCTGTTCGTTCCTCTTATGTTTCTTCCACGTGATGAGTTCTCAGCTTACAGAAAAGGTTACTGGTCCCTAAACGCATGATTTCACATGTTGTACTACTAAATTCCATTTTCTGGTATTCCAGCTCACAAAAACAGTGAGTTCTGCTGTATAACTACCCAGTCCTCTTTCTACTGGTGATAGTTTCCAGTGTGGTGTCATCTACAGAAATTTCTCGAGCACATTCTCACTCCTTGGCTACTAAGTTATTGAAGGGTCTCAGGATAAATGCTATCAGTATCCCCTCTCTCTTATGATAATTTCCACTTTTAAAACAACCTGTTGTAGTTTTTCCTCTTTGGTCAATTTCTTTATTTATCTTATAGGTCTTATTTCTATTTTAAATATTATTTAAGTATTATTTCTTTAATGAAATTAATGTATTACTAAGGACTATTTCTATTTTAAATAATTTCATGTGGTCAAATATTTTATTTAAATGTATATTGCCTAATTCCACTTACATAATTGATTTCTGGTACAGCAGTAATCAAAATGTTAGATGAAACGTTGGATGTGAGCTGTCTGATGTAAAAAATTAAAAATTAATTAATCTTTTGTCCATTTACTTCCATGTCTTTATTACTCCATTCAATATTATGGACAACCTTGAAACATCATATATTAAAACAAAGGTTTATAAGCTGGTCAAGCTTAATATCAAAACCAGGTAAGCTTTTTTCCCTTTTCCACATACTGTGAGTTTGAAAATTTCCAGAACCCTACTTCTGATGGGTAGAAGCTCTCCAAATTAACGTGCTCTGGTTTATACTGTTATTTTTTTGTGTGTGTCAGTGCTGTTCTGTACTTTAAGGGGGACTATTTTGCCGTCGTTTATTTACTCGAGATGTTTGTATGAAATCACATCCCCTCTTAGTCTTGTTTTGCTCAACTAAATAATGTGGGTTCTTTGTTCAGCCCTTTAAAAAGGGCTCTCCATCTGTTTGATTGTCCTGTAGTTCTCTGCACCTCTTGCAATATGAAGTCATCTTTGTTGCATGTGAGTGAACAGAATCGTATGCTGGAATGAGCTTTTGTGAGAGTCTCAAACAACAAAAGTGCTTTCTTGGCTCTAAAAATTTCTCAGGTTTCTGCATTTTAGCTTGTTTGCCTATTTGGGGAAGACACCCACACTGACAGCACATGTGAATCTTGTGAATTGCCTGATACATCCAGATCTTTCTTTTCCTTTACTGCTTTAAGACTGTAATTTATGTTAGGAAGCCATGTACGAAGCTATATTCTAGTTCTTCCCATTTATGCACATCCGTGTCTTCCTGAATGATTTTCTCTGTTCTGATTATTCTTCAGGTTTTCTTGATAGTGGCAAACCCTGTTAGCTCAGTCCTGCCTTTTATCTTAAAATCACTAAATAAAACATAAATAAATGATGCATGAACTGATTTTTCTAGACCTCCATTTGGTAATTTTGGTAAAATCCCGTTGTTTCTTTTGTGGCTTATTTGCAACTTAAATAGCTCGTCCTAAGGAGAAAATGGGTTAACTTTTTATACATTTTTATGTCTTTCCACATAATAGCCTCAGCATCTTTATTACTCTTAATCAAATAAAGACATGGCTTAATCAGCTATACTCAATATAGATAACAACTTTTAAAGGCTGCAGTTTGGTCTCCTTTGCTTGTGAACTGTTAAGACTTTTTTTTAAAATGTTACTTATTTGCTCTTTTCTCTGAGTGACAAAAATATGTAAAACCAGCAATTTAACTTTAAAAAAAAATAAAAATTGAGTGTTCAATTTGCTTGGTATGGCAACTTTCGATCTATTTTAGGAGGAATATTGATGTAGGCATGATCCTAGCACTGGTTGTTTCTTTGTCTAAAAGTATCATGCATGTTGTGTTTTCTGACTGAGTACCAAGGACAGCTTGCCCTACTCTTTTCCATCTCTGTTTTGCTTGTTTGTTTTCTCTGCTGATGTTTTTGAAATATGTTGTGTTTGTTGGGCAACTGCTTTGTGTTAGAGTTACTGCAGAAAGGACATTGTTGCCGAGCATATGTGGAATTGAATGATGATTTAATGCTTGCTCTGGTTTGTTTCTGGTTGTTGGGTTGCTGATGTGCAGTGGTAAGTGTGGCTGGCAGACTCTTTGGTGAAGGAGATGTGACATGCAGGGAAAATAGTGACTGATGGAAAAAGTGCATGTATGCATTATAGCTCAGGTTTTTGTTTCCATTTGCTTCTTGTCTTTTTCTGATAATCTGAAAGACTTAGGGAAGTTGGAAAGCTTTGAAAGTCTGGAATGCTTTTTTTTGGTTACCTTCTTATAGCTTTAAAAGATTGAGATGAGTATTTATGTGAAAGGATCCGTTCTTCCAGGATTATATACCTAACTTAAAATAAGTGTACTGCTGCTATAGAGATTGGTTTAGAATGCTGCAATAATATTGCACATCTCAAAGGTATACACATTCAAATTGTAGCCTAAAATTGGGAACAAAAAAGTGGAAATCGGCACTTAAATATCTGAAGTTAACCCTTTGTCTATTCATTTCTGTAATCAGTTTTTAGTCAAACTTAGCCTCTTCTTTGGGTAACAGTGGATGTACAAGAACCCAAACTTTTAATGAAATTGCACTGTTCATAGGAGTAGTCAGTAACTGTTATTATTTAGTTCTTATATTTAGCTTTTACTGTATGTAGGAAATACGCATGGCGTGTGTTTCAAGTATTTGGAAATAGTAAACGGACAAAGAATGCAGAAGTTGGTGAACACCAAATTGAAGTCTGTCTTTAACTTTGATTCTGCTGTGGCAAATGTGTACGTTTAGATACCACGTCACTGAAAACTGTACAAGAGCTCAGATTTCACCTGGTATGGGCTATAGACCATACTCAATTAATGATTACTTAGTCACAGAAGCCTAAAGGGGAAGAGACCATCTGGATTATTAAGTTCAGTCCTTTCGATTATCTGAGAAGATTGTTTTTTAATCTCATTAATAAATTTAATCAACAGGTTTCTTCTGCCCTGCAGAAATTCCTGTCTTCCCCATTCCTAGTAGGATGTTGAAGACTTTCTTTTTAGTGGCTGTTTATGTGGGCTAAAGCACTATTTACTGTGTGTGTTTCATGGCCTGCTGTAAATACAAATAATAATTATTTTTTTTCTTGCTCAGTTTTTCATGATGGTTATTGCTGTAGAAGCAAAAGATATTGGAGCACTTAACTACTGTAAGGAGTGGTGATGTCCCTCATAATGAGATCTTCAATACAGATTATGTCCTTTATAGTTCTTGAACCCGAGCTTAGATAAAAGGTCTCAATTAGTGTATAAGTAAGTATATAAATTGATATGAAATCCACTTGTGAGGAGCTGGCCTGTGAAGTACTTCACTCTGTCATTGCTGCGTAAAACCAGTTTGAGTTGGGTAGAGTTCCTGAAGTGGAATAAAAATTATGTAGTTGGAACCACATGAGAACTTCACCAACCAAAAGGGAAGACGTTTACACCATCGCTAGCAAATTTGAGGATAGTGTCTGGCAAAATGAAAGGACTTTGTGTGCTGTAAAACATCATGGAGAAACTTTTAGGGAAAGAAGCCTGGAATGGTTACATAGTCATGGGTAAAGCTCTAGTTCGGCTAAATCTTGAGAGGCATCATATGCAGCAATCTGTAGGTTATGACTGGTTACTAGAATTCAATCATGAGTTGCCCTTGAGGGGACTAGACTTCATTGAGGTAATCTGTACAGGTGGAAAAATGGATATAAAATGGAGAAGTGGAAGAAAAATGCTAGAACTGGCTTTTGTGTTGAAATACCAGGTTAGGGAAGCTGTCCCATCCTGCAGTTCTGCATAAGCAATAGACGGTCTTGGGCGGCCTCTGCTGGTTCACTGGCAGGAAATTAGGCAGCAAGAGAAAAGCTGCCAGGATGGGGGTCGATCTGTGTTGGTGCTTTTCATTATTAGTTTTTAACTTCTTGTAAGAAAGTGTTCCATTTGGGCAATGACAAAGAAGAACTATATGCAGTAAAAGTAAATAGTATCGCTTGCACGAGTTTCCCTGTATCTCTCCTTTTGTCCTTTGTCCTCCAGCTCTGGGCTTGATCAGACAGCCTGTTTGATAAATTTTGTTCTCTTGGATTGTGAACAGAACTGAGGTGGGAATATTTGACCTGCTGGGTAGATACAGTAGCTATGTTTCATTCAAGTTGGGGAAACAATTAAGTGTCCTTTTTTCGTGACAGTTAAAATGAGAGATCACTCATTGAAGAGTGAAGTAAATGCTGATAGATTTGTACTCGGGCAGAGACTGCTGACGATTGCAGACAGCAAAAGAAGTACTTTGTAGTTTAGCTTCCAGAAAGCAGGGAAAAGGGCACGTTCGTGCTGCCTGAATTGCAGAGTGCCCTCTGGAAGAGGAAGCTTGGAACTGCATAAGGAAAAGGGCATGTGCGGTTTGATTCAGCGATGTATACCAATGAAGAGGAGCATTGTGTCCTTGCAGGGGGAGGAGTGTTATAAGGGGAGGTGCTGGTATTCGTTTGTTTTTAAAGCAAGGCTGCTTCAAAAAGTACTTAGCTTGGTTTGTCAATCCTTGTTTGCCTTTCTTCCAAAATACAAATGTGTTGGAAAACTGGATTTTGACTACCCTGAGGAGGCCAGCAAGGATAACATACACTTAATGCATAATTCCTGTTAACTTGAGACATTGTTTTGAGTGTTGAACACTTTTGAAAAATCAAAGTTTTCTGGGAAACAGAGGGACATTCTTTTGTTCTGGTTGGGATTCTACGACTTATTTGTGTTGTAACTCAGAAACAAGGGTACAAACTGGTTCTCCAGAGCTGCCAGCATCCACATTTTGTTCAGTATACATTCTAGCTTCTTTAACATGAATCTGTCAGGAAAAAAAACTTCCTTCGTTTAGGTGCTTTGCTGAAATAGCATTCACTTCTGCATTCATTGAATCTGTGTGCAGGTGAGCACGGGTGTATGTTTTAGGAGGCTGCATATTGCAGCAAGGGTTTCAATATTTCTGAAAGTCTGTCTAAAAAGTAAAGATTAAAAATAAATACAGTTGTACTGGGTAGGTATTACTATAATCTTAAAAATAATCTTGTGTTACATTTCAGACTGCTTTTAGAAGTGTGCAGTATGTCTACCACATAAGATGAGGAAATAGATAATCTATTCAAGCCTTTTAATTCTGTTTTGTTACCCGTTATCTACCAGAAAAGAGAGAATCTCAAATATTTGGGACAGCAGAATCTTGACATTAATACTACACATTTTGTTGAAAAAGGTTGCTTCTTCAGTCTATCCATAGCCGTTAAACTCTCTAGCAACTACACCTAGTTAAAAGGATTACATATCTGCAGGCAAATACTTTATGCAAGATGTTTTTGTATTTTATGATGGAGGAAACAAAAAAGTACCTTTTCCAGGTTAGTTTGGCAATACTAAACAATCTTAGCAAGTGCTTTGGTGAAGAGAGAAGCACATGCTGTGAAGTACATGGGTGCAGGTTTTTCTCCCGGCTTCTATGCTCTGCATTGTCCCATTGTTCCGTTTGCTGCAGATGGATTATACTAAAATGGGTTTTCACCTCACTACTGATCAAAGTTTGCCATCATCTCAAATATTTACATTTCATTGGTACAGATTGAGTGTACTGCTTCAGTTTCGTAGTGCTGCATCCCTGCAAAGAGCAACTTGAATAATGTGGTGTCACATTTACTTAATATCACATCCGATTCTATCCAGTATGACTGTACAGTCTAATTTACTGTTAAATCTAATTTGTTTTGTCTTTGCCTCCTAGATGTGCTTTTTTAAAAATATTTTTTTATGACCTTGGCTTGGATAATGGTAAAGGATGGGGCTAAAACCTCATTTTATTTGTAGTTTAATTGTTTCTTCCTGCAAGATTATTAGACAGTTTTACAAGGTCTGCTCTGAGATATTGTCCTTAGAAGCAGAACTTTTAATTTAAAAGCAGATTTGTAATTAAGGATGTTAAAATCCAAGAAGAATCTGGTTAAGCGCCCAACCCTTTTCTTTTTGATTGTCTGCCACGTAGTACTTGGCAAGAACGTCACTGACTTGTCTAGACAGGTACAAAAGCTTGTTACCAATACATAGTAGGTATGTGCTTTTCTGCCTGAAGTTTTCTGTTTAAACCCTTGTTTTCCTTATGGCTTATCTGTATCTTTAAAGATTTTATCTTTAGTTTAATAAAAAGTACAACCAAAACCACCAAAACTTTTAAAATGACATTTGGATACACAGCTGAAACAAAGCATTTGAGTAATACTGGATTTTATTTACAATGTTTTGTCAAGTGAGGACTTCTATTATATTTTTATTTGCTTCCTAGAGACCAAATATCCTGAACTAAGAGCAGAGTACTGAGCATTTTGAAAATACATGTTGATCTGCAACATGCAGGTGATTTTTTTCCAGGAGCTCTATAGACTGTGATTGTCAAATATGAGTAAGCAGAACAGCTGCTGTTAATTTTCTACTTTATTTAATCTGAAAAAATGTAGAGTTACTGGCTCTTTGCAAGGTGCATATTTGTTTCAAAATGTTGTAGTTTCACAGTCACCTTCAAACTAGCAAAACTGTCACTTCATTTGCATGTTTACTTGGTTCTTTGCTTTTTGCAGTTATTTCTCTGTCCCTTTTCTAGGCAGAAGAAAGACTCATTTTGATTAACTTAGGATATTGGTATTAATATAATGGAGAGCAATGAAAAAAGAGAGGCACTTTTTGTTTATCAAGCAGTGTAAATCAGAGGGCAAAGGCAAATGTATTTTTTTTTTTAATAGGTGTCTTTTTAAGCAAACTTTTAGGTGTTTTAAATGTGTGCTCTGCAGGTTAACCTCTTAGTGCTTGAGTTCAATGCTTACTTTGAATCAAAGGGAAAGAAATGGGGTTTATCCTAATACCTAGAATAATAAATCTGTTAGATCTATTTCAGCAGAATGTTTAAACACGTCTGCAGACAGAACTATGCTTATGGGTGTGATTCACTATATGTAATTTTCACTGGTTGGTAAAGCAGCATTAGTAATATTTTCTTTATATTTTTCTGAAGATCAGGAGTTACAACATGAGCTCTTTGTATGGTGAGATAAGACTGACAAAATCTAGATGTAAACAGTTGTTGCACAGAGTGGGACATGGTGGTTCAAAACCATGTTGAATTGCCTGGACTAAATTAAAACTAAATTAATAAAAGTTAGCTACAAAATGATGAAAAATATTTTTCTTAGATGACATCAAACACTTGATTTTTATCATTATCATCTCAGGATATCAGCCCTCTTTATTTTAAGAGTCATTTGTGAACCTGCCATTTTTTT
The DNA here is from genome assembly GCA_008711295.1 of Anarhynchus alexandrinus. NCBI lineage: Eukaryota > Metazoa > Chordata > Aves > Charadriiformes > Charadriidae > Anarhynchus > Anarhynchus alexandrinus. Next base: position 1,898,519 of record VUYV01000071.1, on the reverse strand, counting down.
TAATGGAAAATTGTTGCTTGCTTTCCAGTTAAGACAATGATATTGTCAAGTGGCTTGAGAAAATGTTTTTATTTCCTTCCTTGCAAATCATAGATTGATGCTGTTCTTTTAATGCTACTTTTGTGCTTTACTTTAAATACTTGAATACCTAAAACTATTTCAGATAGCAGTAAGATTTATTCCTTCAACACTGCATATATTACTCCCAGTATTAAATGTTAAACAGCCTGACCTCTTTCCTTTTGCTCTTCCACTTAGCTATGTAGTGAGTTGCAGTTTAAGCTCATTTATATTAAAAAATAAATAAATAAAAATCAATGACTTATTTTTACTTGTCTCATGCGAAATCATTATATCAAATTCTTTTAATAAACAGATCACAGGTATCAAGTTCGGCTTTGATATACTCATTTAACAGCGTATTTAGTCCTTTCAGTTGAAATGTGAAGTGATAAATCTTCACTTCATCAAGATGTTAGTATCACTGCAACAGATACTCTTCAGTGTCACTGCCTGGTTTTTCTCTTCTTACTGCTAACTTGTTTGAGAAGGTGGACAGCTAATTTTTCAGGTGAAGTCTTTCTTGAGAGTTGCATTTCCATGTCTTTGGAGAGTATTGAATTGTCTAAAGAAATATTGAAACAACAGAACGGAGGAAGGAAAATTGAAATTACGAGGTGTATGACAATGTCATCTGACAAAGTAGTAAAACAGCATTCACTTTTATGACTTACAGTATATTTCCATCTGTGGCATGTGATTGCTGGGCATTCAATATGTGATTATTTGGCATGAAATTCAGGTTTTGCTAATGCATTTTTATTGCAGTGGAAGGATTAAAAAAACAACACAGGTAGAAACATAAATTGTAGTTATTCCTGAAGTAAATATTACTAACCCAGAACATCCAGTGTCAAGGTTAAAGATAAGATAGGAGAATACACGATTAAGGCATTCAAATATAATACCCAGTATTTGCTACGCAGGAACTGTCATATTGATGCAGAATAGCCCTTGCTTAGAGGCTTACAAATAATATGGATTTTTAAACGCTGGTAGTTTCCCTCTCCCTTACTAAGCAATTTGAAATGCTGCAACAATATTACTGGTTTTGCCAGGTAATCCAGAGAATTTGAGTAGAAATGTCTTCAAGTTTTGTATGAGATTTAAATAACCCTTGTACTTTGGATTTCTGCACTGCAAGGAAACATTCGCTCCTGCATACTGACTGCAGAAAGGAATCATTGAATCATTTAGGTTGGAAAAGACTCTTAAGTTCATTCAGTCCAACTGTTAACCTAACACTGCCAAGTCCATCACTAAACCATGTCCCACAGCGCCATATCTACATGTCGTTTAAATACCTCCAGGCATGGTGACTCAGCCACTTCCCTGGGCAGCCTGTTTCAGTGAAGAAATTTTTCCTGATATCTAATCTAAACCTCCTCTGGCACAACTTGAGGCTGTTTCCTCTTGTCTTGTCACTTGTTACTTGGGAGAAGAGACTGACTTCCACCTTGCTACAACCACCTTTCAGGTATTTGTAGAGACCGATAAGGTCTCCTCTTCTCCAGGCTCAACAATCTCAGTTCCCTCAGCTGCCCCTCCAAGGACTTGTGCTCTGGATCCTTCACCCACTTCATTGCTCTTCTTTGAATGCAGAAGATGGGATTTCAGCTGTGACTTTCCCTTGGGGTGGCTGTGGAGTCAGACAGTAGCTGAACTGCAGTAGCAGTGTCTGAACCTGTGGTTCCCAGGGGGCTTGCTGTGCTTGCCACACACCAGTTGGCAGTGGGGGGCCAAGGGGCAGGGTGTGCTTAGTGCCAGGCCCAGCAGCTAGTCTGTGGGTAGCTGGCCGCTCATACTGGGCAGACGGAATCTGCTGCCACAGTTCCAGTTCTAATAATAATAGTAAAAAGCCATGCCGCAAACATTGGAAGCTTGTGAAAACACTGTTTAAACTGAGTTTCCCTAAATAAGATAATCAAGGTTAGCAGAAGAGAACGAAAGATGGGAAGTTTTGGAGATATAGATAAGTAGTGAATTGAGAGCCTTTTGACTTGGATTTTCAGATGTGTCTGTATGTTCACAAATTAGAAAAGAGACGAAGCATTTTGAACAGTCAGCAGCGTGGACTTGAAAAGGCCAGAAGCTGTCTTTGTGTTGGATACTATGGACTGTTTCAAATACAGTTTCGGGGGGATTTGAAATAGCCTCTCCCCCCAGTCTGTGTCCTCTTTCTGCAACTTCTGCAGCATCAGTGTTGCTTATAAGGAAGCTCACTTTTTTTTTTTATTTTTCCCATTGACCAGATGCAACTGTCAGCTGCCTGAAATGCTTGTCCTTTCACTGGTCAGACCTGTGGTTCTGGTAGCATAGGGGTGGCTGGGTGGTGAGGTGCTTGGAAAGCTGCAGATAAAGACAAGCAGGCAAGCATCAAGAAGTGAACAAGGGAGCTATATATATCAGCCACCTCTGGGGAGAATAAATTCTTGAGTGAGCAGTGGACAGGATGTAAAATTTAGTGATGTGGGAGGCCTGGAAAGCATTGGTTTAAACTAGTTGCAAATAAACTATTACATACTACTGATAAATAAGATGGGCTAAAGAGAGAAAACAAGGAGGAAAATTGAATGTTCTGTGTATGTATAATGTGAGTTTTCTCTTCACTCACCAGAAAAACAGCAGTCAGAGAGAAGGGAGCTACAGGAGTTCAGTTTTTTACAGCTCATCTTCCTTGATGGATCTAATAGGGGAACTACAGTTAGCAATTTGAGGGGCGTCTCTGATTACCAGCGTGGTGTTCCTGTGTCACTGTGGTAGGCAGGCATCAGAAGCTCGTGTAAACTGTGGTTTGTGCAAGTCAGATTGTGTTGTCTGAAATCTTAAAAAGAAGTAGTTGTGCATTGTTTTTAAGTAATGCGAGTAGTAAGGGTAAAAGATTTTTAAATTATTGATGTACAGAACAGAATTTTGTTTGTGTAGGGAGATGAGAAGATGTGTAAATTTATATTTAGGCTGTCATACAGCTATTTCCTGAGTGTTTTCTATAACTGTAATGAGGTACATTGTAAATAGGCCAGTTACTTTTTTTGGGTGCGGTGTGGGAATAGAAAAAAAGTGAATTTTTCTAGATAATGACCTGTTAGTGAATATTATGTTTGTTTTCTTTAGAAAGAAAATTTCAAATGGGTTATTTCTGATTAATTTTCAAGATTTCTCTGATTAGAAGCACAATAAGAAATTCTATTAACGATCTGAATAAACTGTGGTAATTCCAAATGAGTTAATGCAGATGGAGTCAGTTTAAGAATAAAATTCGGCATCAACTATTTTTGTTTTCCCCAGAATGTTAATGATAAATTACCTTTTTTTCATCTCCTCTTTCAGGAATTTCATTAATTAAAACAAATGTTTTCTATCTGTTATTGGGTCTGTAGAGTGGTTTGGGGTAAAACTGAATTAGAGAAATGTGCTGAGAATGCTGTTCTTGGTGAATTTTGGCATTTGTGAAACATGTAGGTGAAAATATAAAATAAATTGGGCATCGTTACATGTTTGATTGATTTAACAAAGTTCTTAAGTATTCTGTCACAACGTTTCTTGGTTTTGCAGTAGTACAGAAATCTGAGAGATTGTTGACCTCTGTAAATATATTAAAAATTCTACTGTATTATTCATTTTTGTGTTTTATTCGGCTCAGCAGATTCCACACTAATTAACTTGACATTCCATTTATTGTGGCTACTGAAGTTTGTAGTGAAAATGTTAAATTGCAGTGTAAGACTTCTCTACCAGGCAGGTGAGTAGAAATATGAAGAAGGTATGAATTCAGACTGCTGTGGTCTGTGAAGAATTAGAATGGAGTAGTAGAGTTAGGAAAGCCCCAATGTTTTCAGCTGATTTGAAGGTAGTGTGCGTGTTTCTCAGTTGCTTTGTGGTTTTCTTTAGGTTGAGCTCTAGTTCAAAAGCTATGAAAAATGCTTAGGAAACTTCTAAACCTGCCATGTTCCTCAGGCAATGGAAGCAGGGACAGGTATCCTGGGAAGAGTATAGGGTCACTGCCTGGTTTTGTAGGGATGGGGTCAGGAAGGCCAAGGTGCAGCTGGACCTGAACTTGGCAAGGGATGCAAAGAATAGGAAGGGCTTCTACAGGTATGTCAACCAGAAAAGGAAGGTCAAAGAAAATGTACCCCCCCGCTGAGCAAGACTGCTAAGGCACATGGAGGACAGGGAGGTGATTAGAGACAGCCAGCATGGCTTCACCAAGGGCAAGTCCTGCCTGACCAGCCTAGTGGCCTTCTATGATGGAGTGACTACGTCAGTGGACAAGGGAAGAGCTATGGATGTTGTCTGTCTGGACTTCTGTAAGGCCTGTGACACTGTCCCCCACAGCATCCTTCTCTCTACATTGGAGAGACATGGATTTGATGGGTGGACTATTTGGTGGATGGGGAATTGGTTGGATGGTGGCATCCAGAGGGTGGTGGTCAACTGATGTCCAGGTGGAGATCGGTGACGAGTGGTGTCCCTCAGGGGTCTGTACTGGGACCAGTACGGTTCAGTATCTTCATCACTGACATGGACAGTGGGATGGAATGCACCCTCAGCAGGTTTGTGGACGACAGCAAGGTGCGTGGTGTGGTTGACACACTTGAGGGACAGGGTGCCATGCAGAGGGACCTGGACAGGCTTGAGAAATGGGCCCATGCGAACCTCATGAGATTCAACAAGGCCAAGTGCAGGGTCCTGCACCTGGGTCGGGGCAACCCCTAGTATGACTAGAGGCTGTGGGATGAAGGGATTGAGAGCAGCCCTGGCAAAAAAGACTTGGCGGTGCTGGTGGATGAAAAGCCGGATGTAAGCCGGCAATGCGCACTTGGAGCCTGGAAAGCCAACCGTATCCTGGCCTGCATCAAAAGAAGCGTGGCCAGCAGGTCGGGGGAGGTGATTGTGCCCTTCTACTCCGCTCTGGTGAGACCCCAGCTGGAGTACTGTGTCCAGCTGCGGAGCCCTGAGCACAGGAAAGACATGGACCTGTTGGAGCAGGTCCAGAGGAGGGCCACAAAAATGATCAGAGGGCTGGAGCACCTCTGCTATGAGGACAGGTTTGAGAGAGTTGGGTTTGTTCAGGCTGGAGAAGAAAAGGCTCCGGGGAGACCTTATTGCAGCCTTCCAGTACTTAAGGGGGGCCTACAGGAAAGATGGGGACAAACTTTTTAGCAGGGCCTGTTGCGATAGGACAAGGGGGAATGGCTTTAAACTGAGAGAGGGTAGATTTAGACTAGATATAAGGAGGAAATTTTTTCTGATGATGGTGGTGAAACCCTGGTCCAGGTTGCCCAGAGAGGTGGTAGATGCTGCATCCCTGGAAACACTCAAGGTCAGTTTGGAGGGGCCTCTGCGCAGCCTGACCTAGTTGGAGATTTCCCTGCTCATGGCGTGTGAGGTTGGACTAGATGACATGTAAAGGTCCCTTCCAACCCAAACTATTCTATGAATGGATTATTGTAAGAAAAACAAACCTTCCTGGAAACTTTTAACTATTTGTGAGGGAGACAAAACAATTCCTTTCTAATAATCAAAGAATACTCTTTGCAGGGAAGTAGGGAGTGAATAGAAGTTGGCATTAGTTGGAGAGTCAGTAGAAGTTAGCATTAGTTGAACTGCTCTCTTCATAAACAAAATTACTTCTAGTTATGAAATAAACTCTGCTTAACCATTGAAGTACTTTTACTTACTTGTAATTGTTTTTGTAATGTTTTGGATTTTTCCAAATTTGATTTAAGAAATCCTTCATTGTATATTTCATGCTGCAACAGTTTTTCCAGAAATGAATGTTTGATGGTCTGGAGTAGATGTTACAAAGCAACTTAAATCATGGCAGTAAATATGTGGGTCCCACTTACATTTCACTTATGAAGTAAGCTAAAATAAAATCTCTCTTATTAGTATGTGATAAAAGTGGATTTTTTAAATTTCATGATAGACTTTTTTTTTTTTGAGTGCTTCAGGTAATTTTAAATAGTAAATCTTGATTTCATTTTTCTATTTTCAAGCTGTTTTTAATCTAGAACCCTGTAAATATGGTTTCATTCCTAGTGGGTCATAAATTGCAAAAAGAAAAAGGAGCTTAAGTGCATTCCTGGTAGTTTTTCTCCACTTCTGACATAGCTGTTAACTGAATTAGCTGAATAAGAGGAGAAAATATTTTCTCTGTGCCTGCCCAGAAGCTAAAGCATTAAACAAACTTTTGAAAGTAGTTGAGAGATACAAGAATTACTTTATCACCATATGTTATGGGCTAATTAAATTAACAAGGATGATGTTAAAATGCGGAGTTTCTGATATGATACAAAAGATTTGTATCTTTCCTCCCACAAAAAGTATGCCTGAAGTGGAAGCTGGTCAAAGACTGTCTAGTGGAAGCTTTTTTTGTATCTTATGCTGGATAAATAAATCTGAGAGGTAAGCACTTGCCATCTTCATCAACAACGTTATAAATATGCTACTTAGTGAAACAAATGGCTTTGAGGAAATATTTCTGTATTGGGTATTTTTCTTGATGCTAGGAAAAAAAAGTTGTATCTCTTTTTCAGAAGCTTTGGAAAATGGTAGGAGCAATTCTGTTGTAAGTCTTTCCTGGAATTTATGCCGTTTCAGCTGTTAAAAGGTCAGTCAGAGATTTGCAGTAAACTTTTAGCTTGTAGATGCTGTTCTGTTAATTTTACTTCTTCTTTGAAGTGTGGATTTTTACCATTGATTGGGGTAAAGATTCTTTTCACTAACTCAATATTCAAATGTATGAGGGTAACTCTTACAGTGAAGCTTTCAATTTACTTTTTTATTTTTTAAAGTGACTAATCATGAGGATGGCTACTTTCTTGTCAACAAGTCTAACAATTAGAGGAAGAAGTTTGTACTTAATCTGAAATACAACAGGAGAGGAATGTCATTTAAAGCTTTCTAGCTCTTAGGTTGATGCATCCCCCTGCCCCCAGTGTTGAAAATCGTTTCTACAGGGCGTGAAACACAGGTTTATAGTTAGGTAATGCTTCTCTGGAAATAAACTGTAGAAAGACTATAATAAAAACAGTTTTTAGGGATGTTCTATTTTGGAAAGCAACTGTTTGGGTGCTTGGATGAAAGGCAGACCAACCCACTCAAATGAGCTACTGCTTAGTATGTACTTAATAATGTGGGTTTGGTTTTGTTGTTTTTGTGTTGTGTTTTTTTTTTTTTTTAAAGTATAGGCTTCTCCTTAGATTGCTTGCTAAAGAAGCTTATCTTAAATGTCACAGCTGCCTCTTTAAAGTTGACCTGTATAAGGATATCCTGTATAGTATGTTGTCTTAATTGCTCATAGTAGCTGCAAACAACAAAGGAACCTACAATAGACAGCTGAATACTTGCCTTCTTCACACAATTGGTACTAGCAATGGTGTGGATACTGTAACTGATGGGTAAGTGCTCCTAGTTTCAAGAAAACTGAGGTATTTGTGATCTGTGTAATCAATACCGTTTCTTTAAACATGCATACCCTGAAGTGAAATTGTAAATGACAGACCATCTTAGCGTTCAACTGCTCAAGGATTATGAGGAGTTATTTCCTGTACGGGTTGGGAAATGGTGTTCTCTGCCTGAATGGGTGGGCTGGTGCTCTGATGAGGAGACTTGCTGAGTCAAGATGGGTGGGTACAGAGATTGAGAATTTCCTTTCAGTATCAGAAGACAGAGAGGCTAAGAGAGCTACAGACATCCTGGGACAGCACAGGTTAGTGATCTGGGCTCAATTATGAAGAGAGGAATTTTTGTTAACGATATGTCAGAGGAAGGCTGGTTGAAGAAGCAGCCTCACAAGACTGCGTACTACTGATTGGAAACTTCTGTCTTGCAGTCTGAGGTGTGGCTTAATAGCTATTCTCAGGTAATAAGGAAACTTGGTGATTTCTTTTTCTCTTCTTCCCCAACCCTTACCGCTCCTTTTTTATGGGTGTGTACACGCATATATGTTTTTCTTATATTCTGCGGGCAGCGGAGGAGAACTAGATACAACTGTATAAAAGACTGCAGCTTTGATAGATTGGGATCTTGACCGGATAGCTGGTTTGTAGATCTTCCTATGGCTTGGTTTTACTCAGTGTCTGATATTAACTTTTCCTTTTAGATAGCAAGACCAGGATGTAGAAAATAGACACAAGCTAGGATAACTCTGGAAGGAAATACTGATTTATTGGTTGCAAAAGGGATGAAAAAACTTGGTTGTACTTAGAAAGAAAAGGGCTGTTGGACTGTTAACACCTGGAAGCATGCAGCTTAATGACTCTTGATTCTCTTCTCTTTGAGAATCTTTACTGGAAATGCTGCATGAGCAGAATGATCAAAAATATTTCAAATCCTACTGATTTCCCGTGTTGTCACGCTGGGTTGGTAACCTCTCTTGCCATAATCCTGTATGGTTTCTGAACCGTCTTGAGTAGCTTTGCAAGTGTGGCTAACAGGGCTTTGTCCTGAGGAATCTGCTGGTATGTTCAGTGTCAGTGATGTGTGAGTTTCCATGACCATTGCGTAAAGTGTTCTGTCATCTGGGGGGCCCAGACTGCTCCAAAATTATGGGATACAAGTAAGACCACAATGCGTACATCTGACTCTTCACAGGAAGACTTGCATCTCTGCTATGCATAAACCAAGTTTTGATAGAAAGCTCATTGACGCTTGTCAAAAAGGATTTATTTTTTTTTAAGTTTACATCTGTGCTCTTACAGACATAGTAATTTCACTAAGGATTAAATTATAACTATTTTAAAATATGTTGGTTTTATAACAAGTATGTAAAAAAATTTCTCAGAACTTGAAACTTCAATTGAAAACTTTGAAAATGCCTTTGTATAAACCCAACGTAGATGGGTTCTGTTTGAAAAGAGAAAGTTTCAGATACTCAAATCATTAAAATGTTTTGTTGTTTTCTAAGGTTGTCTGAATATTCCAGCTGAAATTTTGGGCTTGATTGAGGGTTTATAATAGGTTGTGAAAGTGTTGAGTGGGTGTTTTCCTTGGTTTTAATAATTGCACTTACGTAAAAATATTGGTTGAATATGTTCCTGTTTGACCAAAATGTGTTGTTTTTCCTTTTCGCTCAGACTTAACACTTTCAAACTGGCCTCGTCGCTCATCTGTTCCGCTGCACGGTGCTGCGTATGCCACTACCAGCTCGGTCCCAGTGCTTGTAATGAGCATGCATTAGTGAAATATGACCATGTTCTGGGTTGTTGCAGATTAACTGGCAGCTGAAATATGGTATTCCTGTGCTTACAAACAATTGTTTCCTACTTGAACGGTGTTTTGAAAAAACAGAGTAACACCTTTCGCGGCAGACTGTTTACACAGGAGCAGGACGAGGGAAACAAGCTGTTAGTGACTATCCTCATGAATAATCTGGCAGGCTGCCAAGCAGCCTCAATTGCCATCGGTTTGGAAAATGCAACCAAGAGAGATCTGTTAAAGAATGTGCTCTTAACTGTGCTGTATTGTAGACGAAAGATGGGAGACTCCCCCCCTCTCTCAGGGTTTCGGCACCTGTTGAGGTTTGGCTTCAGCTGAAAGGTTTGCTTAGTGGGTTTTTTTTGTTTGTTTGTTTGCAAATGAACCGCTACATTAATATCATTTTGGCAGACTAAGAGTTAAAAAGCATCAAAAATAAAACCTGTGTGAAAGACCCTGCTTTCAAATAAAGGAATTGAAGCCTTCACAGCCACATTTCTATTAATAACAGAAAAATATGTAGTGTGCTGGCTTTGCTCCATGAGAAAACAAATCTGCTGGGTAGTAGTCTGTTGATGGTAGTTGTCTGTTGATTGTTCCTCTTAAGTTCAGTGGTACACCTATGAGAGTTAGTAGTCTCTGGAGATGAGAGTGAGGCAGCCTTGCAAGTTGTCGCCTGTTGTTGGAGAGGTTGAAGTGCACAGATACTTTCCCAGTGAAGTTGTTTTTACAGGCATTCTTTAATAAAAGATTTCAAACAGCACAAAGATTTTCCTTTCAGGAGTCTGCTGAAGTGAAAGTGCTCTGTTCCCAGAACAGCTTTCCCCAGGAATTTGATTACGCTTAGATTTACAGGAGGGACCAGATGTTCTCACTACTTACACTAACACTCAAAAAATGGAAAATGAAAGAACCACATAGGAAAACTGGGTTCAAGCATTCATTCAAACTCTGAATGATGCCGTTTTAGTTTAGCTTATTATGTGCTTCCCTGTGTCATTTTAGTTTCAAAATAAACCCTGAGTAATACATTCTTGTTTTAAAATTTAAGTTGAAAGAACCGAGGGCAGGCTCTGCAGGGTTCTGCTGTGCCACAAGAGGGCATTTTTGGTGCCAACTCTGCAACTATTAAGGAATAAATGTGCTTTTAAATGTCTCACTTTGGATGAGTTCATCTTGAAAAATAGAATTGAAATTATGCATCTTTTCTCCAAGCTCCTTAGTTTCATAACTAAGAAAGAAGTTTGAGATCTTTATTTTGCTAGTCAATGTGGAATTGTTGAATGATTTTTGTAATTACGTAAAGCCTGAGAATTTGAAGTCGAATTGTGTTAGATTCAGAGTCTTGTGCTTGGTGAAGTTTATTTAAACAGACTGCCTAGTATTGATTTCAAGGAATGAAGTTGGACATTGAAGAAAATATGATGCTAGAACTGTTTTCCTTTTAGGACCAGTAACTTAAAGTAACGTGGTTCAGTGTGGAAGACTGAGCATAAGAACAGTGTATCTTTTTCTTCTGTTTATATGGAATACAAAACTAGAGGAAAAGTACTATAAATACAGCAACATAAAGTACTTCAAATATCACAAGATATCGTCATGCTAACATTTTATAGAGTTAGCATTTTATCACCGAAGATAAGTAATAATGTAAATGGGAAAAAAAGATATGCATAGTAAGTTTGACTGGCCGTTTAATTCAGCGGTGCCCACCCTTTGTAGTGGGACGAAGCACAGTTTCTTTCAGTAAGCCCTAGAAGACCTGTGCCTGTTGCTTCCTCCTTGTGCATGAGGATGTCTGCATGAGATTGCTTCATCGCGTGCCTGGGACGTGCGTGTGCCTGTTACCTGTGAGTGCATATCCTCTTAACAGCACAGAGGCGTCCTCCAGTGTGTGCTCTTCTCAGGTGAGAGGATACATTCATACACTTCAGTTGTTTATCTTGATTCTCAAAGCTGTCATGTGATAAGGGGGCTCTTTACTCATAAGAGAGAGTTGTGGGAGCAAAGTGCCAGAAGAGTTTATCCAACTTAAAATATGTCTGGTTTTGAGCATTTCTCAGGAGATATGTCCGCAAGGAACAGCATATAAGCCAGGTGAATTGTCCTGGCAGGTTTGGTTTGTTACGCCAGCTCAACTAATTTTCAGGGGCTTTCCGATCTCACTGAACATAAAACATAATTGTGGTAGGATTTAGTTTGTTTGTTTGTTTAAATTTGACAATTTAAGGCTTGTGAACCATTGTTTATGCTCTCAGATTGGTGGGCCAAATTTAGGATGAAGACATTAGCAAATGCTAGAAAAACAACACTGAGAATTAGGAAACTTGACACAAAAATTCTATCTGCAGCAAAATTTGGCTAGATTATTTTAATGTAATTTTTGCTCCACCAAATTCACATTTAAAATAAGAAATTAACTTATTTCTTTATTAACCAAACCATGCATTATTAGCTTCAAAAGTAGTATCAGATCTCGGTCCATAAAAACTTAAGTTATGGAAATACCTTTAGCTGTATTTACTTCTGTCATTTGGCAGTTTTTGCTGTTGTGTTAACATCCTAAAATACTCCTATTCATAAATCAAAATTATACTGAAATTGTGCCTTTAGAAGTCAGCGGTATGCTCCTCTCCGCATCAGGAAAATGGACAACTGTGTTTTTGTCATTCGGTTGTGCAGCATCTCTGCATGATTATTCAAAGGATGGTTGAAGCCTTCTGAATACTTCGTGTGGAGGGATATGGTGGCACCAATAATTTTTGTACATCAGCTAAGCAATGTGGATGCTTATTCATAATAATGCTGTTCAGTTAGATTTGGCATGGTTCATTATGAAAAACATTAATTCTTTCACTGAGGTAGTTTTCTATTGGGATTTTTTTTTATGCTGTATGTTTTTACTGAAATTTATGTGCTTTTGTGTATGATGTGCCTGTTTTGTGGCTTGCTTGCTAGTAATCAGTTTACTCCATTGCTTGGTTTCTTTTTGTTTGGTTTTTTTCCCCCCCTTTAAAAGAAAATCTGTTTTATTAGCTTGCTTTTTTTTTTTAAAATAAATAAAAAAAAGTATGTGAAAACACTGTTGTAATGCATGTACTTTGAAAGAAGACATAGCAAATTGAATACATGCTGAAAGAAAGAATAACCTTAACAATTTTTTAAGCTAGGTTCTGCAGTGCTCCTGTGTCTTCTAACAACTTCATTTGAGGCTGTTACAGGATTTTAATCTTTTTGCAATGAGAAATTGCATGTTCTGGTAACTCCTATTGTTTACGCTTAAGGAACAGTGTTTTAGTCATTAGAAGGAGTTTATTAACACTAGGATGGCAATTAAAAGCATTTTACCAATTTTATTTTTAAACTTTTAAAATTTGTTTTTGCATAGAAATGCAATAATTGCTAGTTCCAAACTAAAGCTCTACTCTCTTCACAGTGTTAGGGGTGACAATCAAAAATGTGGAAAGCTGCTGGAGGTTTGGGTTTATATGTGCTTTTAGAGAGACTTTGTTGAATAAAAATTAATAAAGGCTGAGTATTTGCAGTCTTTGGCTAGCTCTTCTTGGATTCTTAAACCGTGTTCATGTAAGAAGTACTGTCATAATTGGCACCGAGTAATTATTGTTTTGAAAGTCTTAATTGAGGCTTGGCTTGAATTACTCATGGAATCTCTGTTGTTTTCCTCTATAAATTCTGCTATAAATTGGTGTTAAACTGCAGGGGAAGCTGGTAGAAGTCCAAAGATATACACCTATGCAACAGATGTACTTGCCTGCAGATACATACATGACTTGGAACTCATACTGCCAATAAAACACTTTTCAAAAAACCTGTTCTAAATCTAGAGTCTGGGAAGTATGACAAGTTGTACTAGCTGCATTTAAAAACAAACATACCCTCCCTCTTCCCACACATGCACATGTAGAAATGACAGGATTTAACATTTGCATCAGCATAGAATTACAGAGCTTGTATCCATACATGTGAGGAAAAAAACATGCTGGATTTGTGGAAAATAAGACATTAAGTGTCTTGTCAGAAGTCACATTTTGGATGGCAAGGTTTTACAAAGATGCTGCTAGTAGTAAATATTTCCAGTGAAGACCTATCCAACAAATCAAGCAGTAGATTCCAGGGAAGTTCCATTAAAACTTAGTTGTTACTTCATTGGTAAAGCTCTTGGATAGTACAATAAAAGGCCTGTTGTAGTGTAAAGTATTTGCAGTCAGCCCTCTTCACACATGACAATGATTGCTTTTGTTCATGTGTGTAATGTAAATGGCACTTTTCAAGTAATGATGTTTAACTTCTGGTGCCTTCAGAATGGCTTTGGAAAACAATCTCTTCAGCTAAGACTGGTTATTGAATAGATAGTACTTTATAGGCTGGATATTTTTCATAATGTTTTTCTAATTTAAGACTATAACTTCTTTAGAAAAACACTTGTTTGAAACATTTTAAATCGGACATGGTTTTTACGTTTTTGAGCTTTTGAACTATTAGAACAGTGAATGGTGTGTTTATGTGCTGGCCAAGAAATTTACTTTTTGCAATTCATAACAAGAGAGGGAAAGAATTGGTGGAGGGATGTGTACCGAATGTGAGTGACTGTTCCTAAATACATAATGTTTGCACATGAGCTTTTCCAAGAAATTGTTAAGAGATTACTCAGCTGTATACTGGTCTATAAATGAGTAAACATTGGTCCCTACTTTACTTCTGTGATTACTGTATTACTTGGTGTGGGAAAAATACAGTAGTGATCAAAATGAAACAATATAGCATTACTGGATATAACTAGAGCATGTCTGCTTTGTGGTTTAAAGCCAGGGCCAAATCCTGGGAATGTTAATTTGGCCATGATGCGCATGTTCTTACTTGCAGTCCTTTTGAATATGTCCTATGCTGCCATTCTGTTGCAGGCAAAATCGTTTGGTGTAGAGAGTACAGTACCTCACCATAGGCATGGTACTTTTGTAAAATCCTCTGTGTGACATTCCAGGGTTTTGAAAGGGGGAAAGAGAGGGAGAAAGAAAGGGAGAACAGTTTTATTTAACCTGGAGACAATATCCATTTGACTGGAACTAAATAGCTTTGCCTGTATTTCTTAAATATATGAATGGCTTGCAATTTCTACACTTAGTAAAGTAATAGAACAAAACCAGAGCAATTATTAACAGCATATATATCACAGCTTTGCTTGTTTATAAAGTCTCTCCTACAAATATTTAATAAATAGCAGAATAATGAAGTTGTTAAAACCAGTAAAAGTTGTTTTTCCTATTACTTAGCACATGTATTTGTTTTTTTCCTACTTTATCTCAACATTATTACTGCTTACAAATGTCTAAAGGGTGGGTTGAAGGAGGATGATGAAGGAGGATGGAGCCAGACTCTTCTCGTTGGTTCCCAGTGAGAGGACGAGGGGCAATGGGCATAAGTTGGAACATAGGAAGTTCTGTTCCAACACACGGAAAAACTTCTTTACAGTGAGGGTGACAGAGCACTGGCACAGGCTGCCCAGGGAGGTTGTGGAGTCCCCTTCTCTGGAGATTTTCAAGACCCGCCTGGATGCAGTCCTGAGTAATGTGCTCTAGGCAATCCTGCTTTAGCAGGGGAGTTGGACTAGATGATCTCTAGACGTCCCTTCCAACTCTGAAAATTCTGTGATTCTGTGATTATTTATTATATTTGGCACAAAATAAGGGGTTTATACTGTGTATACGCTAGCTATGTACACTGTTATAGATGGGGGTAATTGTGTTTACTGGCCTGTTTCCCTCATGGTTATAGGTGGGGGAATCTTGAAATAAAACAGATGATGTTTGGATTGGTTAACGATTATAAACATTATTTGGTGATTATTCAGCTGATGACCTTCGGAGTACCTTTTTAAAAATGAAATTTCTTTAGCAGTTAATGTTCAAACTTGTCATCCATTCTGAAGCATTTGTTTATGCCTTTTGTTTTTAAGCTAAATAATGAAATTAGATGATAGATTGTGTGTTCACAGTTTTGATTCTTACTAGAGTTGGGCTTTTGCCAGTACTTCAACAGATTAAATTTATATAGCTAAACTACTTAAAGTAAGAAAATAATTTTCGCTGTTTATTTCTGAAGAATATAATAACCATATATGTTTCTAATGTAATTAGATCCTAGTCTAAAACTTTGTAGAAAGATGATATGTTGGTTTTGTATACGTGCGCTTGATTTAATGTAGAAATTTGGGTAAACAATTTTGCTACGGTTTAGATTAGTATGCCTTAGGGTAGTACTGCTGTGCATGTTTGTCCTGTCTTACCTCTTTTAATGTCATTGTAGTGTACTCGTTGCTTTGTGCATGAGTATTTGCTAGGGCTGTCTGTGTAATTGTTACGGTAGCTGAGATTTTGTGTGACCATAAATTCAGTTGCATCATGTGAATATAATTAACTCTCATTATGTGTGCCTCATATGTTCCATTCAGATATCTGAGTTGTAATCAGCTGAAAAAGTAGTAGAGATACTGTCTTCAGCAGCCACGCAGAAGAAATGTGGGAATGTGTAAACAGTGGTCTGATTTGTGTTGGGAAATGCTGGACCTTAGTGGCCAGCATCGGGTACCCCTCCAGGACAAGAAAGCCGAGAATCTAGCAAAGAAGGAAAAGGTATCAGTAAGTCAGAACAATATTGGCTGAGCCTATGCATAGAAGGAAATGTATAGGAAAAAGCTACAATGTAATGGAGTACCATGTTTTATAGCATTTCTTCCTATTAATTCTGTAGCTACAGATGTGCTTGTTGCTCTCCTAGAATGATTGCTGAAGTACTCATCTCTAACTAAAAGTTGAAGTTTGCAGTTTGAGTACTGCTTGTATCATATCTTGCTTGTAACCAAGGTATTGAATTTCAAACTACACTTTTGAGATCCCACCACCCTTCCCTCCAGTGAGTCCTCGTTGCATATGGTGTTTTGCCAGAATGTGCGTCATCCATTGTGGTGGGTTTTCTACCAAATTACCCATAAATAGTGAGTATTAGCAAATATATGTGAAGGTAGGAGACAAAAATTGTGTGGGAAATAGAGGAAAAGTGAGGAACCAAATGTTTACTTGCATGCTAATAAATTAGCGTACTTAGATGATCTGCTGAATGATAAATAAAGGTTTTATTCTGTCATCTTTAAATCTCATGCCTTAACTTTTTCCAGAAACTGTTTCTGTTCTCTGAGGTAAACCCACAGTATCCGTCTCTATCTTTTCCTTTTATATGAGCTTTTAACAATAGCCTTTCAATTTAGCTGAGTGTGCTGACGGTTGTGAGAAGTATTCATAAGTGAAATTTTAATGGATGGGAGATGAGGCATGCTAAATAATGGGTTAAAAAAGTTAAAGTTAAAACGTCTTGAAAATTAATATAGTTACACTCTTATAAAACCTGGGCTTGTTACAGTTTCATTTTTGCATGTTGTTACATTCTCGATATGCATTTCTCCTGCAGTTTAACTTTTTCTCAAGTATGCTAGGGAATATATTAAAACTGGGAAAGCTTGTCTGTGAGAGTTCTGCGTTTTAAAACAGGATATTTTTATAAAGGAAACATAATTTCTGTCTATATAGAAAATATCGTACTTTAACATAGCCAAACATTTTGATAAAGAGTTAAGCTTTCAGGCTATGTGGAAATTGTAGCAAAGAGTGTGGTTGCCAGTATAGTTCTGAATTTTTGTAAAGGTCTGCAATAAGTGGAATAAGGACAGAAAGGTGTTTGGGGAACTGTCTTAATAACAATGTTACTCTATTTTTAACTAAGTTTTGGGCAGTTTTTATTCATTCTTGTTATATGTTTGTATGCATCTCTTTGTTGGAAAAAATAAAGTGAAAGAGGGAGGTTTATAGGGTTAGATTTATTTACCAGGCAGGGTATTCATTATTCTCTGTTTCTTGTTGGGTTTTTTTCCCTCTCTCACAACCTTCAGATTCCTCTTCTCACTCTCACCCCCAATTCAATTTTTTTTTTTATTGATAATGTTTTAAACAATGTCATTCCAAACTAATGTTTAGTCATCTTTTCCTTCAGTGTGGTGACTAAATGTTGCTTTGCTTTTTTTTGTTTGTTTGTTTTTTTTAGCTTTGAGCTGACTCCTTTAAACATTTAGGTGACTTTGTGTAACCTCCAAATACCCATGCAGAGAGTACACTGAATTGTAATTTGACTATTTGGTTCTCTCTGTAACAATGTGTAATGTCTTCCTTTTTTAAATCCTTTCCAAACTGAAGTCCTGCTATACATGACTACTGTACTCCCTGCTGATCTAGCACAAGCTGCAGTCCTGCTTTAGAAAATGGATAAATGCTCCTTGGCTAGACTTTCTTGTGATACCAATTTAACCATTTAAATGAGTTTTCAGATTCGGCATAGATTAGTTCTAACAGCATCCACTTCCTTTATGTTCTTGGATATTCCTAACATAATCTTATCCTGAAGGCTCTTACCTAAAAGTTATTCTGTTCAATATCTCTGTATTCCTATTTCTATAAACCTCTTCCCTGGCACAATTTTGTTTGCAAAATATGCTGCCATAGCACTTCCCAAACAGCATTTTATATATATATATGCATATATATTTAATTTTAAACTTATTTGTGCTATAGTATGAGAGAGAAACTTCCAGGTATTCAGTGGATTTTGCATAGTTGTATAAGTATCAGAATAAATACCATGTGATTTGAGGTTATTCAACAGTATACTGATCTTGGCTGAAGAACAATAGCTATTGATTTAATAAATTGGTAATTAATATTTTAGCTTATAAATCTTTTCAGTACAGTCTGAGGATAAACAGAATTGGTGGAATATTTATATACATAAATATATATAATATGTATATAAATACAAGTATACATATGTATATATATAAAGCCAGAAAATATGGTTATATTTAAAAATGTACATTGAGAAGATTAATCCCAAATTTGTCTTTTTTTTGGCCTATCCATTATGAAGTTTTACCTTGAGACATATTTTTACAATAGAGTTCATAATTGCAGGTATCTCAAATAATTTAAATGCTTTCTAATTGTACTGCAGTGTGTTTAACATAAAGAAGCAAAGTGTTCATGAAGTGGGATCAGTTTTAACCATGCTTCTTAACTGTTGAATGTAACTTTAGTAGAAGTGTAGTTTTGGTTCTGCCTTCTAGCATCTTTTATTCCTTATGCAATTTTATTCACTAAGATTGTGTTTTGGGACTGCTCTACAGTTTTATGATGGGTAGTTTCTAGAGCTGTCTTTACCAAGAATGCTGAAAACATGTTCTCAGCATTCTTATAGGGTTTCTTACCTCATAAGAGGGGAAAGAGAGATTGTGCTAAGAGTGTCCAGAAGCTGTGTGTCTTGATATGACCATGAGATCACAGCGGCCAAAAGGATAAAATGTCTGTATTCTGAAAGCTATGCTATCCGTCAAACCACCCTTGGTCTTGCGGGTACTCCGTTATTGTATGATTGCCCGGTTAGCAAGCTCAGCCAAATCTGTGATGTGACATGCTCACCCATGGCTTTTCTTTGCTACTTTCGTGCATGTCTTGTGTATTTGTTATTGTCGTGAAGCCATTAGCTAGAAATCATACACAGATTTACTTTTTGTCCAGCTGTAGATATCTGTAACATAGATGACATCTGAGAAAGTCACTTTCAGGTTTATTTATAGGTAGGAGAAGAAAGGTATTTCTTGAGCAACTTCATCTGTCTTAAAGTTGACATCTAAAATAGATCAGATGACTTGTTTCCCTTTCTTTGCACTGTGAAATGCAGTAGCTTGCGATGCAATGACTAGCTCAGCTATTGGTGTTTAGAGATACAAGAAATAAATCCCACACCATGTCTTATGTGGAAATTTACTGTACCTAGTTGATGGTAGGTCTTTCAGTACAAAACTAGAAAAGTTGCTTATCTCTGTAGCTCTTCAGGGTAAAGAACTTTTCTTTCTCAAACGCTTTCCATAAAGATCCTAATACCTACTTGTCACTTTTTGGGCTTGTCAATTTGGGTCCAGAGAGAACTTTCTCCTTGTTAGGCAGTGTTTTCAGCTTCCTGCTAGTCTGGGACTGGTGGAATAACAAGTATTTATAAATGAAAACAGTAGTGTTGGCTTTTTTAAAATTCATGTTATTCTTGTCAAAGTGGGTGGTCGCTCCTGTGTTGTAAAATTTCCTGGGTTTTTCTTACTTAGTTGAGATACTGTCTTTGATTAATCAAAATTTTGATTCTATATAGAGTCTCAACACAGATTTGGATATCTTGCTGTTTTTCAATGTTCGGTTTGGCTCTAAAATGTATTCTGCCTGCATACAATTAAGCTGTTCAACAAAGTCCCTAGTTTTGCTTCTCATTTGTTACAATAGCTGTTGTGAGCTTTCAAATTCCAAACAGCTAACAAAATACTGTCAGCAAGAGTGCCTAAGTGAAAGACAAAGAACTAGAGTGATTAAAGTCAGAAAATCCATGCATAAAGCATTGAGGGTACTGCAGTACCTATTTTGAAAGTTAGATTATTAAAAAACTGTTCTCCGTTTTTTTCCTTAATTTCAATAGGTGTCTTTGTTTACCTTTTATACCTTTTATAACCTTTTTCAGGTTATAAAATGTTTAGGGAGAAGAACCAAGACTTTTGGAAACAACAGACCTGGGGTAGTTTTGTACTTTTGTCTTCTGTTTGGTACAGTTTCCCAAGTCCACTCCCCTCACCCCATTGTAGGCATTGTGTATTCGAGAAGTTTTAAATGGTGCCCTGAAAAGTTTCTTGTTGCTTCTTAAACCTTGGCAGGAATTTCTTTCTCAGCTTACTGTTGTTATTAGGGGGGTATTATATGCTTGGTTGAAGTAGTTGTTGCCACCAGACAGTGGGCTACTTATATCCAGTGTGTGGGAGTGGAAGAGTCAAAGGAATTAACATGCGCCTGTTTCTGAGCATTTCTGTAGAAACAAAGCACAAGAAAAGTAAATTATGTGCTTTCACCACTTTAGGTCATTAAAGGCCTAATCTGAAGCTTGCTGATTTTGGTGAGTTTTGGATTACTGCATGGCTGAGCTAGGGACCAATTAATTCAACTTCAATTTCATTAGAAGAAAAAGGTGTGAAGTCCTATCCTGATTGCTGTGGGTGAGAAGAACATGAATTGACTAGCTTAATAAGTTTCAAGGGGCTTAAATTAATCTAAAAATGAGCTGCCAATGAAAGGGATGCTAACATTTCCACTGTATCTTTCCTTTGCAGCCCTTTCCTGACCAGTCCTGGAACGGTTGTTTAGCAGCCTGACGCTCCAGCTCACTTCTTTGATCTAGCTGAAAAACACATCCTATGAGAGACTGATTTCAGCTGAATAACTTCCCTTCACTTTGCTGCATGGCTGCACCAGCACCGGTGCTGGTGCAGAGGAAGCATTGGGAAGGCAGGAGATGGGACCGTTCCTTTTCATAGCAGTGGAATCTTAGTTGGACTTAAGCTCTTTAGAAAATTATACATTCAGTGGAACTGCATGGCAGATGAGAGTTAAGTAGAGCACATCTTAGAGATTTAGACCTCCCAAGAGACTAGACGTTCCTTCAGATTTGGCAGTTGTCCTTAGTTTGTTTTGTACACTTCCCATCTAAAGTAATTAATTTTATTTTACTTCTTTTTACATTAAGTTTTTTAAATACCTCTTACCTAACCTTTGTTTTTTGTGCCTGTCACGTCACTGAGCAGAGCTAAAATAGCTCCAGTTAAATAAAAACAATGTATAATTAAAATTAAATAGTTTTACCTGTGAAAGCTTACCTTGGATTTCATGTGAACTTTGAAATGACGTTACTATGCCAAAAATCCTTTGACAGAGATAGGAAAAATTAAAAATTTGCTAAATGACATCTATGTTTAAGCTTTATTGGAGGAGCATTAAGCTTTNATCTTTGTTTTAAAAATTGGGCACTTTACAAATTCTTATAGACAATGAATGTCTTGTGGAGTTTTGAATAGAGATATGCATGTTTTTAACATAGTTGAAAAGACTTTTAGACTTTCAAGTATCATTTATGGAGTCTGAGCATTATGTAAGGATATGCAGACACCCAGGCTAGATCACTGATATGTTCTCACATGTATTTATGATACATAGACTTTCCTGGGGAGATGTGATAGTGCTTGGCACTTGGTTTGTTTTGCTACGCTTTGAGATCGGTAAACTGAGTAAATTTCCTTTTCAAGAAATTTGCAAAATACCAAGCCATTATTTTGGTGCATGGAGAGTTACTTTTGTAAAAAATTGGATATTTTTGTCCTTTTTTTCAAACAAGGAATACAAAGGAACATTCAAATCTACAGCTGTGGTGGGAGGATGTGGTTTCTGCAGGGACACCACGTACATTCCATCTTGTGGAATGCACTTGGTATGACATTTAACAAAATGTGTTCCTTAAGAGTTTTGAGAAAGACCAGCTTAACTGTAGAGACGTATGCAATGGGAGCCCTTCCTGCAAGATGGCATGCCTTTCCTACAGTTCAACAGAAGATGTTTGTTGTCGAGGTAGAGAATGGGCTTGTGCTGTTGGAGAGTGTTCTTGAAGTGTTTGTGGCTTAAAGTAAATTACAGGAGGCATGCTTCTGTGTATCCCAGAAAGCAGAAGGATTACCTGACCATATATAGTTCTTGGTGAGCAAATTGAAATTATTAATTTGAATAAGTAAGATGAATTGTTTATTGTTCTTCAAATGTTTATGTAGTCATGTTGAAAACTGCAGCTAATCTGCAATCTTCTACTGTCTGCTTTTTATGCTAATATGGTGTTATTTGCAAAGGTCGAGGAAGGAACCCTGGTATTGGGTTTATTGATCTTTGTGGTATTGACTAGCTGTGGAATAGTTTCCACAGATGGCAAAACAAACTCATTTTTCTAACTTAAGGTGGTGAATTTGGATGTCGTCCGACTTCTATTTCTTAATGAAATCCAACAAAGAGCATAGGATTGTGAGTTGGGTTTTGATGTTTTTGTGGTTTTTTTTTGTTTGTTTCTTTGTTTTTAATAACAAACCTTACCAAAATATTTGATAAGCACTAAGATTTGTATTTGACAAAGCATCTATTTTTGTGTCTTTGGGAGGGGGATAGTTGGTAACAATAACTTTATATGCAGAAGGAAACTGTGGTAGAATGTGGTGATTATGGCATGTACTCAGTGGGAAAGAATTACAAATTTAAGCTCTAGTGTATCAGCTGTGAGGATTTCTAAATAATAGAATACTGTCTAATGTAAAAGTAAAAAATTTTGTAGGACTGATGGATTTCCTAAAGATCTGCCTGTCATGCACTCTATTCTCTGCATTTCTTCCGTGCTGGAAATATCAGATTGTAATCAATGCAAGATGACAATTATTTTAGGTGTCTCTGTTTCAATGAGGGGCTAGAATTTTTCAATATCACAAAAATGGTTCAGTAAGAATTTAATAAAAATACAGAAACAAACAAGATAATAAAATTTAGACAAAATCTGTCTTCAGAAATGGCAGTCAGGAAGAGTATAAAAATTGACATTTACAAGTATGTTTTAAACAATATAGGTTTAAGCCAAGAAAATGTCTTGCTGAATCTGTAGAATACAATGGTGTATGGTTATATCTAGGTTTCATGAATATTCCTGAGACATTGGGAGAACATCAATACTGAAATAAAATGTAATTTAAAAAATTCTTATCCAAGCCTGTTTTAGAGGAACATTGATAGATTTTGAAAGTAGAAATAACTTATACATCTTCATACTTCAAAGAGCTCAGTGTTTGTACCTCTCTCAGACAGGCAATGAGCATCAATAGTGTAATTTTACTTTTGTGTTTCTGTCTTTGCTAAAGCTTCATCTTTATTCCGGATGTGAATGCTCAGCTGCTTGAAAATAATGGAAGTGCGCTATTTTTCTAGAGAGTGCAGCCAAAGTACCAAAGGAGCTCTGTGTGCAAGGAGGGTCTTTTTTGGAAACCACAGAAGCTGAACCTTGTTGAAACTGACTTTTATCAGGCCTGTTTCCAGGTGATAGTGACAAGGAACTTCCAGTCGGCAAAGTATGTTGAGGCTTCTGCAATTGTTTTTGTCAGCCTTTGCTTTTCTGCAAGAGTATTTCAGTCCTTATTGGTGAATCAGCTTATTTTGATCTGCTGGTTCGTGGTTTTGAGACAAGGGCTATCTGTTCCTTTCCCCTGCTTTCCTGGTATTGCGTGTTCTAGAAAAATTAAAGGTGTGCAATAATCTCTTGGTGTAGATTGTCTTTTGTTTGTTTTGTGCATTTCCTTGTCGTAATGCAGTGGGGAGGTCAAGGTCTAGAGTGAAAAGTGTGTAGTAAATAAATTGTGTTCAACTTCTTCACCAAGACCCCTAGGTCCATTTGTACAAAGCTGTTTTCTAGCCAGTTGGCCTCCAACCTTTGCTGCTGTACGGGCTTATTCCATTCCAGGTGCATGAGCCTGCACCTGCCTTTGTTGAATGTCATGGGGTTTCTGTCAGCATTTTTCTCTAGCCTGTCAAGAGCCCTCCAAATGGCAGCTCTGCCCTCCAGTCTAGTGTTGTTTAAAACTGTCTTGTAGTAAATTTAGAAGGTTTATTAAGGCATGGCTTTTGGTCAGCTTTTGCATTGGTTTCCTCTTTAGTTCTATGGTGTGAAGAATGGCTGTACGAAAGTATGGTAAATCACCAGCCTTAAAGGCAAGTCTGAATTTTAGCATCTCATTGCACTAGTGCATGAAGTACTCATCTATTCTGTCTCAGATTGCTTATATAATATAGTACAAGTATGGAACTTTGTAAATTTGACAAACATCAAAAATGAATGCTTGACATATAGGATTTTTTTGTGCGTTTGTGTTCAAAGAATGGTAGAGAGCTCTGTAAGAGGTATTTGTTGAAATATTCATTGTTTATGGTGCATTTCTGTGTATGAGCTAAATTATTTGTAAGTAAATATCTAAGCTTTCAAAAAACTTTTTTCTTTTTTTTAATCAAACCACTAACTGAAGAACTATGTTACTGTCAGTGATGCTATAGTAACACTTCAAGCCAAGTTACACTCAAGTTAGAAACGCTGGTGCAGGTATTTGTGATTGTCTAATTCTTCTTCAAGACTTTACTATGCTTGGCTCAACTGGTTAGTTTTACATGTGTGTGTTTTGATATTCATTGTGAAGGACTGTGACAGCTTTGTGAGAAAATCACCAAATAGCCTTTGCTTGTTCATTCTAGTTACATGAAACTTTTTGCATTGCAGAAATTGGATCAGGTCTTTTTATAGATGTGCTGTTAAGTCTTTATTTATAAGCTATATGGAACTTGAATGGAGGTTTTTGCACTGCTTATGTCTACAGTTTAGATGGCTTGCTTATTTTTATGAGGACATAAAATAAATTAGAGGAATGGAAATGGAGGATAGGTGGTGTAGTTAAGAAACAGAAAAGCCAAAGAATTTAACTTGTTCTTGTTTTATATAAATTCATTTTGAGCTACAGTCTCTACAAGGTCAATTTTGATTTTTTGTTGGGGGGGAAGGTAAAAGAACACACAAAGGAAATGGTTGGGGTTATGAAAATCTTCTGAGTAAAATGCAAAAAAAAGAGGGTTTTTAAAATAGCATATTTGTGGACCTTATTATAATTTATGTGTGGAGTGTAATCCATTCTTCTGGTAGTGCCTGGAATCTATTCTTCTCATGTGGAATTCCTTAATGGTTTCTAGATTTACTGGGCTCTTACTCTTTATACCCACATATTTATATCTGTTTCCTGAGCCTCTTTAGGGCCTATTTTTTCTCTCTTAACTATGAATATTAGGAACATCTTTATAAGATGAAATCAGGCATTCTTAAGTCATTGCATGATTGCAGGAGTCGAGGTCTTAAAAAATATGCTAAATATCACCTCTGTTTGCAAATGGCAGCTCTTAGCTGCCTGCCAAAACCTTTTAGTTTGATTAAAGGCAAGGCTGGCCCAAAATATTGCAAAAATGTATCTCCCTGACTAATGCCACTGTATGTTACTCTCCCTGCTGAAGTGCTAATGAGCAAGTGCCTCTTAGCCAAATATATTCTAGTCTGATTGTTTTTGTCAGCTGTTCTAAGGCCAAGTCTGCTACTTGTGTAGGATTGCTTAAAACTATATTAATGTTTCATTCAATGTAATGTTTATTTCTAGCATAGGCAAGAGCTTAGCAAATCTATCCTCTTTCCTCCCCACTTTTGACAAATGCACACATAGGAAAACCTGTGCATGTTAAGGGTTGTGCTTAGGTGCTTTGGGGCTTGAAGGGGCTGTGTAAGCACTGCTCTCTACCATTCAAGTGTAGCGTTCACAAGCCTTCACCATCATCCTTAATCAGCCAGGAAAGGTGATTCTTCATTGTGAGAACAATCAAACATTGAGTAGGTTGCCTAGGGGAGGGGTGGAATCTTCCTTGCTGGAAGTATTCAAGACTCAGTTTGGATGACTCTGGATCATCTAATTTAATATAAGGCCTTGCTTTCTGCAGGAGGTTGGATCAGATGATTGCCTAAAACCCCTTCCAGTCTAGGCTTTTCTATGTCTCTGTGATTCTTCACTGGGAAAGGGTAAGGCTTATTACACAAAAGTCTTCCTCAGAGTATTTTGGGGCAAGATTTTGAGTATTGCTAGTTGTCCTTTTATGGATGAAGCAGGGATTTTGAGAGATCCTGAGGCAACAAAGGGAACCTTGTGGTTGGTGTGTGCTACAGACTGCCCAATCAAGGGGAGCCTATTGACAAAGTCTTCTTACTCCAGCTATAGGAGGCATCGTGATCGCAGGCTCTTGTCCTGCTGGGGAACTTCAACCACCCCAACATCTGCTGGAAAAGTAGCATGGTGAGCTATAGGCAATCTGTGAGGCTCCTGGAGTGTATCAAAGATAACTTCTTACACCGGGTAATAGACTGTCCCACCAGAGGAGAGGCTATACCGGACCTGATGGTCACCAATGCAACTGAGCTAATTGGTGACATCAAGATTGGAGGCAGCCTGGGCTGCAGTGATCATGCACCGGTGGAGTGCACAGTCCTGAGGGATATGGGCCAGGGGAAGAGTAAAGTCAGGACCCTGAATTTTAGGAAAGCAAGCTTCCAGTTCTTCAAGGAGTTAGTCAATAGGACCCCCCTGAGAAAATGCCCTCAGGGACAAAGGAGCTGAGCTAAGGATGCTTTAATTAAAGTGCAAGAGCACTTGATCCTCAGGTGTAAGAAATCAGGAAAGGAATTCAAGAGACTGGAATGGCTGAGTTGAGACCTGCTGGTCAAACTAAAGGGCAAGAAAGAGATGCACAGGCAGTGGAAGCAGGGACGTGTATACTGGGAAGAGTATGGGGTTGCTGCCCAGCTGTGCAGGCATGGGGTCAGGAAGGCCAAGGCGCGGCTGGAGCTAAACTTGGCAAGGGATGCAAAGAATAAGAAGGGCTTCTACAGGTATGTCAACCAGAAAAGGAAGGTCAAAGAAAATGTACCCCCCCGCTGAGCAAGACTGCTAAGGCACATGGAGGACAGGGAGGTGATTAGAGACAGCCAGCATGGCTTCACCAAGGGCAAGTCCTGCCTGACCAGCCTAGTGGCCTTCTATGATGGAGTGACTACGTCAGTGGACAAGGGAAGAGCTATGGATGTTGTCTGTCTGGACTTCTGTAAGGCCTGTGACACTGTCCCCCACAGCATCCTTCTCTCTACATTGGAGAGACGTGGATTTGATGGGTGGACTATTTGGTGGATGGGGAATTGGTTGGATGGTGGCATCCAGAGGGTGGTGGTCAACAGTTTGATGTCCAGGTGGAGATCAGTGACGAGTGGTGTCCCTCAGGGGTCTGTACTGGGACCAGTACGGTTCAGTATCTTCATCACTGACATGGACAGTGGGATGGAATGCACCCTCAGCAGGTTTGTGGACGACAGCAAGGTGCGTGGTGTGGTTGACACACTTGAGGGACAGGGTGCCATGCAGAGGGACCTGGACAGGCTTGAGAAATGGGCCCATGCGAACCTCATGAGATTCAACAAGGCCAAGTGCAGGGTCCTGCACCTGGGTCGGGGCAACCCCTAGTATGACTAGAGGCTGTGGGATGAAGGGATTGAGAGCAGCCCTGGCAAGAAAGACTTGGTGGTGCTGGTGGATGAAAAGCCGGATGTAAGCCGGCAATGCGCACTTGGAGCCTGGAAAGCCAACCGTATCCTGGCCTGCATCAAAAGAAGCGTGGCCAGCAGGTCGGGGGAGGTGATTGTGCCCTTCTACTCCGCTCTGGTGAGACCCCAGCTGGAGTACTGTGTCCAGCTGCGGAGCCCTGAGCACAGGAAAGACATGGACCTGTTGGAGCGGGTCCAGAGGAGGGCCACAAAAATGATCAGAGGGCTGGAGCACCTCTGCTATGAGGACAGGTTTGAGAGAGTTGGGTTTGTTCAGGCTGGAGAAGAAAAGGCTCCGGGGAGACCTTATTGCAGCCTTCCAGTACTTAAGGGGGGCCTACAGGAAAGATGGGGACAAAATTTTTAGCAGGGCCTGTTGCGATAGGACAAGGGGGAATGGCTTTAAACTGAGAGAGGGTAGATTTAGACTAGATATAAGGAGGAAATTTTTTCTGATGATGGTGGTGAAACCCTGGTCCAGGTTGCCCAGAGAGGTGGTAGATGCTGCATCCCTGGAAACACTCAAGGTCAGTTTGGAGGGGCCTCTGAGCAGCCTGATCTAGTTGGAGATTTCCCTGCTCATGGCGTGGGAGGTTGGACTAGATGACATGTAAAGGTCCCTTCCAACCCAAACTATTCTATGATTGTATGATAATTTCTTTCTTTCTCTAGATTAAGTTTGATCATTTGAAGGTTTTAACATCCTTCTCTCAGCAGATCAGGCATTCTGACTGTGTGGGTTGAACTGCAGGAAAATTTTTTTTATACTTTTGGGATAATCTAATGGTTCCAGAGGAAGCTGGGTTTCCTGACATTCTGGACTTAGGATCATATCAGATTAAGGTATATTCTTAATGAAATGGTGTATGATAGTTGAGGCTCTACTTTGCCAGCAAGAAGAGAATACCCAACTTCTGATGCCCTTGTCATTCACCTTGTTGAAAGGGAGGAAGGAGGTGATTCCAGTACCATTGCTGGAACCAGAATGCTGGAGGCAGGAATTCAGGTCAGATTCCTTTGCTGGACTGAAGACACCACAGGGGAAGATGGTTAGTGCTTGGGGAGTTTTTACTAGATAACCCCATGTATGTTTGTTAAAAAAAAAAAAAAAGTTCCTAGCTGAGGAAGACATCGTTTGAGATATCCAACTGGACAGATAATGAACTCTCTTGATCCAAGCAACATGCATTGGCCCAATTAGAGCTTTGTGGAAAGTTTGAAGTAGTGGAACAAAACCCTATGTGTGTAAGTAGACTACTGTGTAATTGTTTTCACAATCTAAGGAGTTTTTAAGTATTACATAATGTAATACGTTCATTACATGGGAAAACTATATTTTTTTCATCAAATTGAAGCGTGACTTGAAGTTTTAAGAATTTGCTGACCTCTGCTCTACAATAATGCTTGTTAGCTCTTGCTAACTGCTTGTTTAAAGGGTAGTTTAAGAAAAAAGGGAAAAAATGTACAGTTAAACCTTAGTTTGCATAGTAGCTGAGTACCGTAAACTCATAACAGATTATCTTCTAGTATGCTGCAGATCAAAGGCTTCTTTTGAATATTCTTGATTCAGAAGTTTTGAAGTTCACAAGTAGGTGTTTGCACAATTGGAGAAGCTTCATGGCTTCAGAGATATCATAGAATCCAAAATATTTATTGATATTTACAAACAGCCATGAATTCTTTGCATGAACAGTGTAATGAAATGCTACTAAATATATGAATTAACTTTTATTTCTAATTTTTGCACACAGTAGGCTGGTGTGTGCAAGCGGGTATTGACTCAGTCTTGTCTTCTAATTTTCACCACTTCATTTAAATGATCTCATTGACTGATTAATTTCAATATTTTTTTTTATGTTTGTTTGGGTTTTTTTTTCTTCCTTGTACCTACCAGTTTGTGTTAGAAATAAAGAAATTTTGGAACTCTGTTTTAAATTCTGACTTGTATTAACTAGTGGCAATCTGGTATCTGTTGGTCTCCTGCCATTACTGTTGTTTGATGAAGGCAACTTTCCCTTCTCTGCTATTTGTATTACTGGTTGATTTGTTTGTTTTTAAACAGAGCAGTCCTACACCCTACAAAATAAAGGGTTGAATAAGCTACATGTTAATGCATGTCTGCACTGTGCAGTGGATTGAACACGAGGCTCAGCTCATATACCTGTGTGGCACTATGTAATCAGAGGCATTAGTTTTCAGCCAAAAGCAGTATAATCATGTCTGCATGATGATGTGCCTGGGCTATCAGATGTCTCATAGTGTTCCACCTTCAGTCAGTCTGGTTCAGACACTAGCTTGGCTTGCTTTAGCTCAAGTTTCTCTGCCTTGTGCTACGTTTTACAAAGTAGATGTGCCCTAGCTTGTTGCAAATGACAGAGTACGTGATGTGTATTGGTATCTTCCCCAGATACAGAAAGTCCTGCTTTTTACATACACCTATTTGATGTTTTCTAAATCTGGATTATCTAGAATGGTGCATGATATTCCTGCTAAAGTCTTGGTGAAACACTTACAGTTAAAGACTCCTTAAAATATGTCCTTGTCTCTTCTGGAAATCCCTGTCATGATGTATCCTGGCATTAAATTTTGTCTTTCTCACTGCCATATTGCAATAGCGGCTCATGTTATGGTACCTCCTGCTTACTGATCAGTTTACTGCAGGATATACATTATGCATTATCTATGCATTTCTGTACTTTCAGTTGTTAGATCATGCTTTGGATCTAATTTTGAATGTTCTATTTCCCTTGCTTTTTGAAACATCATTTTTTTTTTTACTTAAACTTGCATTTGACTAATTATCTCCTACACATGAACCATTTTGTCTGATAATTGAAAAAAAAGTCTTCATAGTATGTTTATTGCACAGTTATATCTCTATAAAAAATAGTATTTTCTGCTAGTCTCTAACAATGAGAGAAACTAGAGGAAAAAATAATTTGGAAGTGAAAGTTTATCTTGCTAAATATACCTTTTTATTGGATTTTTCTTCTTTTTTAATTGATAGGCTGTCATGCAATTCCTCTTGCTTCTTTTAAGTTGGTTGTAGGCTCTTCTGTCACAATATAGCCATGAATATTTCATTATATGTTTGAAGAAGCGCCTTCCTGAAAACGGTAGAAGTTGTGGTTTCTGATTACATCTGGGTAGTTCTTTCACTTAACGCAATTGACCTCATCATGTTTCTTGAATAAAACTAACATCACTTAAGAAACAAAAAGCTGTAAATTCATATAGGACTCCTATTATTACATTGTTGGCTTTATATAATAGTACACACAAATGGACATACCAGCAGCAGAATCTTGATTTTAAGCTGTGATTTTTAAACCTAGTAACTCTTCTTTTAGATGGAGAGCTTGGCTTCTTCCTCTTCTTTTTCCTCTTTCTTTTCTTCCTCTTTCCTACTTTTCCTCTATTCTGTTTATTGCTACTGGTAATGAGGCAATCCTCTTCTGAAGCTCCAGCTGTTTCTCAATTGTTGTTGCTCATTTGAAAAATCCTGTTAGCAGAGGAAATGTGGTAAAGCTCTGCTGCTGTCTTTGCCAAAATAGGTGTACTGTAAGGGTGTATGGAGAAGAAAATGGGAGGTTTTTGGAGGAATAATAATTCTGTTAGAAACCATAAATGTTTGGGAGATGGGTTTTCATTATAAAGCTTCTTTTTCTGTGATGTAGTAGATGTCTTTGCTATGCAGTGAGTATATTGCATAAAAACAAGGATGCTGCTGGTTTGTTTTAATCTTCTTATTGTAAACCCTCAAATTAAGATATGGTCCGTCTTTTCAGTCAGTGTAACCTGAGTCTGATTTGAGAAAGTTGGTGTTAACCACCTTCCTTACCATAGTGGAGATAAAGCTGCTAAGACATGAAAAAAAGTAGTTAAGGAAAAGCTTAGCTACAGCCAAAAATACCCTTCACTTCTGCTTTTGGCTGTTACATCTGTGTGCAAGCGTGTTTGTTTGCTCTGTCCAGGAATGCCAAGTCGTGTGAACTGCCAAGTCCTACAGGCTGTAGTATTGCAACATGTGGTGTGAGTTAAACTTCTAGAATTAATACATCCATTCTGCGTTTTATGGGTTAGAAATTTTCATTTGTGTTTCTTCTAGCTTCTGTTTTATCCAAAGCAGACTGATTTTTTTTTCTTTTTCTTTTCCTTCTGAATGTTTGTTCTTCCAGTCTTTATTAACATCTAGAAATAGGGTGAGTGGCATTTTATCTTCAGTTTGATGGAGTCTCGAGATGGCTTCCTTTAAGCAGTTGGTGATTAATTGGAGAGGGTGTAAAACTACAAATTGGTAAGGTTTTTAGGTATACTTAAGCATGGCTAGTCAGTAATATGAAGAAGAAATAAATAAAGATGCACTTCTGATGTTTAAACTCTATGTAGGTGTTCTAAGAGAGAAACAAGTGGGGGCTTAGTGCACTTTTGAATCCTGTGGGCAGATATGAAACTTGAAACTGAGCAGGAGATTGAGGTGTTCACTCATTCTTACTTGTCTGTCTTTTCTCTTCCAGGAGTTTACTGTCCCCTTGGATCAGCCAGCGTAACTCTTCCTAAGCTGGTGTCTTGGCGATCTGGGTTACTTTATACTCTACTGTGTGGTTTTCAAAAACTAAGATTATTTTGATAGAACTGGGGTAAGGAACAACTACCTGCACAGTTACAGTGACTGATCCAAGGGGGACATTGACATTTTGAAGTGTGAGGTAGAAGCTTTTGGAGGTAGTAGCCTCAGCAATGTCTCGCTTGCAGCATAGTCTGAAAAGAGTGAATTGCACTAGTAATAGCCTTTAAACAAAGTCTTTCCAAACATGGAGGTCTTTTTAATCTCAAATCTGTTCTTAGTCAACACAGATTTAATTGATATAATCTATTTATAAGTTGAAATCTATGCAGATTTTGAACTCAATGAATTTCATACCTTATAAAAGTATATAACTGGCTGTAAATCTTTGTAATTTATATATATATATTATTTATACTTCGGAAGGTCAGTAAGATAAAATGCAAGATTTTCAGAATCCTTCTGGCTGGTTTTGAAATTACTGTTACTTTCAAGAAAATAATGGGATCTTTGAAGTCATGGTATTGTTCTCTTTGTAATGCAGAAATATTGAAAGCAAACAGAACTTGATGGAAGGTCGTTCTTCAGAAGAACTCCATAGATCTTGATTGAAGCTTCAACTTAGTGATTCATGCAAACGCATAGATTGTGCAGTTTTCATAGACTATTTTAAATAGAATATACAAATGATACAAAATCTAATGGAGCATACGGGGTAGATGCATAAAATTATATATCACTTGTCAAAATACTCCATAGGGTGGTACCTCGTCTTTCTTGATAAATTATATGTGTGAAGTAGAATAATACTCCTATGGAATTCTGGGGACTAAATAAGACTGTAAAGTAGTGTAGAAATGGCAATGTGAAGAGGAAGAAAATTAAAAGTAGTGAACGCTGGTTCTAGAGCAGTTCAGATCTCACTGTTTTGTATGAGTAGGAAAGTGTATTGTCATTTAGCACTTAATCAGAATGGTTTATGCTGCCATCATGAGGAAATTTTTTCAAGTAGCTGCTTCTACACTGTGGTACTTCTAAGTTAAGACTGTTTAGGCTCCTTTTAAATTCCATTGACTATACCTACAGAAATAATAGCATATTTTGGATAATTAAATTAGTTAAATAATAAATCTTTAAAAATCTTTCAAGCTAAAGGATTTGGAAATAAGGTGAAGTGTAAAAGTGAATCTGGGTAGGTCTGGTGTTCAGGTTTCTCCACTTTTGAAGACTTTTTAAAAAAAATCCAATGAAGCCTACAGTATACTTATCTTCTGACATTTCTTCTAGAATAACTTCTTCTATTCTTCTAGAATAACACCTCATTTATGATGTGAAGTTTACGATGTATGTTTGGGCTGAACGTATGTTTGGGCTTCAAAGCTTCTGAAATGGAATTGCAGTGCTTTATCTTAGATGGCAAAATTAATTTGTTGGAACACAAGTAAAGTGGGAACAGCTTTGACATTTTGTGATGTTAAATCAGGAATAAATCAGAATTTCAAGTATCTTGTACGGTATTAGAGAGTAGTAGTTTCACACAGTCTCTGGTATTCCAGCTGTAATTTCTTTATAGTACCAAGTATGTTGTGCATGAGGGGAAATGTTTTCTTCGTCTAGAGAAGTCCACTGGTCATTTTTTTGTGTCTTTAAATACTTCTAGAGTCATTATAATTTTAATTTGAGCTTCTTACAAAATTGCTTTTTCTGTGCCAAAAGCTTGAACCTTATGAAAGCTGTTCACATGGCCTCACATGGCTACAAAGTATTTCTCTATGCAGAAAAGCTATTTAGCACATTGATACTTCCCTGGGTCTATTCCATTTTAGATCATATAACAAAACTGGAAAACAGGTCTATAAATCATCACAGGCATCTTACGTGTGTTCTTGTTCTTTTCTCTTTAAAGGATATCAGTAACATAGATCCCATAGTTTAAGGTTCCCTTCTATTAACTTATAGTAGCCCTTTGGAAATTTGAAGATTGTATTTCATTTTATG
The DNA here is from genome assembly GCA_008711295.1 of Anarhynchus alexandrinus. Classification (NCBI taxonomy): domain Eukaryota; kingdom Metazoa; phylum Chordata; class Aves; order Charadriiformes; family Charadriidae; genus Anarhynchus; species Anarhynchus alexandrinus. The sequence goes on along the minus strand of VUYV01000071.1, from coordinate 1,864,522 downwards.
ATTAATATTTCCTTTTTCATCATTAGTGTAAAGACTAATCTGTCTCCCTTTCCTTATTTTTTAAGTGAGAAAACCGTTTACTTATAATGGAGTAATCCTGAAGTAAGTTTGAGATCTTTAGCTTGTTGAATCTAAATGCTGGGGCACAAGAGGTGGTCCTGTTTCATGTGATTTTTGGTAGTATATTTATAAACTATTCCCTTTTAGAATTTAAAATTTACATGTAAAAAGTTGTGTACTTCCTGGCAGTGAGACAATTCTGATTTTTGAATGCATGGTAAAGATAAGAAACTTGGCATTTTTTGCAAGGCCAAAATAAAACTTGAAAAAGGTTGAGAAGAAATACTTCCATTAGGAATGGCAAGGATTTCATAGTCTTCTATAAAAAAAAATCTGGTTTGCAAATGCCTGAATATGATAAGAATATTTCATGTTATAGACACTTCCTAAATTTGAAAGGTGTCAGGGGCAGGAAAAGCAGCTGAAGTATTGGGGAGATCACAAGGAGTCTTTGAAAAGGGAGCAGAAAAAAAAAAAAGAGCGAGTCACCAGGATGGTGAAGTTGTGATAGTGAGAACTGGGAGAATCTGGGAAGAGAAGTGGTTGCTTAAATATCCAAATAATTGGATGGAGCAACCTAAAAAAAAACATTACTTAGCAGATGTGTTGATTAAAAATTTCTATAGGCAAAAACCTCCTTGCAGCCAGGGGTTGTAAGAATTGATTGTACTGGTAGCTCAATGTGGAGGAGGCATTTATGGCCGATTCTGAAAAATGATCAGAAGGACGTGACACTGGGATTTCAGCAGTTATGTGTAGCACTGCAGGAAGAAATTCATCCCCTTCTGCCCCATGTAGTTTGTGGTAATGAACAATGTGGGAACTGGTGTCAGGTTATGTAAGTAATTCCTGTTACATTTGTATGAAGTTGAAGAGTGAAAGTTTGTCAGCGCCGTGCAGCTGAAATACAACAGCTTCTTTCTGATGTTGCCCTAATCCTTTTATGTGCTTGTTTATGGTTTTAATGTACCCCTAGGAAGTACTGTCTGGGACGTTTGCTGATGCAACATTATGTAAATGTTATTTCAAAGCGAAAATAAGTTACTAGTGACTAACTAATATTATGATTCCAGTTTAAAATATTTTGTAGTAAGCAGAGATCAGTGTTATTTTTTTAAACTTTGTGAGCATCTGCATTTAAATGTAAAGTAATCAAAACCAAATGTTGAGTTATGACGGATTGTCACTTATTCTCTAGATCTCATCTTCTGTTAGGCTTTAATGGAGGTACTTGTGTAGCATTTACTAGAACCACTTCGTTGCATGTATTTTCATATCTCATTTATAAGAAGCAGTAATGGGAGTATTTCCAAACTTTTTGATCCTGTGGTGATGAGTAAAATAAAAGCTTAGGAAAAAGCTTAATTTCTCACACGTATGTTTCGTGAACTGGAAAGGAAACATAAGACTTGCAGTTTTACGGATTTTTTTTTTTTTTTTTTACTCTTATTTTTAAAATTATATACCTTAATAAAAAGAGCATGGTACTTTTGCCTTTTGTTGTTGGCATTGCATTTTATGTCAGTCAAACATTTTTATTTTTAAACTAATACTATATGTAAATACAGCTAATGTATGCTTAAGCTATAAAGATGGACCTCTTCTGACTCTGTCATGCCTTGAGTATTGCTCTTTTGAGCACAGCCATAATACAAATACAGATAACAGCAAAGATCAGGGGAGCTGCGAAGGGCGTTTCAACAATGAAAGTCATTGCAGGTTTGTGATAAATAATACCCCCTTCAGCCCCCTTCTCCTCCCAAACATGGGAAGAATTTCAGTTGTGTAGTTGTAAATGATGGTATTTTCACAAAGGCTTCTGTGTATCTGCAGCATAAAAGAATTAATGTAAAATACATCTTCTCTACTTTGATATAACTGGCAGAGAATGTCTTGAGTCTCTCAAAGACTGTGGGTTGTCTAATATATAATTTTAAATGAACAACCTTTTAGAGAAAATAAGGCAAGCACTTCTCTTGCAACTAGATTTATTAGGAAGAGCTTTAAGGCAAATCTAATAGAAACAGTGTGACCTACATAAATTAGCATAACATGTTAGATAATTGTTTTAACACAGCATATTGTTGAGACAAAATTTAGTTACCAAGAGCAGTTACAGTGAGTTTTCTGATTGGTTTGTGTGGAAGTTTGTTACAGAAAAGTTTTAAACTCATTGAAGTGATTGGACCAGAAGTCATTTTGTGATAGGCAGTATTTTGAAGGCATTTTTAAAATAAAGCATAATAATTCCCGATAATTTAGTTACTTTGAAGTAGGGATCATGGAACATGTCAAGGCTCTCTTAATAAATTTAGTATCTCATAAAACTGCAGAAATTTTTGTTCATATCTCTGAGGAGAAATGTACAGATTTAACCCACCCATCCTGAAAGTGCTCCAATTTTATAAGAACTTCCATTAAAATAATGCTTGAAATAACTGCTTCTGCTTTGCTTCGAGTAATTAATCTGAGGAGGGATATTTTCTTGAAAGATTGTGTTTAATTTGGCTTTATATAGCAAGGTGATTAACTTGTTCTTGGTGGGAGGAAACCCAGAAGGTGATGGTCTGCAAACGTAATAATGCAAAGCTGCTGTCATCTCAGCCACAGAAGTCGTGTGGCCAAGGACTAATGTTGAGAGTTAATTAAAATAATGCAACTCAGTTAAAACATCAATTTCCTGGTTTTAGGAATTATCTGAGATATAATATCATAATTATAGTTTCTTTATATTTGGTATTTAATTTTATTGCCTTTATCTTGAAACATGCAGAAGAAGGATGGCTCACATGGATGTGGTCATGCTAGAGCATCTCCAGGAGCAAGTGGTTTTAATATCAGTGTAAAATTAACTAACGTTAAGTGTTCAAACTTACATCAGTTATATAAAACGAGTTAATGATGGCTTGTTTCTCTTAAGCCAGTCTGAAGCACTGAAACCTATTTAGACACCAGTTTTAGTCCTTTTTCTATGTGTGGATGACCTGTTGGGAGGAAATGATGGCAATGAGGTAGGCGGTATTCTGCTCTAATCTTCTTCCCTCCCCTTTCTTTCTTTCCCGAGGCAGAAAGAGAGGAGTGAAGGCGTTAATGATTTTTTCAGCAAATGGGGAGAGGGCAAGCGTGGTCCTTTTTAATGACTGTGCTTCGCTTTTGAATGCTTGTGAATGCTTCAGGCTTAATCATGAGAATGGTTAATGACTGACTGAAGCTGATGGTCTGTAAACAGTGCTATGAAAAAGTATTATCTTAGGTATGTATCAGTGTTCAGTCCTTGCAAAAAGATTGTAATGTTTCATTTGAAACCCTGTATTTTTTTCCTGTGTTTCATGTACTAAATGCCTGAGATAACCTAAGGATTTTGTACTGATCTCTTGCTAACCCTTTGAGTTTTCCATCCTGTAACTTTAAATGTGCGTTTGTTATTTAGTGCCACATTTTTCAAAGTTTGCTTTGTGATTAGAATACCTGCCTGAAAGTTGTGTACTGTTATCTTAAATAATTAGGGCAGTGAACGTTGGATATTCCCGGCATATACTGTTAGCGCTGGGTCTCTCTCAGTACTTACATTCCTGGTTTGTGAAAGATCCTGATGAAAAGGGTAGGATTTTTTCTTGGTCATTGTGGACTTTGCGTTCAAATTGATGATTAATTCTTATCAAAGAGAATAAATATTTGCATTATTTCAAAAGTGTTTAAACAGTTTTTATTACGAGGGATGAAGAGTGGAAGTATTTGTAATGCCTTCTGAAGTAATGAAATTACTCTAGTAATCAAAAGCTCTCTTGTGAATCTTAATGCCTTATCTTGGAAAATATCTAGCTATTTCTTATAATGGCAAGTCATAGGTATTATTGTCCAGGTTTGAGTCTGTATCCTTTGCATTTTTATCCTTGTTGTTCTTAGGGGGAAGAAAAAAAAACAACAAACCCTTCTTCTCTTTTGGCAAAGCACTTGAGGTTAGTCAGGTGTTGTAAACATGAATCATTTCACAGACCTCAGAAGATTAATCAAAATAGAATCAGTGATTTTTATTTGAGTGTGTAAGTCAATGTATGTTTTAAGGCGCGTCCTGCTTGTCTGCTCTGTTTTGCATAGAAATGCATCCCTTGTCCTTGAAAAGCATGTGGCCCCTGTTTCCTTGTGCACTGCCATTCCTAGTGTTTTTAGGTATTTCATTTTTTTGTGTTTTCCATAAATCTTATTGTTCTTTTAGCATCCTATGCAGTCTGTTCAGTTCTTAACAATGTGACTGTGATTCAAATGCGTGTTGTATATTTTATCATTTCATGGTTAAGCTTAATTTCTTCTATTTCAAGATTGCGTATGATAATAGAAATCACAAGAATGTAACAGAATATAAAGGATTCCTTAGCATTATTTTTTTCTGAAATTAAAGTGACATACCAAAGAATATGCCAACATTAAATAAATAAAATAACTTCTAACACCAACAGAGAATGAAGAGTTAAACAGTTGACTGTTTAAAAAGACTAGTATGAAATATTTACGTTTCAGAGAATAGGTTAGTTTTCTCTCAAGTTTAGTTTGTAGTGCTGAATTGTCATTTAGTGGCACATGAATTGACCTAGCAAATGAAAAAGTTTTGCTATTCAAATTAATTTTTTTAAGTGCAGTGAACAAATACAAGTATAATAACAAATGCCATCTGTCTAATTAAACAAATTAAATATTTCTTCAGGGAGGCTGGGATGACATAAACTTGATTAAAACTATGTGTACAATGTTTCTGTCTTTTAACTAAAAACACTCAGCTGTCTTTTAGTAGTCCAGGTGTGCCTGTGGGGACAAATATGTAGAATTCAGTAGATGTAACCCAAGAACTGATGCATACGTTGTTTCTCTTTTTAATGCTCAGATTATAATACATTAAGATGATAGTTAAAAACAAACAATCTTGAACTGATTTAAGTATGGAGTTCTCAAAATATTTTATGTAGTTTCAGGCATTAATTATTTTTTCATCCTCATGACCTTCAACTGGTTTTAATATGCTGGAGTTGATACTAAAAATATTTTATCAAGAATATTTCAGATTACTTGTAACAGTGATATTAACTGAATGCAAGCCAGCTCTGGTTTAGAAGCCTTAATTAGGAAAGCTTATTTTGGAAGTGGTTTCATTTATCACCCTGACCTCAGGAGTTTGTACACCCTACAGTTTCTTTTTACTCTTGTTCTTTTGAGGCATGTCAAATTATACAACTTGCCAGTTTTGAAGTGAAATGACAGTGTTTCATTTGCCTCTAATTGTAACGCTTTTCTGTAATCTGATATGTGATTTGCACAATTTACAAGGCATTGTAGTTACAGTTTATTTGCTAGCAGGAATTTTGAATAGATTGTTATTATAAGAATTTATCAGGGCTGTTAACATAAAAGATGTCTGAGTTAAAAAGGACACGGTATGACAGTCCTTTTATGTAGAAGACTTTGTCCGATTTATCCTGAAGATTGAAAATAGACTTAGCCTTCCTTACTTGCAATCCTATGAGATGTATATTATATACTCTGGAGCTTCATTAAGGGCCAGCAAGCTGAAGTTTGGATGCCATTAAATAGTCATCAGTTCAGTTTGTATTACTCAATTGTGTCTGTTGTAGAGAGAAACTTACTACGTTCTGGTAGCTCAAGTAAATTAAGATTTATTTGGGTCATGGTAGAGAGGAACCTGCTTTCTAAATTCAAAGTAATTTAAAAAATTGCTTATAATATCAACATTCTGGCTTCTGCATATGTTTGTAGTGGCTGTTTTTATTAAATCACGTCAGTCCAATTTACATGGATCCATACTCAGTGCAATACTAGATTTCCTGTTTGATTTTTAGCAAAAGATTATTCCTTTAAAGTTTATTTGAATAAAAAAAAATAAAAATTGAGTCAGTCAATCATTTTGGTCAGTTTTCTGTTCAATATTTTTGTGTCACTTGGCAGTAGATACTTGTTTCTATCCACTATAATTCATTTCTAAGTAGGATAAAGTAGCTTAATCCCATTTTCGGCTCAGTGTATTTTTTTATATATAATAATGTCATGTCTTCATGAATGCTTTTTTTGTTTTGTTTAGAAGAGTTATTTCAGATTTAAGAATACAGAATTATTTCATACAGCAAGAGAATGTGATTTGATTCTCTGATTTTCTTTGAACTGAAAAGTGGAATACCTGCTGGTTCTACAGCATGCAAGTTTTATACTCCTGTGTTTACAAATGCAGTAAGCAGAAAATGGAATGATCACTCCCAAATGGTCTTTGAAAATAGTCAATACCTGGTCCAGGCCTTAAAAATCTGTGCTCTGCAGAACTGCTTGTATATGTCTTGTATAATTAGGTCAAGTTGATGAACTTCCTTTAATGAGGAACTCGGTGGGATTGTGGTTTGGTTTGGGCTGCTTTAGTTTTTTGGGGTTTGAGTATTTTTACTTGATTTTGTTTTGGAATTCTCTTTCTGGCCAGTGATGATGCTGGTGTGGATTCAGTCTTGCAGCTCTGATAGCTGGAATCCCGCAGCTCTGATAGCATGCTCTGATAGCACGTGAATCCCACAGCTTTTCTCCAGCAGACTGGTATACCTGAGCTGAGCTTTCTTGGTGTATTGCAGGTGGCAGCCCATATGATTTGTGGATGCTGTAAAGCTGGGGGGAAGAGGTTGTTCAGTCCCTCAGCCACCTCCTTCCAAAGCTAGTTTGAGGGCAGTGCCAGGCCAACCAGGCTCCGATGACAAAATGCTGTGTCATTGATGCTTAGTGCTGCAGCCTGTGCTGTGGCCTGTGAACTTCTTGCTTTCTAGCAACAGCAGTCTTGCTCTTCCAGTCTACTGGCTGGTGATGGATTGCTGGTAATAGCGATGACTGTGTGGCCAGGTGATATGTTTACTTTGTTTCCTGGTAAGGGTCATGGGGGTGATACAGAGTGAACCCGGTGGTGGAGGGTAACATTTCCTGAGTATGAGATCATGCCCCAAAGTTTATGTAGGTTAGAATTCAAAGATGTACAGTACAGACTGTTTATGTGCACAGGTACAGAATAACTAACATCTGTGTACCTCTGACTGTCAGTAGTGATCAGGGTGAATCCTGGAAGTTAGTTTCCAATTACAGGTTACTCGTGGCTAATTGTTTCAGCTGGAATTGCAGTTGGAGAGGAAGGCAAGGTCGTAAGGAGGGTACTTCCTCCTGCCTGTCTATGTCGTGGTCAAAGGCTTTCTATCTGTGAGGTTTCATGACTTGTAATAGGTTAATTTACAGCCCAGGTATTCCTCTTCTGCCCCAGAAGGCATCCTTATGCTTTATTGTTGACAAGAATTTTTCTTGCTTATTCTGCAAATTGTTGTAGACTAATTTAGCCAGCTGTAGGGGCAGAATGGCCTGGTTGAGAACACGGTGCCTGGTTACATAGCAACTTCACTGTGATTTTAGGTTTGCAGGCAGGAGGATTCACTGCTCTAGTTCAACAGGACAGGGTTATCTCTCTGACGGGCGGGATGCCAACTGTGTTCAGTTGCTCATGACTCAGTTGAGAACCTTTGGCCACAATAAAGTGTTGTCTATCTTCTGCCTGAACACTTGCTAAACAGTAAAGAAACATGCATTGGTTATCTGACATCTAGATCAAGATTGCAGTTTATTAATTTCAATTCTAGTACATGCTTTCTTTGCATATTTGCTATCACGCAGTACTAGTGTCATCCATTGAGAATTCATGGCTGACTGTTGAAACATCTGGTGGTAAAAATTACCTGAGATACAGAATAAGTGAAATAATTACGTCAAATAAAATTTGGCCATTACAGCTCTAGGATCCCTAAATGGCTTATTTTGGTCGATGAACTTTAGGTTTTTGCTTGCAATTGCTTAGTTACCTATCCTGCCTTCTATGTTCAAGATGAAACTGTAAAAAATAAGGGCTGTAACTAAAACAGAAACTGAGTTCTGTTTTTTGTTTAAAAATCTCTGAAGGTGTGATGTGTGAGGAATGGGGAAGCTGCAGTGTAAAACACAGTATTGCACAGGTGGTGATTTTTTCTGGATATGAAAGCTGTTTTGGCTCTTCAGTGATGCAGGTTTTACACACAACAGCATGCCTCCTTTTCCTTTGAGGTACAGTAGGGAACAACGTTGTTCTAGCTTACTCCCCGAACAGATACTTTGCCTTTTGTGAACTGGGCTAAGTTGCTGCTGGTACATATCTCCACGTGGCCCTCCAGCACATCTAGTAGTAAAGTAGCTAAAAGCAGTTTTATGTTTGAGCTAAAAATATAATTTTATTTAGATGACATTTTAATAACTTTTTCTTTTTTATTCCAGATTGGAAGATTAAAAATATTATTTCTTAATCCAAATAAGAATGTCTGAAAGGACTAAGGTAGCAAGCACACATATCACTCCTAGTAACTCCCCTATGAATTCTCAGATGTTGAGGGTGAATTCTAGGCTTTGTTTCAGGTGTAGGAATTTTTAAAATTTAGCTTCAAACTCTGACAGAAAGGCTTCATCCTGACTTACTAATTTTTTAAATCTATCAAATAGAGTATGCATTGTGGAATTCTTCCAAATCCAATGTATTTAAAAGTGTGTTTTGTCCAGTAGTATTTAGCTTTTTATTTTATGTTTTAAATGTTAAAAACACATGGAAGCTGGTGTCTGTCTGGAGGACAACTAGGTTTAAGCCAGTGCTGCTGATGTCTCTATGTGTCCTCTGTGTCTCTGAAGAGGAGCATGGAAGGAAACAGAATTGTTTGCTTTGATATGTGCATCTCTAAGATTAAGCTTCTGGATGCAGAAATGTGTCTGTACCTAAAATAAAACCTACTGCTGTATCTTGCAGTTACTTCTCTATTCCTCGAAGGACAAATCCTTAATGGAAATAAATTCCTTAAATTTCAGATCCTTTACACTTCAAGGCCCTCGTTATTTCTACTTTATGGAGTTCCATCTCTCTTACCAGCCTGCATAGTCACAGAGAGGAGTGCGTTGGCATTTTGTCTTGCAAAAGATGCCTTTCTAAAGAATTCCCCATGGTGTGCAAGTTGCTTCAATGGAACCTTTTGCAAATTCAGTGTTGCAGAAGCAGCTGAAAGAGGGGTCCTGCATAACTGTTACATGTTCTCATATCTAGAAAATTAGGTTTGGGAGCACATTTTTCCCTCTTTAAAGTGTATGCAAGGAAAAATGAGACCATTTTGGCACTGAGAGGCTTCCCTAAAGTGAAGGAAAGAGTGACCTAGAATAGCTAGGTTTTAAATGTCTGTGCTCTGGTTTGCATCCCAGAGTGAACTCTCTTAACTGCTGTATAGGATGACTGGGCAATGTTCTGTGGAGGGTGCTAAGCTCCACCTGCGATGCCTGGTTGAGAGGAACAAAGACGGACTTAGGAGGACAGATGATGGAGGACTACATAGTGCTTGAAAAGTCTTAAAACCTGTATGTTTTTTCTGGTGCTAGTATTTAGTAATAGCCAGCAGAGTTCACGTCTTACACCTGGATACCAAGGAAAAAGTAAGTAGATCGCTCTCTTTTTTCTTTTTTTTTTTTTTCCCTCTTTTCTTTCCCTTCCCAGTACCTTTTCATCTGACCTACCCAGCCTTTCAATGTCTACCATGGGGCCCAACTGCAAATTTAAAGCTCTTTCCCAAGGACATTTCACTTATTTTTGTATCACAAGAGATGCTCACTTCGTGTTCTGGTATTCAGTTTGAGAAGGTAGCTTTATACTCACTGTTTCCTTCTAAAAAAAAAAAAAAAGAAACAGACGCTTGAGAAACTAAGTGGAGATTCTTGCTTTTCTTGGGGAATCTTGTCTTTTGAATCAGTTTTGTGTCAGCATCACTAGGCATACTTCAGGACATGACAGTATATGGACAAGGGAGTATATGGTGAAAATGTGGGGAAACTTCAGTATCTTTGTGAAGTGTGCAATGCTTAGTTCTTTAATTAACTGTGGCTTGCTCTTTGGGATGTTTACTTGTTTTTAAAGATCTTACTGGGAACAGTGTAAAGACGATGGAGGATGAGAATGGGTAACAGGCAGCTGTCTCTAGGCTAGATAAATGGGCTATCAAGCTGAACAAGCTTGTAATAAGCCTACCTGGATAGTGCCATATACATGGCAAGAAAGCTGCCTTAACAGCGGGAGGGAAAGAGGGACTGGAGAAATTGAAAGCTACTGAAAGGCAAACAGAGCAACCAGGTATTAGCAGGGCAGGTAAGTGGGAAATTTTAAAGACTGGAAAGTGGGGTGGGAGGTAGATGTGTTTTTTTTGCTTTGGAAAACCCGGTTTAATTAACGTCAGAATACAAACATCTTCATGTGCTACCTATTTTCTTTCAGCAATTGCTCACTTTTCTTTATTTTTCTTTAGGTAGCCTACCTGAAAACAACTACTAACCTGCTTATTCTCTATCTGCTGATGTGACAATGATCACTTCAGTTTTCTTAGGAAACCAGGCTGAAAAAAAATGATCTTAGTTCAGTTGTTCGACCAACAAGTTTAGGAGTGCAGCAGAGATTATGCATTATCATTGAACCCCTCAGCAGCTAGGTTAGATAACGCTTTCTCACATGGATGTTTTCTCCCAAGTTCTGGTGGTGTTTTCAAGTCCTCTTTCCTTCCAGTGCTTTTCTGTTATCAATTCTGGGTTGGTTTTTTTTTGCTTTTGTTTTTCCCTATATGAATATCCAGTTAGTCTTTAACTCTGGATGAGTTTTAGGTTTTCAGTGATAGTGTCCTTGTTCGGTTTCAAATTTACTATTACTCTTCAGTGTTGTTGAATATTTCTCTATTCTTGTGTTTCATACAGAAAGGAAAAAGGACTTTCCATTATGTCTTCAAAGTAGTGCTCGTTATATCGAATATCTTTGTAATATTTTCTTTGTAAATAATACTGTTATTTTCAAACTCCATGTAATGATTTTTCCTACATTTCCTATAATAATTTTTTTTTCTATTTTAGTGTCTGTAATATGTTTCTTAGGCAGGGAATACAACACTTTGTATGGGAGTAAATTACTGATTTATGGTATTGATGTTACAATAATTTCTGCATGACACTTCATTCTATTTTTATGAATACTAAACATTTTATATGCCTTTTGTTATATCATCACATAACTGTCTACAACGTGCCTACTTTCACTTCTAGACTTGATGAAGTTGATTTAGATTCCAATAATGAGGTTAGTTTCTGTTTTTCCTTCAGTCTGTCTTTTTAGTTTAAACTAATTTTCCATTAGTTTACCAAGGATGCTACTTGTTTGAAATACCTGAAACTGGTCATCAGCTTGCTCTTCTCCAGTCTTTCAGCCTGTCCCTGCTTTTTGAAGTGCAGTTACACCTCAGTTAAGTATTGCATACCTTTCAACTAGATGCATTAAATGCTGTAATGGCTAACAGCTCAGTTACTTCAGTATTAAGGTCACTGTAAATTCTGGAACACACAGTATTTGTGCCTCAAACTTAGTTTCTTTCTTTAATTTTGTTCCAGCAAAGTAATAGGTACTACATGGCATGCTATGCCAAACAATACTAATGTGGTTATTTTTAAGTAAGTTAATTGGCAGTAAAAGACGGAAGTAAAATTCAAACAAACATGACTGCAGTTGGAATGAAACCCACTTGTCTCTTCTATTGGAGTTGGTGTTTGGCAAGTAGGTCTGGATCCCAGAAGTAGTTCTGTACTGTATCAAGCCTGCATATGGAAAGAAATAAAAGGGACACTTGGTAAATGTTGGGTGTCATTGTGTGGAGGTTTTCTCTTTGGTCCTTACCAGATTTTTCTCTTCCTCCTTTCTCCCTCTTATGCCACACCTTCCCTTCCTGTTTCCAAATCATGGAACCTGTGTGATGCTTACCAGTGATGGTTTCTGCTTCCACCAAGATCATCGTAAATTCAGTTTTTGTCTGCCTATTGTCATCTCGCCTATCCTCATCTTTAAATGCTATGTAATGTTGTCCACCTAGTTAAAAAACTGTATAGTTTCCACCACATTTTGAAATTTAAATTGCTTTTATATTTAAATTGAAGTTTCAGAGCAATAATGCTTCTGTTGTATTAGAGCTAGGAGCAGGAGACAAAAAGAAAGTTCTATTCTGAATATTCCCACACATTTTTTTCCTCAAATGCTACAGCTGTTTTATCCCTTCATAAATCTTTAATCAGAGGATTTCAATACTTAATTGCAAAAAAAAATTTAACCTCACATCATTCCTTTGCTGTCAGCCAGTATTTTCCTTATTATGTGGATAAGCCAGGCATTAAGGGACTAAGTGATTTTTTTTTTTTGCAAAATGGCATGGTGAGCCACTGGCAGCCTCTAAGACTCATGGTTTATAAGCCTGTAATCTGCTGACTTGACACTAACATTCTTTTCAGCTGGCAAATCAAATGGAAACACCCTAAATCCTGGTTGGGACTAAGAAGAATTATTCTGAGATGAGAATTACTGCATAAATGTGTTAATGCTGTGATTATCAGTGTCAAGGAGGCACCAAATAAAAAAATGATTAAATCTACAGGATAGAAATGTAAGTGCTTCAGGGACACGCGCACAAGATGACTCACCAGGTCCAACCACAGCAGTGTAGCAGAATGACTTGCATGACCCTCAACAGCTGTGGCAGTAGGGATGAAAGCTAACAGTACTTAGCCTAACATCCCTGCTGAGGCGGCAGGGGAAGGTGACTTGGACAGGCCTGGTAGAGTTTTCTCTTCCTCTCACATGCACACAGGTTTTTTTGCTGTTACCTCTGTGGGTTTTAAGAGTCGTGGGGCTTGGAATTAATGCTCCATACTAGACATGAGAGAGGCTGTGTTTCTAAAAGATGCTTTTTCAAGTCTGTTTGTAAAAAATCAGCTGATACCACAACATAATTTGTGCTTGAATTGGCTTTTCAAACTTTTTCTTTACAGCCAGGAGAGGTATAAAAATTTCTGCAAAATGACGTGTCCAGAAGCTTGTTCTTTTTTCCAGACATATCAGTGGAGCTAATAAATAATAAAAAAAAAATAATAAAAAAAAATTACTTCTCTGGGCAAACTGTGCTCTCTTTGTGTTACCCTGGTATTTTTATAGGACTTCAGGAATTGATGCTGTATGCAGTGATCTATGGTATCTGCATATTAATTCTGTGTGCAAGTGTACATTGCATTTATTGTGTAAAATGGCCTGTGATTCCCCAAGTTGTAGCTGGTGGGAACAGTCAATTACTTGACTAAGCTCTATGTGTGACAGTGTGCAGAGCTAATTAATAAGCATTCCCATTTTTTTTAGGACCAAGCCCTTATTCTGTAGCATGTGATTGTTGTGGGTTTTTTTCACCATCTGTTTTATCTCTGCTAGAAATGTTATCATGTTTCACAAATAAACCGCCCCTTTTTTTACATCTTGACAAAAACTAGTTAAGCAGTGTAAAACATCGCAGTGCTTTTAAAACACAATACAAACCAGTTGAGTTATATGAACAAGAACCTAAATATTTTACTGAGATCAGATTTAGTTTTAAATTTAAGATATATTTAAAGTAGAAGAACAAGCCCCCATTCTTTTAAGTCAGACTTTAAAAGGTGCCTAGAATAGTGACAAAGTGTTGCACCATTTTCTTAATGACTGAGATGTTAATTATAAACTTGTGGTAAACCAAGTGAAGCCGATTCAGTCTTTTTCGAAAACTGAGCGCCAAAATAAAATAATACGAGAGTAAATAATATGTCGTGGGGTAGAGGTATTCAGTTCAGCATTTTAATGTTTTCCAGTGCAGTTAGCGCAGATAATGAAGTAATTTTAAAATCTGTTTTGTTTAATATTTTGCTTAAACTAAGCGAGTCTTGATGTGAGGGCACTGTACACCTTCTTTACTCTAAGGGTAGTGTAGGTAGATAACCATTTAAGTCTATCTGAAATTGGTCATGCCACTGGGCTATACAGGGGCTACTTACATGTCTTCCTGCTTTCCAGTTGTCTTTTCCTCTCCTGAGGAAGGCATGCCCAAATAAACTTTCATGTAACTTACCATTGTACTGTATATCAAAAGAAATATCACTTTTGATATTTCTTTGATTTAAGCTGTAGTAAAATGCTACAGGAATGCATACACATAACTTTATTTCTATATTCAGTAGCTTAAATAATGTGGTTTAAGATTCCACCTCCTATCCTTCCCTCCTGCTTTCCCATAGTTGAGAGTGTAGCACGATAGGATTCTTTTTTAACAGAAGAAAACTAAGTATGATTTTTCATACTACTGTAACGTGCAAAGCAATCTGATGTTGCTTATAAAACAATAGTATGCATTGTACATTTAGCTGAAATTTTTAAAAGAAATTTTTGTCACTACATTCAAGGTCATGGATCTCATGCATTTTCCAGGAAATTCTTGTCATGGGCTAAAATCGTGTTTCACCTGCAGTCTGGATCTTCATTAGCTGATAGGAGGGATTTGCGGCATTGGCAATAAGTTCTGCTGGTTGCTGGCTGACTGCCAAAGCAGGGCTGCTGTTTAAGACAGCAGGTCTCTCTGCCTCTCGCCAGCCTGAAAGGCACTGTGTTTTCAAGAAGAATGCAGTGCAGGATTTTATGTCGAGTCAAAACCGACGGGCTGTCCTTGCTTTACTGAAACAATTGCATGTTTATGATTTTGTAGTACGTGATGTCATGAGGGTGTTGGCTTTTAGGAATTTCACTACTGAGGGAGCAGTTTGAAATGCAGGCAGAATCTTCAAGACCTTCGAATATGTGCTTGGTTTCCTTTTAGTTAGCTTTGAGCAAATGTATAGGTGGATACATACATGCATATTTTTTTGGTAAGGAATTAACATATGGAATATAGAAGCGTTTTAAGTGGATACAATACCTGAAGGCAATGTCAAGTCAGTCTGGATTTTCAAACTCTGTTCCTCTACCGGGATATCCATTCTACCAGGTGTCATGCAGGTATATCGTGTTTTAAGTTTTATCTCTTAATGCACTTGCATATAGAGCTTTAGCATGATGCTTGTGTTAACAGATTGTTTTGTTTTGTTTTGTTTCCATCTCTTTGTTCTCTGAAAAAATCTATGAAATCAGAGAATTAAGAAGCTGAAAAACATAAATACAGTTTTACAATGCTTTGTGCCTGATTTTATAATTAGGTTTGCATTTATGTAAAGCAGATATTTTTAATTTCTAAACATACTAAATGTTTTGAGAGTTTTTCTAACTGGAAAAAACAAGTTGTAAGCCTGGAGATTTTTAAAGTGACTTATGTATTCAGATATTTCAGTCATTTATTAGGAACCAGATATCTATGGTGTTGAGAAATGGAAATTATACAGATTTCTAGAAACATGAGTAATTTAAAGTCTTTTCATGCAAAATTGCATAAGGTAAATAAACAAAAGTGCTTACTGTCATTATGCTTTTAAGACAATTTACAAAAAATGTGCACGTGTGGAAAGGTGATAAATGCTAGCATTGTGATCATGTTTAATCATACAGGCTTCTTCATGTTTTATCTTTTTGTCTTAACCATTCTGTTTTATTAAAAATCCTTTCTTCTGAGAGTGCTGTATAACAGTTTTCTAGTGAATGGATTGCATTCTAACCATGAAATTACTGTTCCTGCTCTGGAAGACTGTAATATTGCATAATAATTAGAGGGAATGTGTTACAATACTTCTTTGGCTGAAAGAGCTCAGGTTTCTGGCACACCTTAATAAAGGAATGTAATCTCTGTTTATTGTGTCTAAATCTGAAGTTCCTGCCTCTCACGCTGCAACAATAACAGAGGGAGGGGAAAATTGGGAGTTGGAACGCGAGTTTTGTGCTATTACTCATCTTTCTGTAACACGTTTGAAGAGTAGGATAAGAGAGTAAGTTAATAATTAACATGTTCATATCCAGAGAATGAACTTGACAAATATGCTTCATAAACTACAGCATACACAGTGGTATGGGTTAATTTTGTAAGGCTGCAGTGATAGTCATTTATGAATAGAAATGTAAGTGGTTCTGCATAGTGTTCATTTAACCACTTTTCTGTGTGTTTCTTGAAATCAATTCCCACACTTATTTGCTTATTTGTATCTCTGTAGCACTACCAGGCTGTCTAGTCAAAGGTACCAGAAGGGTTTTATTGAAACCAGAGTTAGCCATTTAGAGGTCAACCGCAGTGATTGCTCATGGTTGTTGTCCTTTGGCCTAACTTTGGAGGATGCTGAAGTCTAGTAGCCTTTCTCCTTTCTTTCTGACCTTTTTTCTGATAATAGGCGTGAATAAGCTGGAAATTAAAGATGACAGAAATTCAGTAAACGGCGGCTGATGTAAAAGCCTTCTCTTCCCAAAAGTATGTTAGATGCTTAGTCAAGTGCACACCTTTTCAGTCCTGGTCCCTAACATCAAAATGACCAGAGTCTACCACCCATCTTCCTGGTTTCCACAGTGACCTTCTAGACAGAATGAAGGTCTTGTCAGTGAGTTCCAAGTCCTCACCTTTCTGTTGTGAAAGGAGATAGATTGAAGTTCCTGAACTTTTGGATCCCTGTTGTTTAACTGCATTTCATTTTTTTTAATTCTTTCCTCTCTGTTTATTATATGTTTTTAAATAGTTACTCTGCATTGCAGTGAAGCTCATGTTTAATAATTTTCAGATAAGATAGTTTCTGTGGTATGCAACTGACATCACTAAATCCTATTTTATGTATGTAGAATTAGGTGGGCTTATTTCCTTTCATCAGTGAGTCATTCCAACTTTGCAACTCGTTTTTGTTCTGGTACCTGTAAGGAGAAATTCTTTACATTGTGTACAACCACTGATAACTTGACAGCTCTAACTATGTAAAATTAGTATTCCCACAGTCATTTTAGAGCTCATAGTCAGTGCAGAATTTTCCTTCAGAATAGTAACATACGTCCATTTCTGACTGGGGAGTAGTAGAGTTTACAGAGACAGGACTGAATTAGGATTTTTATTCTGCTCTAGTTGTCATATTCTGGTTAGTGAATGTTTTCCAGTAAAATAAATAGGCAGTGAGACTATTCTTTATCATAAATGGTTTGTGATCTCTAAGGAGTAGGAAGGGTTAGTATACATTATGCTAAGTTTGTATGTTGGCAGAGACATTAATCTAATATGGCTGGCGTCTGGGATGGCATAAAAGTTTTGAACAGAGTTCTGGAAAAGGTCTGTCTTCAGGAAACTTTGCCTTTTGTGTAGGCAAGATTAATTTTCTAGAGATCAGAATTATCATTGGAACTGCATGGTGTTTGGAGTGGATTGTGTTTTCTTTTACACATAAGGAGTAATAGTTCAGGTACGATATTTTTGTGGAAATGTGATCCGAAGTATTGATGATAGACTGTTCTGGAAGAGTGTACAAGCAGCATTATGTTCATGTAGAGTTTTCTAAAGGTTGCTCAGGACATTGTTTATGCTTTATCTTGGAGATGACCAAGATACAGTCTCCAAAACTAGGTCACTCAGGGTGGCATGATCTCTTGGTTGGCTGTGAATTATGGAATTGCATAAATCAGGACTTCATCTTGGGGACTGTGTTTTTGAGCCACATTGTAACTCATTTTTGGTATCCATGCAATGCAGAATTGGATTTTCTTGGGAGCATTTCCATATTTGGACAAAATCTACAGATTAATAGAATTTATGTTGAGATTGATATCAAATGCCTTGTTTCTTCTGTGGCACAACAAAAGAGATCTGATCTAGATACTAGTTGTAGAAAATACTTCCTCAAGTAGTTTATAGTCTTTGTTTTTTATAGATTTGCTATTTAATTTTAAACTGGAAGAGGGCAGGTTTAGGTTAAACATTAGGAAGAAGTTTTTCACTTTGAGGGTGGTAAGGCACTGGAACAGGTTGCCCAGAGAGGTTGTTGAGGCCCCATCCCTGGAGGTGTTCAAGACTAGGCTGGATGTGGCCTTGGGCAACCTGGTCTAGTGGGAGGTGTCCCTGCCTATGGCAGGGGGGTTGGACTAGCTGATCTTCAAGGTACTTTCCAACCTACACCATTCTATGATTCTATGAATATAGAAATTAAAAGAAAATATTACCATCTATGATTACTGTACTTTAAGATAAGTAGCAACAAATGTAAAATTAATATTGGTAGCTAAACGTTAAATGGTAGCCAAAGCATGCAAATAAACCTGCTATGTGCCATCTTACAATGGCTAGAATGGCATTAGCCAGGTAGCTTGCATTTTTTTTCAATTGCTTAATGTTGTAATGTTCGTTTTCTTTCATATATCATATAGTGTAGAAGGAAGTCTGTTCAAAAGGTAGTCTTTGAAAATA
The DNA here is from genome assembly GCA_008711295.1 of Anarhynchus alexandrinus. Classification (NCBI taxonomy): domain Eukaryota; kingdom Metazoa; phylum Chordata; class Aves; order Charadriiformes; family Charadriidae; genus Anarhynchus; species Anarhynchus alexandrinus. Next base: position 1,846,160 of record VUYV01000071.1, on the reverse strand, counting down.
TGCTTATAGTTCTTTGATTTTCATAAGCTTAATCAGTAGAGATTAAGAACAAAGTTTTCTCTGGCAGAGCTTGCAAAGGCTGCGCTCATGTCTTTTTCCCAGTTACCCTGGTGTGGCAAGAGACCTTTTTTGTAAGAACACTTGCTATTTCTCATTGCTTTAGGCTGCTAGAGGAGAAGATGGTAGCATTTTGAGTTTTCCTTTGCCAAAGAGAAATGGAAGACATCTAGTCTCCTAGTCATGTCTGACAAGAGAAGCCAGAGCTTTCAGCTCCATTGGGATATTAGCAGATTGTAGCCATTTTAGAAAATGGACATTGTTTTTATATTTGCCTCAAAAATACACATTCAAAACCAATTTTGAGTAGGAGGACTTCTTTTGAGTAGGAGGAATGGAGCAATTACTAGTGTTTCTGTAATGTAGGTTGAGTTCTGCTGGTGGACTGTGATATTCTTAAGAAGATTCCTCTTTAGAAAGAAACTTGTTTCTGTCACAAATGCAGAGGGGTCAAGACATGGATGTTCCGCATAGTTGAGAGATTTATAATTTTCAGTAGTTACATTCAAACTAGCAAAACAGTTTTTAGGGTTTCCCTGGGCTGTCATAGTCCTTTGGGCTAACCAATATCAGAATATTCTGCAGCCCTTTGTAATACTAGAATTTCATCTAGGGGAGTTGATGGAAACAATGTTCACAACAAAAGGCTGCTGTTTAATCAAGACTTCCTTGGAATTGTACATGCTATTATACTTTTTCTGTCTGCTGAAAAGAAGAAAAAAAAAGAAAAAGCTATCCAGTGGAGGCAGAGTGAAAACTTGTAATTTTGTGAATTCAAGATGAGTCAATTGCATATGTGCAGTTGATTCCAAATGCAGTAATGCAGATCTCATCCAGTCATAGCAATATCATAAATAAGCTATTATAATTGAAACTAAGCAACAAACTGGCAGTGCTTAACTGTGGAAAGGGAAGAGATCTTGCAGCATTAAGCTGTTGCTTTTCCTTTGAGGAGGGAGCCACTGCCTACTTCAAATATTGGTCTTTAATTAGCATCCATTTCTTAAATTAAAAAAACCCAACACTGCTGTATTTTAGATAGAGGAATAAATCTTTATCACCTCCATGTTATAGAGTGTTAGGAGAAAGTGAGTTCTTTTAAAGAAATACAACAGTTACTGAGTTTTCTTTGTAGCATAATCTGACAAGTTTGTACCATAATCTGACAAGTTTAGCTAAACTAAAATCTTTGAGAAATAATGAGGTCAGGGAAATAGCGATCAAGAATAACAAAAAATATATTAATATATTTGCTTGTTTGGTTGTGTTAATCAAAATCCTGAAAAAAAATTGTTTAATGTTGCTATTCTGAATATTCAGCAGTATGCATGTGTATGACAGGGATTTACAGTTGCATTTTTCTTGGAATAACTAAATCAGTTGCGCAAAACTTCCTGTATTTCTTTGCTCTTTGTGGGTTCGGAGCAGTTCCCTTTCCCATGGCGGGAGAAAAGGATGAAAAAGGGGAGGGCACAGTTTTTGACAAAATTGACAAAATACATACAAGAACATGATGTGCTAAATTCAGGCTGGCCTTAGAAGCTGTTTCCCCATAGAATTTGGTTTTTATATATCCCTACAATAAAATATAGCTTTCATATTGGGAGAGGGAGATAGGTCACTGCTTTTTAGATGGGTAATTCCTTTTTCAGTACTTGGGAAGAACTAGTGAAGAAAGCTGGTGCTGCTATCACCAGCTATCTCCTTTATGTCTGAAAAGGAATGTATTAAATTCTGGTTTAAGTAAGAAAGGGAAAGACCAAAATCTGAAGAAGACAGCTTTATATATTTTATCCTCTACAATATTTAAAATGTGGGCAGGCTATTTTTATATTAAAATGGTTTAAACATTATATGATTGCTTTACAGGCAAATGTAAAGATTGCTTTTAAGCAAAAAAACCCCTTTTTTTTCCAAAGGGCCTCATGATTAGAATGTCAGCAGTTATTTGGGCTTGACAGAACAAACAACACATTAAAAAGCTTCACGTAATAAAAAGTAACTCATTAAGCAAGATTGAACTTGAAAAAAGTTTTGCTTGCAGGGAATAAATCTTAAGTACGAGCCTGCTCTCTGAGAAGACAAAATGATAGGAAAACTGTTAAAGACGAGGCAGGTTGCAAGATCACCATCTCTAAATTTTGTCCAGAAGTTACACGCACAAAATCGTGAGTGAGAGATGTTGGTTAAAGTGTGGACTGGTGTTGCGGTTCCTGTGCGACTTTCCTCAGTTGCTTCCTTGGAAAAGTGGAGCTGGGTAAGAATGCTTTGTTTCCAAAACGCCTCTGGTATGGGAATTCTCTTCTCTCTGCCTTATCTCCTACTTCTCCCTCCCCACCCCTATTTTGCTTGCTCTATTTCATTCACTTCTTTGTTTGTTTGTTTGTTTGTTTTAAAAAAAACCAAACCTCCCTATTCTGTCATATCTGAACTGGAAATGAAAAGCCACAGCTCTGTGCGAGTGGCTGGTAGATCGACACAATCCCCCACGTGGTTCCCTCGTGATTTACAGGACCAACTGTGAAACTGCAGGGATCCCGATGCTGTCCCAGTGTAAAACTGAGCCCTTGTGGAACTGTTGGTGGTGGTATGTTGCTAGTTTCGCCTGTGTTGAGTTCCATTGGGTATTGCCTTCTTCAGGCATGTGAGTCACTTCTGGCTTGCTTAACGCACCTTACCTTCTGGCTTCTCGGGTCTCTTTCCACATTCCGAGCGTGGCTCGGGTTACACTTGCAGGTAAGGGTGTAATCAGATGAATGCGTGGCAGATTGCAACAATTCATTATAAATCATTCTGTCAGAAAAGAGGAAACTGAGGAAAAATGTGAGCATTATGATAATATTATCTATTAAGTGTCCTTAAAAGGAGACAGAAGTATAAACTGTGTATGATGCAAAGCAATAGCTGTGATGTGGATTACTTACTTTTCTAATTAACTCTGACTGCAACTTTGAATATTTCTTTTTGTTGATTTTGTGATATCTGGTATTTCAGGCTCTTACGCACAGAAATGTAATTGTAGTTCTTCTTCTAATGACATTGATATTTGGCCAGCGGAACCAGTTAGAACAAGTTAGTTCTGTGTTACTTTTTCCTTAACAGCTGTTTTCTAACATATTCTTCATTGTAAAAAAAGGAAAATGTCTAGTGTAACTAGAGATTCAGATGCAAAATCTTTTGTACTTTCATTATTCTGAGGATTTTAGCATGAAAGGGCAGTGTGTTTCTTTATTTTTGGAACATTGTGCATTATGTCTGTTGTTTTAGAGGAATTTGTGCATGTCTGTGTTCTGAAACAAAATCACTCTGTTGGTATACGCTAACTTGGTTTCCTGAATGATGACGGTTCTTCAGAATTCTGTTCAGTTCTTCTCTTGTTTCCGTTACCATTTCTGCCTCAGCAGTTGACTGATCTACTTACGGAATTAACTTAACGAATTATCATAGTTCTTAGTTCAGTAGTGTGCTTCCCAAGATTTACACTGTGATTGCTTCTCTTGGAGCTGAGGCTTCCTGGGTACCTCTTGGATGCTTTTAAAATCCTTCCAGGGATGTGTCTAGAGGTTTTCTGAGTTTTACTTGGTGTGTTTGGGGGTCTGGATTATGCAGCAAAATGTACGTCAAAGAACCATCCTGTATCGCTGAGAGTTTATGCTCTTAATACATTGGTTTGGAAATTAAATATGGAAACTAATTTGTGTCTTGGAAATTGAGCCTAGAGAGAAATTTCGTTCTTTCTGTTATATATAAAGGAAACATTGTCGTGTAATAAATCCTGCAGTTTAAAAGATGGTCCTAGAAATGGTCCTGGTTTGTGTAGCATTTAGTTGATAATTTGAGAAATGTAAACTAGGAATTTGTTACAGTTTGTTTTGGAGACAAAAAGTTGAAGCACTGGCAGAAAATTTGTAAAGCATAAAGTTTCTTTATGCAAATTCAAAACTTATTAAATCAGAAACAAGAACATTGCAGAAGCTTAAAAGTTATTTTTAAAACAATTAACTATAGGAAAATTATACCAATATAATGATTTATGTTTAAATTTGAATAATTGTCAGCTAATATTTGAATTATAAAAAAATTATTAAATATAGACAGTATCTATTCAAATAAGATGTAGATTATATTTAGTCTCACTTTTTATGCTGTTATTTTGGCAGGTGTATGATTTATGACATTGTTAATCCAGTTTCATGAGTCCTGCCATTCATTTGAAGGACATCTTCCTGCAGAAAATGAGCATAAATTTCAGCACGTAATAGATGGATACTTATATATTCCATTTTTAGAATTTTTGCAAAAAATAGACTACTTCTTTCTCACATGCTGAGGAGAGCCATCTTAAATTAAAGACACTTATTTGAAACAGACGGTCAGTCCTGTTGACGTGTAAAAGCCTCTGTACACTGCTGAGATGACTGCAATGCAGATAATGCAGATGGTGCCAGCCTTTTCACAACTTACATCAGGTTTTCAGCTCCTGTAAGAGGTTTCATTTACTCATAACTTTAGGTAAGGAATAATCATCTGCTGAAGACAAACAATTACAGTGGAGAAGATTGTAATGGCTGAGACTATGACCTCATGTGGGGAGGGTGCCAGGGCGCTACATAACCATGCTGCTTCCCCAGTACGTCTGTCTCAGATACGACTTGCCGCAAGGGACAAGTCAGGTGGCGTAGAGCACTTTCTCAGAAAGTGTCATTTTTAGACATTGTTGTCTGTTTCTTTGCTTGGAAGCGCTTGGATGTTGTATTATCAAGTTTTGGTTGCTGTGACATAACTGCTGTCTTCCCTGTGTCTACTGCCCTCTCCTGAAGTGGGACAGCATCCCTGCTCTTTTCTTTTACTCTCCAAATTCCAACTGTGCCTGCACTTTGCCCCTTTCCCTAAAATGTTGAAGACCTGTCCTTTTCCCTTAGGATTTACAGAGCCTCCTGTTACAGGCCTTGTCTCTCTGCGGGGTTATTGTAACTTCTTACAGCTCTGTAGCACTTATCCTCCTCTTCCCCTGTAAGTTATCCACATTTTACCTACCGCTTTAACTACATCATCTGTTTAAAAAAATCTGTTTCTTGGCTCTCCTGTTAAACTGCAGCAAGTTCAAGCTTGTCTTTCTTGCTTTAAGACGTGTCATTAGTTCTGTCCCCACTCTGGTTTCTTACCAGGTTACTCCCTTTGTTTAAATCTATTCAAATGTAGCTATAGTTAAAATGATTTATTTTACGCTTGTCTGCTGTTGACTAGGTAAGATTTCTAGACTTGAAATATGTCCCGGTTTACAGAATTTGTAACTCTTGGTATGTAAGAGTAATTATTCACTTATTACTCTTCTGAAAACTTAGCTGTCGTCTTTCTCAGCCTATTTTGGCGTTTGCTGATTTGCCTCCCCTCCTCCTATCCCCTTTCAGGTAAAAGCTAGAGCATTTCCCTTCATTTTCCTATAGCCGTTCTGTCTTTTCCATTGCTCTAAAAGTTGCCTGAAGGGGAAGTAAAAGACAAAGTTGGAGCATTACCCATACTTGTGGAGTCTTTTACTCGTGCCTTTGTCTTCTGTTAGCATGATGTGAGGGAAGGTGGGTTCCAGGTGGTGAGAGATCCAGAAACACTGTTCACAAGAGTTTCTCTGTGGTAGATTGTTAACACTAATGAAAAGTCAAGATAATTCTGTTGTTTTAACTCCAACTTTTGTGAGCTGTTCTGTGATGTCTGAAGAACAGTAGCAAGTGAGGATATATCTTTTGGATGGGGAAAAATGCAATCAAGTTTTTGTTCCGATTCTGGCTATTCATGTGGACACCTTACAAGCAGGTTTATTTTCTCCCTGCACTGTGTTACCATAGATGGATAAAATGCAGAATATTTAGTACTTGGCCTGTGTTGACTTGTAATACTAAAATCTCAGTTCACAATTCAGAATTGTACCAATTGAGGAAAAGCAGCACCAATCTATTAATGCCTGCTAAGAGTCTTTTATATTCCTTCACTGGCAGAATGTTTTTCTTTTATGGATTTATTGCTGCTGTCTGCCAGGCCTGCCTTATTTCCATGTGCTGAAAACATTAGGCAAATCTGCAGTGGATTTGCTAATGTAAACTTTTCTATTGCTATGCACCATGGGCCTTGATTTCACTCCATTGTGCTTTCTCTATATATTCTTTTCTGCCCACTCTCACCCTGCTGGGTCATGATTTGCTGTATTTCAGATGCTGAAAGCTCCTAAAGATAAGCCCCTTATTTTTAAGCACAAGCTGTTCTGAAAACCTCAGTTGCTTAAATATCATAATTTTCCATGTTTTAAAACGTAAATTTTCTTAACAACTAAGCTATTGAATGTCTGTACTTACAAGTTTGCATAGTCTACTTACTGCAGTGTTTTGAAAGAAGTTTCCTATGCAGTTTACTAATATTAACGCATATTAAAATATTCTTCTGAAATATTCTCTAGTCTTTCTAGATTCAGCTTAAACTTGGGTAGAGTGTGGTTTATCAAAGTTCACAAGCATACTCCCGTAATCTCTGTTTTTTGTATTATGACTCAGAATTTTTAGAAGTTGGAAGCATTACAGATATGTAGTAAGTTGCAGCATTTATTGTTTTCTACTTCAGTACTGGACAGGTCAGGAACTCCAATAAGTCTTTGGGCTTAGGTTGTTTGAAGCAACGCTGTTGCCTTGTTAGTTCTGTTAAGTAGTAATGTCCCAATACATGAATCCATTCTCTGCTCTGTTAATTTTGAAATGTTGCCTCTTCATTGTTTTTTTTTCCCGTTGTGAATATCCTCGTGCTGTTTGGTTTTCTCGACAGTTTATTCAGCTTCTCATTGCATCACATAGAGCATATTAAGCTTGAATATTAGCCAGAACTTTATTGGTGGAGGGATCATTGTTAATCTGCAGATCATTGGTAAGTGCACTAATTTGGAAGTGGAGATCTGTAAGTGTTAGGACATGTGTCTTAGATTCAAGCCGTGAATGTTTATGTACTTCAGAGAGATCTGATGAAATATTGGCAACCTTCACTGGAGCCCAGCTGGAGGCACCATGTATTGTGCAAGCTTTTGTGGTTCAAGTTTAGAAATGTAACTGATGGTTGAATTATTTTTTTTCAAAGACAGATCCCCTTTCTGGGCAGCGGAAAGAGAAACTGCTTTAAAGCACTCATATGCCATGAATTGTCCTGTGGGAATCTGCAGAAACGAGCTGCATGTAATGTAAGGGTTGCTTCTACTGAGCCATTATACTACTGTCGGCCTTCTGATACTTGACAATATGTATCTTTAAAACTTGGAAGTCAGAGCTATGGAAACAATCACAGGTACACAGTACTACAACCATTCTATTTGGCGTAAAACATCATCATTTGTTTCCAATTGGCATCTCTTGCTTCCGTTCAGCTGTTGATTTATTCTGGATTCATGGATTGTCATGACAGGGCTCAGGTCATGATGCACTCATTTCTGCATATGGCTGTGTTCTTGTGTGGAGAATTCTCACATAGAGAGAAGCTGAAGAAGTTTTCTTTGGTGATAAAGAAAGGGCAGAAAGCAGAAATAGGAGATGCCTCTAGGACAGAGGTGACTTTGCAGTCTTCGTATCAGACAGCCGTAATGCTGCTGCATGGAGTTCAATTAATATTTTCACAAAAAATCCTGTAGTCCTGTAGTTCTATTCACTTGGTCAGATGTGATTGGTAATTTGGTCTTTGCCTAAGCAGGCATCCTCTTGCACTCTTCTGGAAGAACTGTGGCCGAAGTAGTGAGAGCAGACGCAATAACACAAATGGTGTTTGAAGAAGAAATGAAGGTTGTTTCCCAGCATCCTGAATTTCTCTGCCATCACGCTTCCCATCCAATCTGCTCATCTGTTGCTCTTTTTAGGATTAAATCTGGGTTTGGTTGTTGGTTTTTTGGTGTTTGGTTGTTTTTTTTTTTAAATGAAAATGGTAATAATTTTGTCTTATTTTTGTTGCATGTAACACACTTTTATTTTGCAAAGTACCAATGCCCTGCAAGTATGTTTCAAAGAATGCGTAGTCTGTTTACTGCCTATTTGGATCACTGAGTTTTGGTGCTAGTACGTGAAATTATGTGGGAATGTAATCTGACAGTAAATCCATGTGCGGTCACTGAGTAATCACTAGGAACTGCCTTACTGAGAGTATCTGCAGATTAATTCCTTAAGGATTTCTTTTGTTATTTGATTAGTGAAGAGCAAAAGATTTTTAACTGTGGTTTATTGTGAATGTAGAGGCAAAAGGACTTTTACTTGAGAAGGAGGCCAGCAGATAGTACATGTGAATACACATACTATCAGGCATACATTGAGGCAAATGATTTTGTGGTATAAACAGGTGAAGAACTTTTTCTCTAAATATTAGAAGTACTAAGTATATAATACATCTTAAAATGTACCATTTTTCTGTTTGCTGCTTTGAAAGAGGTGGTTCTAATTTAAACTTGGAACTTCCTTTCTCTAAAATTGTACCACATGCTGAAATTTTGCACCCTTTAAAATCTAATATTTATATTTTGCTCCTAATATGCTACTTGCCTTATACAACATGCATCCTGGCATGTTTTTGAATTTGGAAGTTCTTTATGCTTAAGATCTTTCAGGAAACTGCAATAATGATTGAAATAATTTCAGTAGCCCTTGGGCTACAAGTAGATAGTCTGCTTAATATGATTAATATTACTGGTATCTGGAAGCTATTGTTCCTGAGTTACTGCTCCTTTCAACTAGTAAAACTAGTGTTCTGATACAACAGAAGTTAAATGCTTCTGTGCATAGTACAAATTGCAGCATTTGTAGGATTTGATGAATTGCCAAATATGAGGACTTTATAATTCAACAAATAAAATAGGAATTACTTACTGGCTCATTATTTAATTTTTTTTTTTTAGTTTAGTATGAGTGCATATTGATAGTTGATATGAGCTTCCATCACTCTATAATTTTATCAATAAACATTAAAATGTAAAGAATACAACATAAAAGTGTTGTAGAGCACAAATGTAATTAGATATTGCTAATAGATGAGGTCTGTTTCCCAGAACAGAGGAAAGCCAAACACTACAGTAATGGAATCATTCTTTTTATCCCTTTCATGTAGACAGTGTATGATTAAGGTGCAAGCACAAGTGCTAAAGATAGCCAACAAAATGTTCAGAACGATTAAGCTAATAATTAGGTAGTTGGCAGGATGGAAGTTTATTCCTTTATTTTGGATGTGACTTTCAGGAATGCTTCATTTTCAGTTAATTAAAGGTATAGTAAATCTCCATGAAGCTAAATCACTTGTTTCTCACCTGACTTGTGATACTGGTTAAGCTTTAAATAACATAGGAACAAATTTTAGTACCAAAAGGAAAATACAGCTATGAGATATAAGTGTATGTGTATAAATCTTGTTATTTTTATTACCATTTAAATGGTTGTATCTAAAGATATAATTTGAGAACCACTATCGCAATGTGGATTGTTCATCTTGATTTCTGATTTTTTTTTTATTTTGCTGCACTAGAAAATCTTATCCATTGTTGAAGTGAAATCCGCTGCATTTTAGCAGATTAGGTATACCGTAATACGAGTAAATTGCACATCTCTGTATTTCTTCCTAATAAGCACAGCTATGAGTGATCAACTGTAAGACAAATAGCTCGTTCTGACACTTCTTAAAAAGGCTTGGATTTCTCAAGTGATACTGGCAATTGATATCACTTGAGCTTTTGTGTTAAGGATTGATTACATTTATATTTCATAAAAACCTCTATTCAGGCACTGTATCTTAGTGATTTACTGTCTTTACCAACCCAGTCTGGATTCAAGATGCTGGTGTAAATAATTCCGTTAGTCCCCCTGACTCGTTTGGTCCCTGTAGGAAATTTGATTTAAATCAGTGTTGGTGATAAAGCCTCTTCAGGTTTTGATCATTGTCTATAGAGTGATGGTTTAAACAAAGTAAATACAGGTTATTAATGCCATAGATTTTTATTTAGTTGATTTTTCTAATCAATATACGTGCCAGATTTTTTTTGTGTGTCTGCTGATTTAGAACATTCTGCCTGTAGGACTTGCTAAGTAAGTTGTACAAATAAGCTTGTCATTATTAAATGGTGCAGTTTAGAAAGGCAATCAGCACTCAGCCTTGCTTGGTCATGATTTGGAACAATGTGCAGAACTAATGGGCTTTGACTACCTAGCACTTCTTGCCCTTGTAATAATAAGTAATTCAATGCTAATTCTTAATAGAAGGACTTCTTTTTTTTTTTGTAGAAAAATATGTTCATATTTTCTGAGAATAGTCAACTCTACTTTTTGTCCTTTGCTATTTGATTGAGTGCCTTAATGAATTCTGGATGACAATAGAAATGATGCCCTTGATTTAGAAATAATAACAAACCAAACCATTCAGCTAGGAAATTAAATACTGAGCTGGGAAATTTTTTTATGTACTATATCTAACAGCAGTGGACTATTTAATATATACTGTTCTTTTTTTCCCATCCATGTTCTTTTAATGACTTAGTGGTTTAGGTCACTTCCTGCAAAAAAGTTCTTGGGATGTTATCTCTAGACAGATTTGAGGCTTCTGCAATAGTTATGAAGTACTTTGCTTCAGTGCTGTGCTTGCAGTACTTTTGATCAGGCTCGCTAAGTATTTGTAGTATTAGTGAAACTGCATGTTTAGTTCCTCACATGCTCAATTTCATGCTTCCTCCCAAAATTTTGAGTTTCCTGTCATCTCTTTTACTTTCAAGAGATCAATAATTAATTCATGATTCTCCATGTAACACTGCCTTCTCATTGATGTGAAGGTCTTACTGATCAGTAAAAACTTACTCTTTCTCACTCTGTTGAACATGTGTTGTTCTCCGCGTTGAACTTGAAACTTTTCAGTATTGATGCTTTCCAAGTGTCCTTCTGGAATATTTGCTTTAGAACTCTTTCACCAGATGTGCTTTTCTAGATTGAATCCATATTTCCTATTTAGGACATCATGTAATATCAGAATAAGCAACTTCTTTTGTTCCTTGGTGCTTTTCTTCTGTTGCTTTGTTTTGGTCTTTGTATTGCAGTTCATAATGTTGGCTGTAGTCTGTGCTTAAGATGTTCATCTAGGCTTCATGTCCTGGAGAATTTGAATTCATTCTCATTCCTTGTGCCTTACTCTTCATCTTTTTTGTTAGGGGTGTTTTGTTTTGTTTTGTTTTGTTTTTCTGTAAACGACTGTTGTTGTTTACTTTTTCATTTGTTCAAGCAAGGGATTGAAAATGTTACCTATTCACATATTCTGTGAAGATTACACACATTTCTCTCTCTGTAAATGTGCATACCAGTGTATAATAGAATGGCTTTTTGGCATCTGTGAGTACTTAAGGATCTGTATGAATGCAACTGCTACTTCAAATAGGTATGCATGTTTAAAAAAACATGGGAGGAAGAATCCTAACACTTTACTGATTAGGATAGCATATATTCTGTATTAATTTATTTGCATAATCTAAATTTACATGCCTAGTGATCAAGTTTGGTTTTTTTCTTGTGATGTAAATAAATATCAAAAGAAACAGTAATTTAATTTTTTTTTGCCTGGGCAATCTAACTACATTTCCAATTGATTCATATCTGTTATTTGTACGTGTATTTTACACGATTTCTGTGCAAAGTGATTTCTCTGAAACCTGTGCTAGTTTTTCTGCCATTTTGCATTTTTATCTTCATTTATATATCCTAGCATCATATGAGTTTCTTATTTTTTACATTTCCTGATAGGACATGTCATGGTGGATTTAGGCCAAGAGGTAAATTTTTTAAATTTTTTTCCCCTTTGTTCCATGATCTAACCTGATGTTCCAAATGTACTTTGATTATTATCTGATGATAGACTACACTACATAAACAGCTACAAATAATGGCAAATTATGAGACTGTCAAGATGTATCCATTTGCCAGCTTGTTAGAGAAAAACATTGCTATGTGGTTATACAAAATAACTCCTGTAGTTTGTGTTTATTGGTAGCATGGGGAAAAATTACCACCAAGTGCTCCTCTTTTTATCCCCTTGTGTATTTTTATCAGGGAACTGAAAACATTTTCTAATCTCCAGGATTGTTTATGCACACTGTGACTAATGAATAGCCCTGTCAAGCCAGGGGTCTATGTTTAAGAATCTGCAGGATCCAAAACACAATGTTTTTCATATTTATTTATTTTTTCGAAACAGCACTTGGAAGAATTGTCTTTATTTTTCCCCAAGACTAAAATCTTGCATGCTGTTGGGAGCAATTGGAAAAGACATGAGATGCTTTGCCCACAGCTTTGTCTCCAGTCTTTTGCAGTTAACCAATCTGTGATGATACTAACTTAGACAAGTCAGTCCCTGATAAATGTTTGAGATTTCCTGCTGAGGTGACTTACAAAACTTACTCTGCAGCGATATGAAAAGAATTCTGCCAGCCATCCTAAAATTCATATTTGCCAAAGTATTTGGTAAATAGCAAATGTGAAATCTGGACGTGGGGAAAGACATTCTAAAGAGCAGGATATTTGAGGGGAAAAATCATATTATTCTTGAAATCTTAAATTGGTATTTGTAAGTTTTTAGAGAGTAGAATTTTGTTTTGCTCAAACTGTCAGCAGAATGAATGGCAGTAATTAAAATTCCTATTGTCTTCTCTAGGCGTGAAAAGGTTTTTGTTGTTGTCATGGTGACAGTTGAGTGACAGCTTCAAAGTGAGTAATTGCTACTGAGAGCTCCATTATGAACATTTACAATGTTTCAGAAAGGATTTCAGGATGAAATAGGATTTCTTTACTGGGCTTTCAAAACGTCTTTTTTTAGCCTGATGTTTTTGTATAAAGAAATACTGTCTAGGTGACTTTGTTTCAGAAGGTTCTTTTTAAGAGCCATGTGAAATATCACTGCTAATTGCTTTTTCTTGCCCTGCCCTGATGAGAAAGGCCAAATTAACAGGAACTATTGGCTGATGCAGTTGGTTAGAATTTGTACTGCCCTGCAGATCCTGTGTATTGAACTGTTCTCTAACACTCTTTCTTTTTACAGCAGGGATGTGTATGCGTTTTATCCTGGAAAGATGCATGTTGTGGGCGTGCATGTACAGTCTGTATATATAATGTTGTATTTTACTGCCTTTTGATGATTTGTAATGTGTTTCAGGCAATAAGTTTTAGTGCATCATTTGTGAAGAATAGCATTGCATTACAAAGATTTTCTTACGTGTACAAAAGTTTTAGAAATTCATTTTTGGAAGACTGTATTGGAAAAGTCAGTTTAGAGTTATACTCGCTTTTCCGAGGCAAAAAAGTTGCTTTGAATCACATTTCTGAATGGTGGAAGTTATACACTTAGCAGGGGAAGTTCTGTGTTCTTGATTTTACAGTTTCTGCAGTGCTTTTGCCCCTATCAATTCCACAATTTTAAGAATGATGAGGGAAGTGAGATTTACAAGGTATAAGGGTGTTTGTACATTGTGATTTGCATTGGATAGTACTGCACTAAGTTGTGTGTTTGTTTCAAAACTGTGAATTTGACCAAATTTTGTCAGATTTTCTCAGAGGTGATGAAGTATCTTAGATTGGAATTGTCATTCTGTGCTTGGTAAACCCTGAAAGGTTTTGGTTTCATTGGCCAAGGAATAAGTGAACGAAGGATGTTCAAGGCCTTTTTCTGTTTGCTTCTGGCTTGTGAGCTACTGGCTTATGAGCTCAGTAGTTTAGAACATATTCTTACATGAAAAGCGCTGTTTAAAATTGAGGTTGAATACATTACATTGAAAGCAGTGAAGTATTTTTTCACTACATTGTAAGCTTCAATTATCATTGTTTTCGCTATGTTTTATAAGTAAACTTACACTTTCTAAGATTACCTCTCTATGCTTTAACTCATCCCACAAGTATTGATTCTTAAGGTGTCTTTTTACAAAAAGGTTCGTAAGAATCCTTTACAGGCTGATAAAAGGAGGCATACTGCTTGGTGGTCTTAATTCTGCAAACACTGAGAAATGTGAGTTGTCCCACTTGAAGTGTTTGTAAATTAAGGATGCCTTTAATCAGTTTTTATATTTTAGTAGGTAAATTACATCTCAGTTTTCCAGGTTTCATTTTTACTGATCTGTTTGTCTATTAAGTAGTTTAAGTAGTATCAGGGCTGTAATTCGGGCTTTCGGATGATGCCACTGATAGGTCTGTTTGCAAAGGGTATTATTGCACTGTTGTAAAGGTCTTGCTTTTCCTTGGAACTTGTGGCTTCTGTCACTGCATAAATTTTTTCCTTCTTGATGAAGGTGATGCACTTTGTGGTTAATCATTTAAACATTAGTTTGGTTGGTGTTTAGTTTTTTGTTTGTTTTTGCATTTTCTTGGGGTTTTTTCATACTGTATTTTGTACATGTGTTTTATTTTCTTACTATCAAAATTGCTTCTGCTACTATAGTCATAGTGCCTGTCATAATTAGTTTTTAGTGTGATGAGTCATTTCTAGGCATTTAATTCAAATAATGTACAGAATACTGGTTCAGAAAATAGAATGGGTGATTCTGGTTTTGGGTACAGAGAAGAGGAGAATGCACACAGAGGATTGTCATTTAAAGAAAAACAAATGGAAGTAAAAATCAAAGTTTCTTTAATATGGTGGAGCAAAACTGCAAAGAAGCAAAACTGTTTCGTGATCCAGTCAGCAAATGGTATGATCTTTGCCTTTTGTGTAAAATAACCATATTTCACATTGGATAATGTTAATAAGGGCCTATAACCCTACTTCCTTTCTTAGTCCTCTGTAGGAAATCTGCTTCTTGGCAGTTAAAATAACGTGATTAGACATTTAACTACAAAATAGTAGATGGACAAAGGCATATAGAAGCCTTTGGCGTCTTACAAGTTCTATCTGTACTTTGCTGCCTACATTGTAGTAATTCTTAATTTATGATCAGGAAGTGCTACCTACTATAATTCAGGTTTTTGAGGATGTTAAGTAAAGGTGTAGTTGTAATAAATTTTATTCATGCTTTTTAAAATTATAAGCTGCTAAATTTTGTTCTTGGAAACTCCACAGTGGAAATACTGAGATGCTGTAGTACCTTTTCCCCTCTTTGGTCATTCTGATCTCTCAGTAACAAGAAAAATGTTTGTGAATGAAAACAGCTCAATATCTAAAATAGTATCCCTGATAGAGATGAAGAAAACAGAGTAAGTCAAAGTGTGCCAGAGCACTGTTATTCTGTAACTCAAGGGCTCACATTCCGTTTCTCTCTGTACATTTTGGTGCCAGCCTGTTGCCGATGCCTGATAGTTTTCCATGAATGAAGAGCGTGGAAAGTTAGCGGAAGACATTGTTAAGAAAGGTTGAGATGGATGTGTCTTGAACTTCAGCTGGTTCTTGGAAGATAAAATATGTCTCTGCAGTCTGTCTGTCTCCTTCTAATACAGAACTTCTAGAGTGACCGCAGTGGCATGGCAGGCTGGTTGGACTGGAAGTAGTGTAAAGTGAAAGTCTTGCTTAGAGGTGAGTAGTTTAGAGAGATTGGGGGTGGGGAGAGCCTGGAGCAATATGTGTGCAGCATCATTATAATATTTGGAGAGAGGAGTGCCTGAAACTTCTCATTTACAAAATAATACTGTAAATACAGGCTCTGAGAAAATTGAAAATTAAAAGTTTTCTAAGAGTCTATTGTATTATGGAGGTTGCAGTAGAGGCGGTGTTGTGAAGACTGAATTGAGAATCTCATTTTAATTATTTCCTGAGAAATCTGCTAATTGATACCATTGAGATTTAATTTGTAGAAACAACTGCTGCTGCTAATGCCCCACATTCAGTATTCTGAGTATCTGCATTTTAAAAAGTCTGCTCTATTTGGAATCTCATAGGTCAGTTAATACTTTGGTTTTAATTCTTGAATTTATGAATATATAGTGATCTTGATTGTAAAAGTTGTATAATTATATATGAATGTAACATAAATGGTTATAATATGATTATAATATGGTTGTACATTAGTTATTGTGTTAGGAGAGGACAGGATATTTCTTTGGAGAGCTGGAGTTACCTGTACTTCCAGCCCCAGGGACAAATTGGGAGCTCAAGGAACAGAAGAGAACATCTTAGTTGTAGAGGATTAGGAAGCAAGGAAAATCCCTGTAGTGCTTATATGACTTCCTTTAGTTGCTGGAATTTGGCTTGCCTAAGGGAAAGTCCTGTGAAAAGCCAGTGACCTTGGCTGTGTGTATTGCAATGCTGATTGCCTATTGAAGGACATACAGTTTCTTGCTAGTCCAGTCCCTCATATGGGGGTTTTAGGTAGCAGTTGGTTTCCGAGCTCTCATGATAATTTTGCTGTAATAGAACCTGAACTCTTATGAACCCTTTTTTTTATTTCCTCAATGGCAACTGCGCAGAATTCATTTTGTTGTGGGCATTCGGCATTTTGCAGCCCTGTACACATCGTTTCCCTGACTCCTTGCACGTAGTGTTCCTCATTGCTCCTGCATCCTCACTTGTGCTTCTTTACTTAACTGTTCCCACTGCAAAATAGCATAACACAAAGAGCAGATAAAATTTAAAATCTCTAGCTGCCTTGAAAATGTTCTGAGAAGAATTTGTGTAATATCTAGTTTATGAACTATACATGATGCTTGGATACTTTCATTAAGTATAGGAAATCTTGAGCAATCTAGAAGACAGTTGTCATTGATAAGAATATGTGCAGACAATCTATGATAAGTGAACACTGGTCAAAATACATTTTAAATGAACTGTGAAATTTCAGTGGGCAAATTGTGGCCAGGAAGTCGAGGGAGCTGATTCTCCCACTCTACTCCGTTCTGGTGAAATCCCACCTGGAGTACTGTGTACAGCTCTGGAGCCCCCAACATAAGAAGGACATGGACCCAATTGAGCAGGTCCAGAGGAGGACAGGCTGAGAGATTTGGGGTTGTTCAGCCTGGAGAAAAGAAGGCTCCGGGGAGACCTTATAGCAGCCTTCCTGTACTTAAAGGGGGCCTTCAAGAAAGATGGGGAGGGACTCTTTATCAGGGAATGTAGTGATAGGAGGAGAGGTAACAGTTTTAAACTGAAAGAGTGTAGATTTAGATTAGATATTAGGAAGAAATTCTTTACTGTGGGTTTGGTGAGACACTGGAACAGGTTGCCCAGAGAGGTTGCGGATGCCCCATCCCTGAAATGTTCAAGACCAGGTTGGATGGGGCTTTGAGCAACCTGGTCTAGTGGGAGGTGTCCCTGCCCATGGCAGAAGGGTTGGAACTGGATGATCTTTAGGGTCTCTTCCAACCCAAACCATTCTATGATTCTGTGATATTTACACTGTAGTGACATTACTTCCTATATATGCATCCCATTATTTTGACTGAATGCAATTTTAATAGAATCCGGATGAAGAGTAGTGAAACGTGTGGCCTCTAGCTTATTGATACACTCACGGATTGTGGAGCTGCAGTGGTGCTGGAACCATGTAATGATGTAATTATCTTATGGATTGAGGTAGTTCGTGGTCTACAATAACTTTTTAATAATTACATAAGGTGAAAATATATACTTCTGATATTTTAAGCTCCCTCTTTACCTATTCTACCAAATACACGGACATAGCAATTCTACAAGCATGTAATGAGGTTGTGTAAACTATTAATGCAACTTAAAAGACAGTCCTTGAAAAAGTTCAGTTATTTCCTTGTATTTACTCGTTGGTTTGCTTATTAATGATTCCATGAAAGAAATCCTCAAGTTTTTTTTCTCTTCTGTTGGTAAGCAGTTAGAAAATTGGCATCTTGAATGTGTCTTTCATACACGCCACTTAGCATTAGATGAAGGTTCATTGCTTCCAAAAATAGTTGGTGTTACATATCATGTATATGGATTTTATTTTCTCCTCTTAAGAATCTGCTCTTAATTGTAGCAGGAAATATCTTTAAAATGGGACCACCGTCCTTATATTTGTGATTTTGTGGGTAGGGTAAGACCACTTAACAACCACCTGTCTCTCTTTCTTCCATCTGATAAACGTCTGGGGAAGACTATTAAGAAACATAACATGATTCTTGGTCTTGCTGTCAAGGTTATTTTTTTGTTTTGTTTTGTTTCCTCCACCGACTCTTCAATATAAAATGCAGGGAGGTGGTGTCACAATTCACAGCACCTGACTGATCTCTGCTGTACAGTGAGTGGCTCTGCTGTTGCAGCTGGATAGTAAGGCTGTGTTCTGCCCATGCAGATTTTGGATTCCCTCACTTGAAGGGAAGTACTCTTAATACCATTACTGATAAGAACTAGTAGTGAAATAGCTGTATTTAAGTTATGAAAATCCATTTTCAGTAAAATATCTGTTAGAGAGTAAGTTCTGTTCAGTTTCTTTGGGGAAATAGGAACGTGTGGTGGCGTTTTTGAGTTTTTTGGGTTTTTTTACTTTTTTTTTTCCCCCCCTTTCTTATTATTGTTGTCTTTCCTTGTAGGGCACGCTGACTAATCAGAAACATTAGTGTTGGAACTTCAATCAATTACGTTATTTATTTTCTTTAGATCATGTTATTTAAAACAATAATATTTAGACCTTCTGCTTTCTGTCCCTAAAATGTAACTATTTCCAAGTAGAACTCTAGTGGGTTTTTTTTCTTCCCACAGTAATTTTCAATTGTCATTTTCTGATGAAATATCAGATGAAATAGCTTTTGTGTCTATTTTCTAATTCTCATGCAGATAAAATTTACATTCATGTCAACAGCAATATTTGAGAAAGAAAACAGGCATGTAGGTATGTAAGGTATGTAGGGCCAGACATTTCAAGGTGCCAAAAAGTTTGAACTGCTTTTTCTTAATGTCTTAAGTATACAGTGTCCTACTCTGCAACCTGGTCGCACCAGAAGAATGTAGAATATGCACATGGTATTTGTAGAATTTGTGAGCTGTCTGAGAACAGTTAAATTCCAAGGTATTAACACTTAAGGTCATGGTGTGTAACACGAAAGTTCCAGAATACTGTGGATATAAAACAAAGTCTGTGTCATACGAGATAACAATAATTAATTTATCTTACTTTTCCTAGAGACCATCTCCTTGTTCAGAAGCAGGGCATTTTCCCTCCTTTTATTCTCATTTGACAGTAGTTTGCGTTATGACGTTATGTAATCTAAAGTACACTAGATGTACTTTGAGATGAATGAATATTGCCACTCATCACTTCTGGAATTTAATCTATTGTATTAGCATCACTGCTTCAGATTTAGATCCTTAGATGTTTCTAAAGAACAGTAATAAGGTGACAGTATGTGATACCACAAAAGCATTCTAGTGCAGGTCAGGCTGAACTTGGTGTTTCTGTGCAGTTAAGTCATACATTTGGAGATGCAAGTTTTCAGATGGTATTGATGGTATTGATTGGTTCAGAAGGACTGCACTGGCAATTTAATCTTGCCAAATAATTTTGCTAAACTTGCTTTCTGGGTATTGTAATGCATGAGGCTTTATTATGTTTGTATGGGATTGTATCCTGTTTTAGTGCGTTACCTCACAGCTGGGAAAAAGTACACTAGTAAAAAAGGCACCTTCTTCCCACATCCGTACACTAAGCACTTGAAGTGAAAAGGGAAATGTATGTAGCCAAAATGTTGTCTTCAGAATAAAGATGATTTTATGTTGGATATAAATATTTTAAAGAGCAAACTTCTATGCATTGGAGTAGATTTTCTGTAAATCTGTAAACAATTAAACTTGGAAGACAGCAATGTGTCTAGTTTAGCTAGATTCGGAAATTCCAGCCTGTTCTTACCCCTCAGGTTTGCTAGAATTCTTTGGGACGTTTGAGGTAGTCCTTTCTACTATTGAAAAACAATGACTGTTTTTGCTTGTATGCATGCAGTAGCACCCTGAAAGCTGCAAATGAGGTTAAGACTCTAAAGAGCTAGGCACCTTTTCTCTTTTTTGAAATTCTTAAATGTTAATAAAATGGTGATTTTACAAAAATAGGATTACTTGACAAGGTCATACAAGAAATCCGCTTCAGAGCTAAGATCAATGTAGTAGAGACAAAAACATTAACTTCTTTTATCTGTTAATGATGCATAAAATTTACTGCACTTCCAGTTTTACAAATTTAGACACTTCTTTCTCTTTTCTTGTGGGAGAACCTCATCTCTCTGTAAAGACATGTTTCCAAGTATCCAAAATAACTGAAAATGTCATCACTCAACGAATTCAAATTGTTTCAACTTTATAATGCGAAACTGATGCATTTAACCTTGAAGCAGAATCACTCTGTGAGTCAGTGATGACTTACTCAGCAAAAATCTGTCACTCTGAAGTCATACTCGTTTCGTGCTTCTTACAGATTTATTATTTTTTTTAAATAGTGTAATTGTAGTGTCTATTAAGGTACATTTTAAGAGTCAGTGTCATTTATTGGTCACTTTATTAGAATTAAATAAGTATGGGCAGCAAGTGTTCAGAGTAATGATTCATGACCTTGATTAATAGCTGATTGTGAGAAATTAAAATAGAAATTAATCTGAAATTAAGTTTCTATACGCAGAACATAAGAAATCATCAGGAGGAAATAAATAGTATTTGTCCAGTTATTTGCTGTTCTCTAAGAGGACCTGTTTCCTATTTGGAAGTTTTGACTTCCTGTAATCAGGTAAAGTCACAGAGAAGGTGAATGTGGCAGTGACAGCTAACCAGCTTCCAAACAGGTCTGG
The DNA here is from genome assembly GCA_008711295.1 of Anarhynchus alexandrinus. Classification (NCBI taxonomy): domain Eukaryota; kingdom Metazoa; phylum Chordata; class Aves; order Charadriiformes; family Charadriidae; genus Anarhynchus; species Anarhynchus alexandrinus. Next base: position 1,825,380 of record VUYV01000071.1, on the reverse strand, counting down.
AGCTTTTTCCCTTTTTGTGGAGGTTATTGCTATAAGCTACAGCTTTTTCATGAGCACGCAGAATTCATGTGGAGGAATGAGAGACCAAGTGAGCAGCTGTGTAGACAAATTATTCTATTCTTTATAACTACTTAGAAAAGAAGATAGGATGCTTGAAAGAGCAGTTAATGTATTTTACAGTTGTACCAAGTGAAAAGCAAATAAACTTAAGTACATTTTACGAAGTTAAAGCTAAAAATTTTTAACGTAGTGTGGCACACTGTCCAAGAAAGGACAAGGAAAAATCACAGCTTTGGTTTCTATTGCTGTAATGTCAAATGTAGCTTTGGAGAGGAGGAGAAGATCCCAAGACTTCTTGAGAAAATCCTTGCAATGTTGATGTCTGATGGTAGTTTAATTGTACAGAATAGTCAATAGGTAAACCACAACCAAAACAAAAACACAAAAAAAACCCCCACCAAACCAACTGAATCTTCCTTTGCAAATAATTAAATTGCTAGTTTATATATTTATTTAAGCGTTTTTTAAAACATTGTGCATTTTCTATAATTAGTAAATTAAAATGCAGCTGAAGCACTGAAAGCGTGAAAAGGTACTGTGCTGCTTGTAATCCTCTAGGTCAAGTGTACATGCATACAGTATTCAACGTTGCATTTGGGGTTTTGCATTTTAAAAGTTAGCATTGAATAAAACCATTTTTACTGTGGTGCTGGTCTGAACTTATCTGGAGTGCCTAGCTCTTAGTCTGGCTCTGCTCACTCGTGCTTTGGAGCACTTTATTTTTGATCTTGCTGCGTCTGACAGGGAAAAAACCTTTTAATTCTCCAAATAGTGAAGAACTGTTTAATACCTATATTTTCAAGAGATTACAAATTTTTTTAAAGTGGAATATGCACATTTTTCAAAGGCATTCTGTCATTGTATGTATTGTTAAATAATTACCTAAAGAACAAATATAATTTCATGTGAAGTTACTTCACCTTCATAGCTGCCAAGTTTCAGTCACATGCTTGATAGAGACTTGCGCAGCATTGAAAGGAGTTAATGCAGGATCTGAAAAAGTTTTTGGAATTTCTTTCAATCTCTAATCCTGCCAGCACTCTGCGTCCTCACCCCAGGTCTCGTCAGCAACGTGAGAGCTTGCCTGCTGCCAGATTCTCTCGCTTCAGTGTTGCCCTTGCCTGTGTGTTGGCTGACCGAGGAAAGCCAGCTGAGCAGCGAGATGTGCAAACTGGAGCGCTCCCGGAGTGGTGCTTGTGTTCTGCTCCGGTCATGTTATTGACGGCAGCAAACACTGGTGGTGGTTGGAGGTCAGAAAGCGAACCAGCACGGGACTGTCCTCCCAGGTCGCTGGCCAGTTCAGGGAGATGGCAGAGAACTAGACCTTGCATTACAAAAGTGAGAGGTGGGTAATACTGTAGATCCTCTGCCTGAGGTCTTATTTAAGGGCTTATTTCTCTGATATTCAGCTCTGTGAGCTTTGCGGTGGAGCTGTATGGGCTGTGAAAGCCCTGGCGATAAAGCAGCAGCAGAGCAGTGACATTGTACTCCTGGGGGTGTTATCTGCACCGGCTTCACGTTGGTGAGAATGGAGTGCTCTGATGGGGGCTTTAGTACAGTGGAGCTATGGGATGAGAACCAGAGAGAGCAGCCATAACATGCTGCTCAAGTGGTGCAGGAGGAATGTAGCTGATAGCTCCACTATATATAGTGATGTACTAAGAGCTGTCTTTTGGCTGGGTTTTGCTGCAGCCTTGCTCCCTGAACCAAAGTTAAGGAGCTTGGTTTCATCTGTTTTGACTGTTGATATTTTGGCTGTTATATTTGGCTGTTGACTTCCAGGCTTATTGTGAAAAGTGGTAGTTGCTTCATCCTTCCAGTTACATTGAAAAATAATTGCACTTTTCATGTGTTTAAGGAAGAAGTTTTCATCTTTCCCAATGGGACAATGTGGTTTCACACAGAGTCTAATTCAGAGCTGATTTTGAAGATGCATGCTGTCTCCAAATGACTGCATGCTGTCTGAGAATGGATATTGATGTTTGCTGATACAAACGAAACCTCTAAACCACTTGATAGAAAACCAACAAAGCACTTTTAAAAATGTGTTTGCGAGCTAAAGCTATTTTTGAGACTGTAAGAGTGAAAATGTGTTTCTTTCTACATTCCTTGTGCTATTTTCCTTAGCCACTAGATCTTCATATTGTCATCACCTGTGTCTACTGTGGGCCCTTTCTGAGCTGGCTGTTTGGGCACTGTTGATGTGTCTACTTAGTGACGCTAAGAAAATGCAAATGTTTCTTCTGTGGCTGAGTAGTTGTCAATGCCACTCTTCTCACAGCTCTCTGATTGTATTTTATTTTATTATTTTATTCTCTAATTTTTACCTTCTGATAATGCAGTGTGTTTGTTCAAGAAATTAAACACAGGATGTGATTATATGAGAGTTTTCTTAAATTTGATTTATGTTTGGTTCACATACTTAGGCATTCAATAGACGAAACCCAGCATAATTTATGCCAATAATGTAAATTGTTATTAACCCATTGCTATAGGTTATATTGTGACTTGACGTGCTTTGATTACATAGTGGTGGGGTTTGGGATTGGGGAGGAGACAGTAGGTGACTGAAAATACTTACCTTCTTTCTGCAGAATTAGTTCATTGGTTTATGTTTAGTAAAGAAAATTCACAAAAAAAATATACACACACCAGAATAGTTAATTTTCAAAGCAATTTTCTTGGGCTTCTACACTGAGTAAAATAATGAGTGTTAAAAGCAGAAAAGTTTTAGATACCAGAACTGTTTCATATAATTTGAGATTCTTAATATCTTAATGTTATTTTCTTTTGTTTGGTTGTATAAAACTTAGCTAGTAGTGTTTTATATACTTTAGCATTTTCCATTCTATAGATGCCGAAGAGAATACTTTAAATTAATTCTACAGCAAATTTCTGTGATTGTTTGGAAATGTCATAGGAGTTTCCCTGCTTGTCTGACTTGGGGCCACTGAGTATTTCTACATCTCCGTAAGGAGGACAAGTTGGCTCTACATTATATTTCTTTGAGCAAGTTTGACTGAAGTTGTCAACAGCCAATACAGTTGTAAAATAGCTGTTTTTTTTTTTAATTAATGGTGAAGAGCTTTTTGTTGAATTAAAAAGACATTTCTGGATAATTTATAAAATCTATGTATAATCTAAAAAGAGAATCTTCCATGTCTGTTTTACAGTTCCACTCCCTAAAATATTAATTTGGAACTAGTTTTTGGCTATGAATCATAGTGAGTCTCTCATTACACAGTGGGGTAACTTGTATGATGGAAACATTTAGCTAAATAACTTTTTAGTAAAGTTTTATCCTCTTTATAGCTTTGGCCTCAGAATCATTTTGTATGAGGTATGTAAGAGTGTGATTAATACATGGTAACTCATAATAATGAAGAATTGGTCTGATAGACTCCATTAATTTACACTTGTTGCTCTATACAAGATGGCCTTGTATTACTGGTCATCTCTCAAGCAAAAGCTTGATGTTATGTGCCTTTCAGGAGTACTGTAGTCCACTTTATACTTAAGATTTGATAGGAAAAAATATTTTACAAGTGCATTTAAATTCGGAGGAGATGCATCATATTTTGTCCAACATAGTGAGTTGAGTGAGGCTGGGGAAGGAGGAACTCCTTTAAAAGAGTCAGGAATCACACAAACCAAAGGAAGTAACTTTGTTGCTGTAATTTTTTATTTTTGGCTTAAGCTGTGTATGAATAGAGTTTGAAGTATTTCAGAATTAACCACAAGATAGGCTGGAAAAGTTTGTTACTAATGAAGGAACTTCTATTAATGTATATGCCAGTAAACACGAACAGCCAACCCACAAGAATAGGTGTGCACTGTGGGAATTGTGGTTTCTTCATATTAAACGGTACTTCAGCGAATGTGATGCTAATATCCTTGTTTATTTTTTAGCCTGGTGTCTGAAGGGGATGAGGTTTATAGGAATACAGTCAGTACCTCAACAGTGTTGTGAAGCAGTGAAGGACATGGGAAGGGCTAGGAAGGGGCTGAGACATGAGAGGGGCATGTTTTGAATGTCCTTAACTACAGGAAAAGCTTTGATTGGAACATGTGTCCTATTAGATAAAAAGCACATAACCACAGGAACCCAAGCTGCATAAATTCTCTTCTTTCATGGAGTATTTATTGGTAGAATGGAAATGAACTTCGGATTTAATTATTTGGTGAAGAAATTAATAAATGGTGTTGCTAAAGGTTGAAGGAAGAAACCAGGGTTTAATGCCAATTTGAGGTTTTACTTCCTAAATAATGTGGAGTTTTTACATCATTCTATTAGCAAGATCCATTCTGCGAAACTTCTTTGGTTGTTTTGGGTTTTGGTTGCATTTATTTGGCTTTGTGGTAGAAATAGGAACCTATACCCAGCCTTATGATTGTAGTACAATTTGGTTTGGGTGAGACCTCAGGAGGTCTCTGGTGCAGCATCCTGCTCAGTGCAGGGTCAGTGGTGAGGTCAGACCAGGTTGCTCAGGTCTTTCCCCACTCTGCTGTTGAAAACCTCCAAGGATGGAGACCGCACAACCTTTCTGGGCACCCTGTTCCAGTGTTTTACCCTCCTCATGACACATATTTGTATCCTCAAGGTGAAAAAGCTTCTCCTACACCCAGTCTGAAGCTTTCTTGTTTCAATTTATGCCTGCTGTCTCTTGTCCTTCTGTCATGCACCACTGTGAAGAGCCTTCTTGATTACCTCCTTGCAGGAGGCTGCTGGTAGGTCACCCTGAAGCTGTTGTTTCTCCAGGCTGAAGAAGGCCAGCTCCCTCAGCCTCTCCTCATGGAGCAGGCGCTCCTGACCATCTTGGTGCCCCTCCACTGAACTTGTTTCAGTTTGTTGATGTCTTTCCTGTATGAGGAAGTCCACAATTGGGTGCAGCATTCTAGACTGTATCCTTGAGAGAACTTGATGGATACCAGCTATAATTCTTTAATTCTGTTCTGGACACTTGTGATTTTGTAAGAAAACAGTATTTAATTAAAACTTCATTCTGATGGTGTAGGTTGTAGTAAAAGCATTTCCATTTTATGGAAAGGGGAAAAGGGCAATGTGTTTCCACACTGTCTGATGGCACACACAGCAGCCCAGCAAGCTCTCAGTCTGCAGTATTGTCCTCTGATAATCACTTTTTTGTATTATGCATTAAATTCCATAAATAATAAATCAGAAGTGCATTTGTCTTAAGAAGTTGAAATCTGTCTTCAGCATAAAAAAGGTGATGAAGAGAAAATGTTTTGAGGTTAGATGTCTTACATGGCAGAGGAATCAAGTTTTTGAAAGCTGTTTTATTCCGTTTTCATAGCTGTTGTATTAAATTGTTTCAACTTTCTACACTGTATGTCTTGCTACTTAGATGAAAGCTGGCTGCAGGAAAACTTGTATTTGCTTTCATATTTAGAACAATGTGGATCGTAATGTCTATTATTGTGTAAATCTTTGCATCAAAGGAAAATATGTTCAAATAGGACTGGTGAGGGTTTTCAGCCTCCACTGGTAAATTTAGATGTTATGCATATGAACTTCTCTTTCATTTTAACCAGTTTTGTTATGGCTTAAAAATTGAGATATATAATATTTTTGTGTAAAGCTTCCCTTAAATACTTTTTCCAAAATAATATGCTTATATGGCAATGCTTGTTGGATGGCTTCCTCACTAGACTCTTTAAATTGTGGTTGATACTGGAATTTAAGGATATGCTGCTTTTACCCAGGGTGTTTTAATCATATTATTTAGTGATATCACCACTTTCTTTTTTATTAGAGAATGCATTTATTAGTTTAGTTTGTGTATCAGATCCAGAAGAAATAAATAATATGACATGTCACTCTCTACGTGTTGTTGTCTTATGGGAGGATTGGTTTATAGCAGCATTTCATGTGTAACTATTCTGCAACGTTCCTGCTTTAATATGGTTACATTACATCTGCATAGTTTTCTTTTGTGTGAAAGGCTATATGGCAAATGCTGCTTTATGTGTAGTACAGAATTGAATAGTCAAAAAAGTTGCCGCTTTCCAGTCACACTAGTTACCCCAGTTGGAAAAACAAACCAAAAAAAAAACACCTCCATGCTTCCCAAGATCTTTGATTAAAAAAAAAATACTTGCTTCTGTGTGAGCATCTGTCTTTGGAGTTTCTGCATCTAATTGGACTGGTGGGACCATTTGTTCCAACAATTTAATCGTATAGGAGCTAGAGTTATTTACATGATTGCAGAAATATCTGTGGCAGCATTGGAGATGGGAGGGTGTGTGTGTGTATGTGTGTGTGTGTATATATCCCAGATACACATATATGTATTCATACAAATATATGTGTGTATATATATCACCAATACGTGTATTTAACTATTGGACCTATTCCTGCATCCATTTCAAACTTTCAAGATTTGGCTTAGATGTTCACAGGATACCTGTAAGAAATGTACAATTGATTGAGTCTGCTGTTCACGTTGTGACATTAGTGACATTTCGTTGTCACTAAAAGTCAAGATTATTTTTATTAGGTAGCAAAGTTCCAAATTAATTTAGATAGATAGTTTTGAAGGTACTACATTTTATTTTAGAGGTTTATGGAGAATCATCTACCTTCAGATACTTTAGTGGGAAAGAAAGGAACGGTCTTAAGTGAGTTTCAAGCCTGAATTAAGATGATGTCATACAATAATGTGATCTTTTACCTTTCTGATTTTGTTTTTCTGCACTTAGAGAGTTTTTTAATTTTCAATTTTGAAGGCAGGGACTGTAGTTTTTGTACAGTTGCAATAGTAAGGAAATAGAATCAAATTTTACTTTTCAGGAATGCCCTCTTTTCTAAGGATTTCCTTGTCTTCAAAACTTTACCACACTTTTTCTTTAATTTCAAGTTATTTGAATGGGGGGGTTGTGAGTTAATAAAATCCTGATGGTGTCTCATGATATGCATCAACAGGATTTTTGAGTGAGCAGTTGAATTTAACCTGTATAACTTGGGGAAATCTGGGATGATCCTGTGATGTGACAGTAGATTCATCCTTTTATCTGTTCTTTTAGTGACTGAAAATATCTGTAGTGATTCTGTGGAATTTTCCATATTAGCTTACCATTGATTTATTAGCTCTGTTCTTAAAAGGATGTTCATTAACAACAACATCTTTTCAGCTGATACTGCTATTGGATAGTATAAATTATCTTTGGTAGTTCATTAAAAGAAAAAAAAAATATTGACTCAGTTCCAACGAAACTTGTGGTTCCCTTCTAACCTCGTCATTAGTGAGTTAGGTAAAAGGAAGGACACTACATGAGAGCATGTCTGTTGGTTTACTGACTGTTTAACTGTTCCTTTCAAGCTTTTCTTCTCTGCAAACTTTTACAAGGAAAAGTGAAAATAGGATATAATCTGATGTCATGCCAGCTGTCCCCTTTGCTGACTCTATAAGCACAGGCTTTTGTGTTGACTGATTGTAGTCACAGACATAGCTGCTCAAGACAGTTACTGAATTGTATTCTGACTAAATAACACTTGTGAATTCTCAGGACAATAGTCTAAGGAGGATATGAGATTTGAGAGAATCACTTCAACTTTTTGATTCTTATGTAATAGTTCATAGTTTAAGATGCTAATTAAACTGTATGAGAGGGTGACATTTTGACCTTGTGAAAGTCTCCCAAATACTGATTACAGCCAAGCAAGGATTTTATCATTACTCTGTGGAGGTACCCAACTATTTTAAACCGTGGATAATGTTCAATATCTTGAAAAGATGGGGATTTATGGGCGTCCAGCTTGTAATGGGTGCTATTGCTTGTGTAATACAGTTAGTTGGTATTGTTTCAAATTCTTCCAAATAATGTACTACACTGCATTTTTCTTCCAATAATATTCTTTGCAGAACTTTGATGGCACTGATTTTCTTGGACTATTCATTGATACTCTTTCCAACCAGTTGTAAAACCGAATATCTAAAAAATACTCAGAAGGTAATGCTGAAACTATTTTGAAGCTATTGATGTATTTCAGAGATATGTTATGAAATTAAGCAAACTACGCCTGGATGTTTGCCTGGCTTAGATACAAGCACTTTCTCCTGTTTGGAGTAACAACTCAGTGGCTGAACAGCAGTTCTTCACTGCACGAGTTCTGTCAGCTGCACCCACATCAGTAACTCCCATAGAAGCATGGGTGCTCACCCACAACTATCACCACCATTTAGGGGGTTCAACGTAAAGATGTTCATGCTTATCTAGTCTTGCAGGTAAGCATACAGGAGTCAGCCTACATGGAAAATAAATACTGTAAAAATGGCTCTTAATAATTTATAGGACAGTCTGTCCAATGACAACGTGAATTTTTCTTGCAACTTAGAAATTTGTTCTTAATGTGATGTAGACTCAATCAGTAGTTGATTCACACATTTCAAGATTCATCTGTCTGGGCATTTAAATTACTCTAGAGGCAATCTGTAAACTTACCTGACTTCAAATGAAAGGTCATCAGCATCAGTCATGTCCAAAAGTTACTTATTAAAACTTGGATTTGACTCGAATACAAAATGAACTGAAAAGGAAAAAAACCCAACAAATAGGTGAAGTCATGTTAATTATGAGTTCTGCAAAAGGATCCATGCAGGCAAAAGTGCCTTCCTGTGGCAATTATACTATAGGATTGGAGACTGGATTGTAATTATGTGGTTTTCCTGTGTTTAAATCAGTTAAATTTCATCATACTATAGTTTAGGTTAGTGCAAACAAATGATAGGCAATGTTAAATTTGCAGACTTGCTTTATCAATAACTGAAAAACGTTTTAGGCTGCATTCTGATGGCGAGCAGTAATGTGTTATCAAAGGATATAGGTGTCTGTCTGTACTCCCACCCACCCAAGTAGTATCTTAAAAACACCATCCAGTTTGTAAGGTTGTCTGGTTCCCCCACCACTACCCCTGAACCCAGGGCCAACTTAGAAGTTCCATTAGATGCTCAAGCAGCATGCTTTCACATGTGGCTAATATTAGCCAGGTGTACTAACATTGTTTACAACTTGAAGGTCTTGAGTCTTTCTAAACTGCTATAGTACATCGGCCTTAAGACAGTAGGTGACTGTCAATTCTTAGGTTTGTAAATGTTGTTTATGCATGCTGTGAAATGGTAGAATTTGTGTTGTGGTATCTAATTTCAAAGAACTGGTCGGTGTTTGAACTGTGATTCTGTTATGAAAAGTCTGAGTCTTAATTATTACAACCACCTTGGAAAATGGTAGTCTGTAACTCTGAAATTCAGAATTACTTTTAGCAGTCTGTAGTGTAATGTAATAGTGATGGTAGCGGTAGATGCTAAATTTTGTGTGGATTTTTCCTATTTTCATACTTGCCCTAGTTTGGGGGTTCTGTTGATTAGTAATTGTACAAAACCAGAATAATGCAAAACTGTTAAAATAAAGTGTGATTGCTAGGAAAGATGCCATAATTTATCACACAGAAAATTTGGAATGTTGCTGGACAAGTTGGCTCGATATTTCCAATGTGTGGTGATGTACTAACACAAGTTACAGGGCATTCAGAATTCATGTGGTGAAGCATCATAAGCCTTTCCCAGTTTTGTTGGGGGTATTAAGTCTTTCTCTAATGAAAAAAGAATAAAAGGGGCATGGAGAGTGGAGCAGCGTATCGTGGCCTTTTATTAAGGTTCATTTATTGTGCCTGTTATACGTGGTAGGTTTCTAGACAATAGAAGTGCATTCAACAGTTGCTATTTGGAGGAAATACAGGTGATTAAGTATGAGGAGGCTTGGTTAGCTGATGTGTCTGGAGAACAACTGTGCCAGGTCTTTTCTTAGCCTGTGCTTGGAAAGGAGAACTTTCACGGCAACAAGTTTACTAGATCACTCTCACTGCAGATCTTATTGTTATCATTGTTGTGTAAACAGATATTATTGTTAAGCAAATGTTTAAAGGACATGAAAAAAAAAGTGATCTAAATCTAAAAACCTAATGTTACAATTTCTCTCATTCTAATCAAAACAAGGTACTGCTAATTTTCCTGGAATACATCTATTTAAATACTGGGAAAGCTTTGAAGGGATTGTAAGAATTAAATGATACTTGCAGAGAAAGATGGAGGGAGCAGCAGAGAATGACAGAACGGTTTAGCTTGGAAAGAACTTCTGGACCCCATCAGATCCAGCCCCTGCTGTTCAGAGCCAGGCCAGCTTCAAAGTTGGGACCAACTTAAAAAGTTCGATTTGGTTGCTAAAGGCCTTATCCAGCCACATTTTGGATGTTTCCAAGGATGGAGATTCCACAGCCTTGCTAGGCAACCTTTCCAATGTTTGACTGCTCTCATTGTGGACAAAAATCTCCCTGCTATCTAATTCCTTGTTGCAAGGCATTAGCCATCTATTGTATAGGTTGTTTTGAATAGTATTGCTTATTCTTAATGAGTCCTATGAGGCAAAACACTTAAACTCTCACTTTTCAAATTCAAATAAACCACTGTGTTCTGCAAAACTAATTGTTAGTGGCAATGGTTTCATTTCTCTCTTCCACTCAAGTCCTAAGGATTGAAGCTGCAGATTTGCAGAAAGTTTTGGTTTTGTATGTCTTCTCCTTGTCGATGAAATTACCATCTGCATTTTACGTAGTAACGGAACTATCCTTTTGTTTCTCTGCTCTTACTATTTGAAGTGCAAAACCTGTCCCAAAAGGCAATTGCTCAGATATTTAAGAAGTGTTTACCTTCCGGCTGAAACTTTATTATTAGCCGGTAATATTTAGTCTATTACTAATGGACTTGCTCTTTAATTACAGCAAGAGGACTAATTTATCTTCTGAAGGCCTGATGAATTTATTTCATGGGAAATAATAAAACATTTGTAAAAGTGCTAGTATGGTATAATGGATAACTTCATTTCCTGAGTAACCCTAGAGCACTTCTGGAATATAGTCTTTTTTTCTTAGTCTTAATTGTAGAGTGAGTTATTAATGACTAAAAGGCTGCAGATGAGAGCTTGCTGACAGTTTGTCTGCCGCTGGAGACTAAAGCTGTCAATGTACTTTCATTTCTAAAGCTAACTATGTATTTGCATTTTTGCTAGTAGTCCTAGCCGAAGTATCAAAGGTTAAACAGACTGCTTCAGTCCTGATTTAAAAGGAAAGACTTTTAGCTTAAAACTGTTTGAACTGTGTGACAAAGATGGAGTTTAATTGTTACTGTTATAATTTATTTATTATTTTCTTTGACATCTGCAAGTTCCTATTCCTTTTTTTTGGGTGTATACTTAGAATATAAACCCATGTAAAAGTGCTTCTTCAGAAAACAATATTCCTCAGTCCTTTTGTGAGAAAAAGATCATGGCTGGTTTGTAGATGTTAGCACAGCAGGCTTACTGGTAATACTTTCTCCTTATCTCTGATTTCATGGAAAACTGAAGAGTGAGAAACTGCAAAGGTATTTCATTAACCCACCACTGTAGCAGAGGTCAGTTCTCACCACTGTAGAAGATGACTGCTGTTGGTGGTGCCGTGGGATAGTTGATGTCCTAATATGTTGTTCACAGTTTTTAATGGCTGCAGGGCTAGAGTTTTTGCAGTAGGCAAGGCTGGAAAAAGTCCTTTTGGTGTAGCATAAGTTGTCACAGCTTTCAGCTTATCATTGAAAATGTTCATTATATTGATCCCTTATATATGACTTCCTGTAGCAAGGTATATTGGAAAAGGGGTGAAAAGTTTGTAACGCAGAAAACATCCTCTGCCATTCATGGTCCAAGTGGGACTTAATGTGAACAGTTTGTGATGTTGGTTGTGTGGATTTTTGGTTGTTGTTGTTGGGGTTTTTTTGGTTATTTTTTGTTTGGTTTTTTTTTTTGGTGGTGGTTTTTGTTTGCTTTTGCTTTGTTTTTTAAATCTGGGCATGTCCTGAGCTATTTACATTTGAATGTTACAGATATGTAAGCTGTTTGATTTTTTTTTTAGCTGCTCTTTACAGAAAGGCTGTTACCTCTTTGGAATTTCATTACTTTGAAACCCCAAAATATTTCTTTATGCCTTATTCTGTTTCTGGGGGGATATCCTGTTATGCTAGACAATTGGGTCAAATCTGTAAGACCTGAAATCACTGGCCAACATGGGAGGAAAAAACTCAAATCCTCTTTAAAACAAACGAAAAAAATGGATGAAGTGTTCATTTTTGGCTCTTTGAGGTATAATTCATTTAAAAGCCTTATTATTTTTGTTTTCTGAATATATTCACAATGTGTTAACATTTTTCTGCATTTGATCAGAATTCTAGTTTTGGATGTTGTTTACATAAATATTGTTGACTAAACCCATAAAAATTCAGAACCTTAAATAAGGAAGCTCTTGGTTCATTACTCTCTCTGATTCTAAGGCTCCCTAACAGCATGTCAGCCATGACCTTTCGAACTCTAAAATAAGATCTTCAATTTCTTACTTCTTTAAGATTTGTGATTTTTATAGATTGCTGCTTTGGACAGGGCTGCAGAATAAGGGGCTTAGTAGGTATGAGACTCTATAGAAATTGTCTTGTGTTTTCTATACAACTAATCCAAATTATCTGCTTTGGGGAGGAGGGAAGACTACCAGTTTATCTTGAAATAAGCTTTCTTCACTCCATATTTTTGCATTATATGAGAACAGTTACACAGATAAAGAAAATAATATTCTTTAATGGATGGCAATATTTCACAGAGGGTACCAAAACATCTAGATGGTACTCTGAGGGGCAAGTTGGTAGAAAATCCTAATTTTAATTCAACTCAGATGAAATCCTAAATTATGTTTGTTTATATGGACCATGCAACTGAGGTTATATGTGATCCTCTGCATGGAGGTGTAAAGAAAAATCATTGAAGAAATACCACAATAGAGGGGAAAAAAGCATGCAGCAAATGGCTTCCACGAAATCTCTTTTATTAAATATTACAAATTGTCTAAAATGTTGTCCAGCAACATTTTAAATTATTTTACTTGTTCTGTTCCATGAAATTTACAGAAATACAAATCTGTAATTTATGTTGTGTAATTTTTATGTTATGTTTAAATAAACTGGTAACAGTCAGGTGTAAATAATCATAAATTCAAGTGCGTTTCCCTAACTAAGGATTGCAACTAGTTTACTTTTAAAACATTAACCTGTTTAATAATTAAATGGTCCAGTGTGCCATTGGCAAAGTCAACAAGAATGCAGGAAGAAGCTCAAAACATTTCTGGCTTGAAAAGTGCCTCAGAAATCTATTTCTGGAGTAGCAGCAGCAAAGCATCAATATAAACAGTTCTGCCTTTTAGAGATCATAGATATATTTTACTGAGTTTAGCAATATTAATTTCTTTTTTCTTTTTTCTTTTTTTTTTTCTTTTCAGCCATAATCAGCAGACCACGTCATTTAGACATCCTGTGACAGGACAGGTTTCTCCAGAAAATATTGAATTTATTTTGCGAGAAGAGTAAGTAGTTTTATACCCACGTCAAGAGATCTAAAACAGTAACATATTTACCTACCGTAGTTTAGTAGTTTGAAAGTTCTTCTCTCACTATGGCAAAAATGTCATAGACATGGTTTATGCTTAAAAATTTACTTCTCATTGTGGTAGTGTGTTTTTGATTCTAGCACTTTTCCACATTAGGGCTTGAAAGAAAATGTATACCAAATCTTTAAAATCAAACAAACAACACCCCACTCTCCCCATGAACAAACAAAAAATGCAGTATAAATAGGATACTTTAATAAGTGCTTTAGCCTTACGTAAGTGTCAAATATACACGAAATAAATGTAAAATGTCTTTACAGCAAACTGGAAAGTTTGTACTGAAATTGAAATACACAAAATACCTCTAGTTTCCATTGTAATTCCTTGGGTTTGTTATGTTTTAGATTTTCTGCATTCCCTGTCTTGGGCTGGTATTTATTAAAAAAAAATCCAATGAGGCATTCTTCAATTTATTCTAGAGAAATGGAATCGTATATATTAGTTTCCATCATATTTTATCTTGATTGTCTGATTTAAAAAAAAAAAAGAAGCTTGTCTTCAAAGTGGTGTATCTGGCCATGTCTTTGGATCACTCCCTGCTTCACTGTAGGGTTTAACTGCTCCTGTCATCCTTGCTGCATGCTAGATTGCTCCTGGAATCCCTTCTGTAATGGGATGACTGGATATCTTCCCTAGATGGAGTGTAGGAGAAAGTTCTACATCGCTTCAAAAACCACTCCAAAGGGCAAGAACAATGGGACACCACCAAATAGCTTTTCCTTTTCCAGCCTGGCCTTCCAACACTGTTTAAGCAGCTTCTAGCCCTTCACGCATCACAGAGGCTGGGCATCGTGCTGTGATGACCTGCATGTGGTGGTTTGTATGGCTGCCCGCATGATTCTGAGCATTTTACGTTTCAAATTATTTGATGTTTAATTTGCTTTATATTTAATTTAAAGCAGTATAGCATTAAGAAAAATGGGGCCCAGAGAAAGGCCATGAGAGACTCCCAGGAGACTGAGGCTTTTCTGGCGATGTCTTCTATTATGGACTTGGAGAGGAAAGGAGAAGTAGAGCAGGACTGTACAGCCCTCTGCTCAGAGCTTCTGATACAGCCCTGACAAGTGCTTCTCATATGCTTTAAAAAACAAACCAACCAAACAAAAACAGCAATAGAAACAAAACCCCAACTAAACAGCTGCCCTCCCCCAAGACCAAATCAAATCCAAGGGCCAATCCTATGTTAAGGCCCATGCTGAGAACCAGCATGAAATCGAATGTTGGATGTATTTTGCAGTGTGTGGGAGAGGCCTGCGATTAGGTACTAATCTGTGGGATAGCTACTGAGTTGGAGGTCACCCTGGGTGTTAGGTGCTGTGCGGGTGGCTTGCTGCTCGGGAGGGCTTTGGCTCATTACAAACAAATTGCTCCAAGTCATTTAGTGAGGAGAACAGGTATCTTGCAATGGAGCAAGTCTCAGAGACAGTATAGACAACAGCCACTGTGCATCTGTGTTCCAACTTCCATCTGTTAATTGATTTTTATTCAATATGTTTTAAAGGTTTGATCAAATTTAATATAAAGAAAATTTGTACATGTATAAGGGAAAATAGGTGTTTGGATAGAAACTCCTTGGAGTGCCTCCCAGGGTTAGTTATGCTTCCCTGGGCTGTGTCTGGTTTTGTAATTGTAGTAGCAGATAAAATATTAAAAGCATAATTAAAAGAACAACTTGCTGGTGGCACATGGTTTTAGTGATCTTTTGTGTATGTTAGAAACTTTTTTGGAAGAGAAATTAAGGTGTTGATTTGGAGGGCAATCAGATGAACAGGCATAACTTGTCATCTTTTGATTTCAGTTACTCACACTTAGATGGTATCAAAAGCAGGAAAAAGATCTTATAATGTAGCAGAATTAAGAGGGCCAGGTGTTTTTTATTCTAAAAGGAGGGAATGGCTGGAGGGATATAGAGAGGAATATGTATTTGTAGTGACTGCTCAGGAAACAGTCTTTGCGAGAACATTTTTTTAATCTTCAGTGTTTTTGAAATTAGATGATTTTAATATATCAGTTCAAATTACTTCAAAGATGCTGTTTTCAAGTGTGTGGGATGCACTGGTTTCCTTAGTTTTGTACTACTTCTGTGTGACAGTGTAGGTTTTAAGCAGATGCTGTTCATCACAGTCACATCTGAATTCTTGTCAAACGACACTCTTGTCATATGTGGATGTCTCTGCTGAAATCGAAGGAGCTGTTAGCACCTCCCTGTCTTTAGGCCTAGGAATCGTAATGGGTCTACACTGCGTTTTCAGTTCTTTTCCCTCAGGCATCAGGGATTTGTTTGGAATCGGTGGTGTTAATCATGTATTAGTTTAGAATCAGTGTTGTAGATACTATCTTGTGATGAAATGACTTTCATAAACAGGATGCAGTCAGAAAGATTAGTCTCTGGATTTGTGTGGTCTGTGGAAACTTTCCATAATGGAATCCATTTGACCAAAAGTACTTTTTTCTATAGTTGAAGATTTTTCTGTAGCTGAAGACTTCAGACAGTGCTACTGTCTGAAGTAGTAGCACTCTTAAGGGTTTCATAAATGGCAATTTGTTGTTCTTCAGTGATGTTGTGACGTGATTTATTACTTACGGGTTGATTTTAATTTAAGATTAGGGCCAAAGCCAGGAGCTGTCACAGATGTTGACTGGGAGCTACCGGGGAGACGTAAGCACAAACTTTTTCAGGCTGCAGCAATCATATCTATTAAAAGGACACATTTAACGTCAGAAAAGTAATTTATAGAAATGATGAATGTACGGACTGCTCTGGCCATTTCTCATCCAGGAAACAATGTTCTGGCAGGAAGACTTGAAGTTTTGGAAAATGATGTCAATAAATGATGTAATCCTAGCTTGATTATGAGTCAGTTATGAACCGGGTGGCCTTGCCTCACTTGATCAAATGAGAACTGGATACTTTCAGTAAAAGGTTGAGGCTATATTTCACTAGTCTTTTCCTAAGGCATTTCCCCTTTTAAACAATATCTTATCAATCTTGCTTTTTAATCCAAAATCTGATTTCCTCAATGCCATTGTAACTGGAGGATAAAACCAAACAGTGTTGCCTGGAACCTGTAAATTTTGAATTACATTATCTTTAGATCCTTATACTATTCCTTCTTCCTAAAGGTGTTCTTGTGGAGATTGTGGGGGTTTGTTGTTTTGTTGGGTTTTTTTCTTGCGAAGTAGTGATTAATAATTCCTTATTTCCTAACCCATTCTTAGCTGAGACCACTGTCAAATCCCCACCTCTCATTCTGTTTTTCTGTGCTTAGCAGCTTTGGTCACTTAGTGTGTGGGATGTGTGTTCTGTACCTTTCACTAGCCCTGCTTGAGAGCTGGCTTTTCTATATGACACTTTTAGATTTGTCTTTTTTTCTGGTGGAGTAATTGATTATAGGTGAATGCAGTATTCAATGTATGAGCTCTTTTTTTTTAATAATGATGTAGTTGTGCTCTTTCTTCTTTATTCCTTTCCTAATAATTCTTAATATACTTTCTTAAGGGATGTGGCCTTGGGCAGCCTGGTCTAGTGGGAGGTGTCCCTGCCTATGGCAGGGGGGTTGGAACTCGATGATCTTCAAGGTCCTTTCCAACCTAAACCATTCTATGATTCTATGATACTTTGGCTGCTGCTACTCATTGTGCTAAGATTTAAAAATATCCTTTCCTCAGATTGCCAATGTTGTTTTGAGCAATGAAAGATATAGAGTTGTTTTTAATTTCTTCCTCCTTTGAATTAGTTTTCTGTTGTTGACACTGAATTCAGTTTGGTGTCTTATCACATGGTTACTCATATCTTAAGATTATTTTTCTATCTGTTCCTGTCAGCATTTCAGTTTTTCTCTAGAATAATTTTTGTCCTCTATTGACTTGGTTGCCTCACAGTTTTCAGGATCACCTCTAAATAATTTGAACACCTTAGCTGGATGGGAGGTCCCTCTGGGAGCCTCTCGCCATTTCACAACTGTCTCTTAATTTCTGTGCTTTACTTTCATGTGTTTAATGAACCCTTAATCCGCAATGGGACCTTTGCTAAACAACCAATGGAAAAATGAGAATTAATGATAAGGCTGCTGGACAGGTGTTAGATCTAATTTAACCACATCATTATACACACATTTCTCTGAAAAATCTATTATACCATTACTTAGGATAGATGTATGTAATGTTTAGATTTCTTCTCTTTTATCTTTCTTTAAATAATTACAGAATCACAGAATGGTCAGGGTTGGAAGGGACCTCTGGAGATCATCTAGTCCAACCCACCTGCCAGGGCAGGTTCACCTATAGCAGGTTGCACAGGATGGTGTCCAGGCAGGTTTTGAATGTCTCCAGAGTCAGACTCCACAACCTCTCTGTGCAGCCTGTTCCAGTGCTCTGCCACCCTCAAAGTAAAGAAGTTCCTCCTCATGTTTAGATGGAACTTCCTGTGTTCAAGTTTGTGCCTGTTTCCTCTTGTCCTATGACTGGGCACCACTGAAAAAAGACTGTTTCCATCTACCTGGCACCCTCCCTTTAAGTATTTATAAGTATTGATAGGATCCCCTCATAGCCTTCTCCAGACTAAAAAGACCGAAGTTCCTCAGCCTTTCTTCATAAGAAAGATGCTCCAGTCCCCTAATCATCTTTGGACCCTCTCTAGCAGTTCCCTGTCCCTCTTGAACTGGGGAGCCCAGAACTGAACACAATACTCCAGATGCAGCCTCACCAGGGCAGAGTAGAGGGGGAGGATGACCTCCCTCGACCTGCTGGCCACGCTCTTCTTGATGCATCCCAGGATGCTATTGACCTTTTTGGCCACCAGGGCACATTGCTGGCTCATGGTCATCCTGTTATCCACCGGGACTCCCAGGTCCCTCTCTGCAGAGCTGCTCTCCAGCAGGTCAGCCCCTAACCTGTACGATGCATGGGGTTATTGGAAAAAGCAGGCACTTACAGCCTTGTGTCTAACTGTATCTGATGCTAAACACTGGTAGTTGTGTATTAGAACCTTTACGATATATTTGTGATAGTAGTATGTTTGCAAGTGACAAGCTAGTACTTGAAAGTAAAAAAAAGATAAGACTTCAACGTAAATGCAGAAATAAAGAAAATAAATAGTGTGCTTAATCCAATGAGTGTTATCTTCTTCTTTGCCTGTTTTTTGTGCAACTGATAAAGCCTGTGTATCACCTCTGGGGAGAGAGCCATCTTATTTTGTCTATTGCATTTGGTTACTATAGCAGCGAAAATATCAGGTGGAGAGAAAGGAGGAAACCCAGACAGCCCCAAAACAAACATCTGCCACATTTGCTTGTATAGAAATACTAGGACAGTTATTTTTTTATCTAGCTGAGTAGATTTATTAGTATTAAAACTAGATTGGCGTGATGTTATTGTGTTGGATTTTGTTCCAACAAAATAAACTTTTAAAGTTGCTGATATAAATGCAGATCTTCTAAGTCAATTAATCTTGATGATCCTTTAGAGAAAAGGAATGTGTTCTCTCGTGAGTATTACATTTTCAATATCGGCTTTTTTGTTGTTTTTCAGTGATTTTTTTTTTTTAATAAACCAAGTACTGGCCATGTAATTCTTTTAGCTGGTAAATGTGATTTCTGTAGACATACTGGCACTGTTTGAGTAGAGTAGGAGCTGCTTGACAGGAGATACTATATAGAGTGTTATTTTCAAGTATTTTAAAAAAGATTTTACAAGGGACTGGAGCTCTATGTAAATACTGCAATTCTCTGTGTGTATGCACACACCTGGGGGAGGCAGTAAGAAGAATATCCTGAAAATAGACAAAAAACACTGCTATGAAGACAGAGAGGGGTATCTTGGATAACAGATATTATCAAACATCTTTGGTAATAGTGATTCTGAACTAATGTTTCTGAATGCACAGAGTTAGTGCATTTTTACTTATTTTTAAAGATGAATCTGTAAATACTATTAGTGTTAACTCCATTAACATGCTGGGATGTTTCAGGTAATACTGCATATTCTTATTTGCTTTTAAAAACAGACAGAATATTAATTAGCTATTTAAGAGACTTGAATACTTGAGTTTCGTTATGTTCTGATTTCCTGCAAATCTATTTCATCCTTGAAATACTATATACAAGTAGTTAAACTAATTTTGGTGTTTTCTGTTACATCTCAGGTACAGAAAGTTTGGATCACCAATGTTTGCTGCCAAAGGTGGTTTTTTAGGAGAATAATAATATATTTTGTCTTTCAGTGGACTCACTGTCTCTTTTGCTGGCTATTTGAGTGCTTCCACATGGCAACAACCTCACATTTAAAAAAAAAAAAAATTCTCCTTGTGAGTTTGTTCTTTTCTCAGTTGAAGTTTGTCATTAATCTTGGTACTACTAGAAAAGGAAAGCTTGATTTATTGGCAGTGATCATTTTCAGTAGCAAGTAGAAGAGAAATAGCTAAAAGGCCAAATTATAAATGCTTAGAAATTGTGAGTTTATTGTTCTGTATTGCAGTATGATTTTCTGATAGCGGTGATCTTGTTAAACATATAAAGTTTATCTTCCTCTGTAGTTCTAGATTTATTTATTTTTTTAAAAAATGCAGTATGTTTAACGTACTGTGAAAACAGTATCTTGTGCAGTAGTGAAAATCTGTTCAATCTGAGTTTGCTTACCCTAGTTTGTAGGTTAAAACCATTCCTCTGGGGTTATTTTTCTTTCCATATTAATGTTTTTATTGGAAAAATTAATTCTGATTTGATGAAAGTTAAATTTTATTTTTCACTTTTGTCTTTCCTGAGAAAGTTAACTCTCTGTGAAATAGTTACTCTATAAAATGAAGAAACATAATCTAATCAGATTATCTATAGTCTAGAAAGCATACACATTTTCTGAACATTTCTTCCCTCCACCTTCTCCTTTTCCCCCTCCTTGCCTCAGGGAGCATCTGGGAAGTAACATGTATTGTGCAAGTTTTCTACAGTATAAAACTCGATAGTCTGCGGTGTGGACATTGTAAAGAATGTAAACCTCAAGGGAAGAAGAGAAAGTTTGTGTCTTCTAAGGCAAGACGTTTTCTTTGGATGTGTTTTGTTTTCATATTTTTGCGACTCGTTTCTAAGGGTCGTCTTAATGATATCAAATCTAATGCTTTAAATTCATTTGGAGGAGGCACTGTCACATCTCTGTTAGTGTTCCTCCCTCCTTGAAATCCCTACTCTCTGTTTAATTGCCTTGAGCAGGGAAATAGAACCTTTTTGGTAAGTAAATATTAGGAAAAGGCAAGTAAGATGGTTTTGCAAGTAAGGTGCAGGCACATTGCAAGTCTACATTTTCTACTGGTTTTAAAAGTTTGTAAAGTGGGAAGGGAACAAGTGGAGAACAGAGACAAAAACAGATAGTAAGACTGGCTAATCAACAGAAATAGCTTAGTCTGGCAGCGTTATATACGGGAAGTGTCTTAATCTGCTTTTTGCTGAAACTGGATATTCCTAAAGCTGATTAAATGCCAAAGTAGGGTGTCTGGTCTGTAAGAGGTAAGGCAAATTGACTCAAACTGATGTGATGAAGCTGTCACGCGTTAAAGGCTGGCCAGGGATTTTAGGGACTTGCTGTAGTGTGTTCTCATATGTTGGACCTGAACTTATTTATAAAAGCTAGAAAGAAGGGATTTATGCCAGATAAGCAAGGCATAAAGGAAATAGGATCAAAGTTGTGTTACTTCCTTGCAAGCTTAATTGAAACTGGGTGGTCACAAATGTACAAATGTGCTTCCCCTGACACCAAACCAACCATAACGGCTTTTGGACACAGGTAATTGTTCAGGTTGTAACTGAGGAAGAGCAATGGTGTGGCAAACACCTTGTCCTCAGTTAAACCCTGTGTTGAGCTACTGCAATGACAAAGACTTCTTCTGTGTTCTTATGAGTGATAACTGCTCAGAATTACTCTGTTCTCTTCAGAATTGGATTGATTTTCAGTGGTAGCAACAGTAATGTTTGGCATGGCTTGTATGTCTTTTGTTAATAGTTTTTGTTTTTTCTGATGTGATTGTACTACTACTTGTTCCTAAAATACAATTTGCTAAACTCTGTTAATGATTTTTGAACATACCACCTGTGGGTTTAATTCGCAAGTTGATGTCGAGGTTGGTTGCTGAGGCTTCTTTTCACAACCTGCATCTGGGATTCCAAAAGATTTTGCACTTCATTTATCCTCTCATTTCTTCATCTGGGCAGCTGTGCTGAATTCTTACTTGTTGAACAGGTTCTTATGGTAGGATTGAGCTCACCTATGCTTTAAACCGGTATCTGCATTTGAGCTAGTTATCAAGATTTCTTGAATCTGAGTATGACTCAGAAGTTATTTATTTCTAACAATATCTGTCGCGAAATGCACCATTTCACTTCAAAGGTATTTTAGTAATTCATATTGTAGTATGAATCATATTTTGGGCAGATTCAAAGATCTAACATTAAGTTAGTGTCAGATCTAACAGTAGGCTAGTCTCACTTTGATTTTTAAATAAGCAGCCTGTTATTGCAAAATGCTGTCTCTTATCCTTCCCTCCCCAGTACTGGCTCTTCCAGATGTTTGCAGCTAAGCCTTTAAATTGGGCACAATTAAGTTTCTTTGCATTTGCCTTATCTTCTCTGAGTATTCTTAGTTATATCTCGATTCTCTGCTGGACTTGCATACAATTTGGCAGGTTTCTTCTTCCTGATACATTGGCAAATATCAATCATCAGATGTCACTGGCATCATCTGCTTGAGAAAAACTTGAAATCAAAATAGTAGGGGTGGTGCAAAGGAAGTTTCAGATGCATGGGAAATATTTGATTAGCTTGTCATTCATTTGCTCATTGTGAATCTTAAATATAAAAAGGCAAAGCTGACTGTTTGAAACAACATGCTTTAGATTACCTGGTTTTGTTTGTTTTCTAGACAGAATTCATCTATGTCCAAGCAACAAATAAACCAAAGACCTTCAAGCATGGTCAGTGAAACATCCACTGCAGTAACTACATCTGCTGTTGATACAAAACCTGGCTCTAAGGTAAAGGAAAACGGCTATTGTTTCAGCTTGGTGATTAGAACTTTACTCGCTTTAAATACAAAAATCTTTTAATGCTGATTTTAAAAGGGCCATGGGTTTAGCCTAGAAGTCTAACAACTTA
The DNA here is from genome assembly GCA_008711295.1 of Anarhynchus alexandrinus. Lineage (NCBI taxonomy): Eukaryota > Metazoa > Chordata > Aves > Charadriiformes > Charadriidae > Anarhynchus > Anarhynchus alexandrinus. The sequence goes on along the minus strand of VUYV01000071.1, from coordinate 1,802,649 downwards.
CCTCAAAGAAGAGGTAATATCTTCTCCCAAGCAAAAACCTTTTTACAGCATAGGAGCAACATATACCCACGTGACAGTGTTGAATGATAATTTGAAAAATAGCGGTTATTGTGATGTGTAAAGTTTGAGAGGCTTCTTAAGAACGGAAGTAAGTATAAGTAATGCAATAATTCTGGCAAGTCTTTGATAATTCAGTGCATATGGCAAAAAATGCTGCAGAATACCAGGAATTGTAATTTGCAGTTCATACTTTTCCATGAAAACTTACTGCTGTTCCTCCTCTTAGTAACAACTGAGATCCTTTTCTGCCATCACTGTAGTGCACAAACAGTGCAGACACCATGTTTACACACAGAATGTTTAATAATAGAAAAAATCCATTATTTGACATTGACAAAGGGCTTGTGTTTATTATTGCACAAAATATAATAAAGCGCTGTACTTGAAGTGTTACCAACTATTTTAATGCTTCTTTGACTTCACAGTAAATTACAGTACAGTGAGAATGGGAAGGTTCTGGATAAAAAGAAGCAAAAAAAAAAAGAAAAACAAACCTGGAAGAATTAGCAGAGATAAGATTGATTTCTTAACTTTGCCTGTAGTTTTTAAACTTCAGGTTTTTTTAAATGCAAAAGTGTGAAGCCTGTTAAGTAATTGAGTTGAAGAAAGGACTTTGCCAGATTGGTTGCAAAGATATTTTTGTTGAGTTGGAATCACTTAAAATCTTTTTCTAATGTTTTGAATTGCTTGGGTGAATATTGGGGAAGATGAAAACGATTTCATGAAAAGCTAAAAAAAAAAAAGAATTAATATTTTAAATCTATTTCTAAATGTTTTCTTCCATGAATTCTGTAATAATTCTTTCAAAGAGCGAGTTCCGAGATGCAGACTTGAGACACTATCATGAAGCTGGAGTAACATTCTGTTTGTCAGGGCACAGGTCTCTAGCTACCTACCCATAGCTAATTATTATCTTTTATGAAATGCTTTCATAGGTTTGTCCTACAAATGCTGGCACAGAACTGTGTAGGTATAGGGTTGGAATCCTGGCCAAATTCAAACTGATTTTTATGTAGAGCTATGCACATTAAAGTAGCACCAAATCAGAAAGTGCAGGAACAGGTACATGGCTTTCCACTTGATTCCTCTGCAGAAAGTTGACAGCTAAGAATTACTACGTTTGGGGTGGAGGGGGAAGGTAAGCTGCCAACTGTACAGCAGATTTGTCATTCTCAGTTCAAGATGAAAGAGATGAAGACTTCTGGCTTGCTTGTTGCAGTGTTCAAGTCTGAACTTGGATTGAACAAAACATCTGAAATAAAAAGTAATTGTTTGGAAAGAGAATTTCACATGTTCTGTCCAACAGTGTCGGTTGTACAACGTATAACAAGAGGTGCATGTCGTAAAGAAGAAAAAGAAGAAACCAAAATGAGGCTTATACTTATCAAAATGTCATTATATTTCATTGATGTGCATATAAATGTATAAGGCTTCATTTTGTAAGACACCTGAGATGGGCAGTTTTGCAGAAACGCACATAGGTTCTTGGGGTGGGCCCCACCATTTTGATGCTGCCACTGTCTGCCTAAGTCATCTAAAGAGTTTAGACCAATGCAGTCTACCCTTCCTGTTGAAATGTGAGGGATATGGAGCTGAGGGAATAAAAAGCAAAAGGACCCGCTGATAAACCACAATTGTTCTCTGTCCAGATCTGCTTGTTCGTAGCCAATTCAATTACAGATGAGTATTTTTGTCCCTGTTCTTAACTATATTAAAAGCCATTTATATTGATTACAAATGAAGGATATGGAGGAATAAAGATCTGTGTCAATTTGGGAGTAAGGTACATTTGGAATTTAGTCTGTTAGAGCATCTGATGGTGTGAATGGAAGCTTGTAAAAGTTACTGTGCTACTCAGTACTTTGGCCAAGTCGAAAGTGTAAAGGGCAGTAGTTAATGTATTTATTACTGTCTATGTTTTGAGAGTGTGTTTTGGATGGATTCTGCGCAAGAGAAGTAAGTGAATTCTAGATGACACAGATAGTTGCTGGTATTTTTCCAGGATGAACTGGTGAGGATTACAACAAATAAATAAAAAAGGGTCTAGCGGTTGAGAGAAACAGGCGACGGTGCCAGCTCTGTGGGACTCTCTGGAGCTGGAGTGTAGAACACAGGGTTTAGTTCAAGGCCACTGTAGATGAATGCTCAATATGAAGAGCATGATTTTCTGCGAGTTTCAGGTTTTCCTATCTGAAAAATAAGGATTTTTTCTAATTTCCTTAGACATACTGAAAGGATTCATGAGTTCAACTGTTAGTAAAACATTGAGATTTTTTGCATGGAAGAGTTTGTGATGTAGAGTTTAACAAGTGCATTTTTTTGTGGGCTGTTTTTTTTGGTTTTGTTTTGGTTTTGTTTTTATTCCCTTGTAGATTGAAAGTTATGTGTTCTCTTATGTGCATATATATATATGCATATTTTTACCAAGGACAGTCTTCCTTTTTGCTACTTAGAAAATCTGTTCCAAGTGAAAGGCTGTTTACCTTTTTTATTTTAACTGTCCAGTTTTAGAAAAAAAAACAGTTACATTTTGTAATTAAGTTAGCAACTTTCCTCCTCAGCTAGAGGCTACTGTAAAGAAGAAGATGACGCAGTGATGAAAAGGGATTTGAAGATTTTGGCTCTTGACATTTTGGTTTTTTTGCAAAAACTTATGAGTCATTCACAGACAAGCCAGCATAACAAATGTAGCGTCAAAGCGACTTCTTTGTCTTCAGTGACACAGGCAGCTGCTCTGACCTGCATTTTTCAACATACAACAATGATACCAGAATATTTTAAGTTAGGAAAAGACTGCCACAGTACAGACAAATAGTTTTAAAAATATACCTTTTCTTTTAAACTAACTAACTTTTTATTCTAGCCAGTGGAAGCGAGGCATGACATTCAATATCTGTTATGCTTTATTTTATTCCAGAGCAGAATGAGGTGATTAATACTACAGATGATGTGAAAATTTTAATTACATAAAGCACTATAAAATGATTTCTTCTTTCTATTATGGGTATTATGGGTATTATTATTGATATAGAACACAGCCTTCAGAAAACTTTTCCCCCTCCCCTGTAACAGAAATTGTTTGGCCTTTTGACCAAGTCCAAGGATGACTTTTCTACATTGTGGTCTGCATTTTTTAAAAATCAAATAAGGTCAGAGAATCAAAGTGCTTGATCACTGACAGGGGATCTGATGAAAAAAATCAAATTTAAATGCTGCTGTAAGACTAGATCAGCTATACTTTAACTGATTCTCAGTTCATCTACCCTTCCCAGGATAAATATGAGAAAGAAAAGTTAGGAAACTGAATTCTGTACATTTTGTATGTTGATTTCTGACAGGTGTAAAGCATAGATTTTTGACTTTCAGAGCCTTAACTAATTTGGGCCTCATTATTTGTCATCACCCTTGTAATGTAACTTGTATCTAACATTCGGCAACAGTATTTTAAAATCTTGACTGAATTGATTACTGCTCATTTTTCTTAAAAGTCTTAAAAGAAAATATGTGTGGCTTGGCCTGATGATCATATGATCGTCCAGAGCTTGGCTGTCCTCATGATACATCTGTGTGTCTTCATTTAAAGTGATATTTGGACATAGGTTCACAAGTTATCTTTTAAAATATTTTCAATGGCAAACACAAAATGCCTAACATCATCTTTTTTCCTTCCTTTAGTTTTAGACTCGCTGCTTGTAGGCCTGTAAGTTGAGTACTGAGAGAAATTTTGTGGTCATACTTGACATGCTGTGTTTGCCCAAAGCTAGTGCTCTGCAGCACGAGCTGCCTCTGCCTGCCTTAGCACAGGTATGGCAGAGAAATGGGCTGGGAGTTCTCAGTAATATCATCCTCACCTGGCTTTTACTGTGAACTGCTTCTTGCCAGTGGAACAGCAGTTGCATCTGCTCAAAAAACCTGTTGCTGTTTACAATCTGCCCCGTTCGGTTTGTGCCAGCCCTAGAGAGCCGGGCTGCTCAGGTGATCTGCCGTGCTGCCCTGGGCCGCGGGTAGATCTTGTGCAGGCTCTCCCTGAGGTGTCAGGTGAGATGTGGCTCCTAGGGAAAAGCCCATACTTGGCATTCTTCCTGTTTCCTAAGTGTCAGGGTGTTTCACAGAAATGACCCTGACATGCAGGTCACCTGATTTCTCAGCAGAGCTGAAAGCAGCATGTTGCTTCCTGGTAAACAGACCTTGGGAAAACTACCTAGTAAAATCTGCCCTTTGAGATCTCCTTATGAGTGTTGAATCTACATTGCTGTTTTATATGCTATAGCACCAAAGAAGTAGTAGATTTTTTTTTCGTACTGGTTATTGCTGTTATCTTAATCCTGCATTAAGATGTGTGCTTATGTCTACTGAAATTGTGAAATTTAGTGCGGGTTGGTAAGGCCTGGCCTCAAAATTAACAGAATCCATTTAATGTTATTGGATATTGCTAGAATATTTTATTATTATTATTATATATGCTGTCTTCTAGTCCAGATGTTGCTTAACTAGCAGAAGCAGTACTCTGAGATATTTTTTTGGTACCATCCCTTGCATATGACAAATGTGCTTGTTTCCAGAGCTGCTGTTTGTCTGCAGCTGGCAGAGCATCAGTACCCTGGCCAGCTGAGAGGAGAGGTTCAAACAAAGGAGACACTGTAGGAAGGAGACAAAGAGTGAATCTGGAAGTTGGGAGCAACTCTAAGGGTGGTTTGTGCACCTCAGGTTCCTAAAGCAATTGCAGTAGCAAACTGTGCTGAGACTGGAAAAGAACAGGCAGATTATTCATCCAGAGATTCTCGGTGTCTTTTTCACGGACTCATAGGCTTTCCGTGTTTGTTTTTGAAATAGTTTTGCCCATGTGAGTCAAAACTGAGGTTGCAGTAAAACGCAAACCATTACCTAGACCTTGTGATTTCCACTTACTGCCGTGTAGCTCTGTTCCTTAGCAGCGTCTCTCTGTGTCTTCTCCTTCTGTTTGCAGGGTCAAAGTCCAAGCATTTTATTGAGCTATCAATGTTGTTTGAATTTAAACAGGGAAGAAAACCAGAAACAACCAAAAAAACCCCAAACAATGAACAGAAAGAGCAGGATTCATGCGCACAAAGTCCTGTGCGTGTAAGAGACTTGTACCATGTTGTGGAGAGAGACTTGCACACAGGTCTTGTAGTGCGCTCAGAAATACTTCCCAAGCACAGTAAAACTTCAGCAGTTCTGCCTTTCAGACTTCAGTCACCAGTGCTGCTGCTGTTCAACTGGGAGTTGGCGGACCATCCTGGCACTGATCTGTTGATGAAAGTGGGAGAATGACTTTGCTATGTTGTAAATATCATTGTCTATTTACTTGCCCTTGAAAATGCTATAAATACTTTGTTACTTTGTTACTGTGTAATGAAGTATGAATTATTGCAGTGAGGTTATTTGTAATATGAAATTAATCTCAGTACAGTTTAAAAACCACTGCTACATTATACTTCCCTACAGGTTGTGAAAGCTGGAAACAAAGTTCATAGCTTTGGAAAGAGGGAACAAGCTATCAGGAGAAATCCCAATGTTCCTGTTATAGTAAGAGGCTGGCTACACAAACAGGTATGTGTGTAATCATCTGTTTCTGTTCATATACATCAATACAATCCTCAAGTAACAGTAAGTGCCGTCCAAGTAACTGAAAAAACAGAAGCTCGAACATTGGTGATGCAGGGCAGTGTTGGGTACTCCCACAAGCCTCTGTGATGAGGGGCTTGTGCTCAGCAAGTGTGAAAACCAAGTTTTATGTACAGGTTTGATTCAGACATGGAAACAGTGGTAAATGCACATCTCCATCATGATTAAATGTTGAGGCTATAACTTTGTTGTCTAAATCTGGTTATTTTCCCTGTTTTATCCTGCTGGCTTGCTGCCATGCTGATCTCGGTCTCCTTCAGAACACACTATAAACCCAAGGTTGGCTGTCAAGGCCTTATTCCATCTGCTTGCTTATGCCCTTATACCCACATGAAAGGCTTAATTCCAACCCATATGACCTCTGTTCTCCAGAAGCAGGAGGGAGAAAATGAAGGGACACAGGGACCCATTCACTGCATATTGCTGTCACTATAACCAGTGTCCAAGCAAAGGCTGGATTATAGGATTCCATCCAACAAACACAATTTTACAGCTGCTGCATCTAGAACTCTTAAGCTGACAGAAGCAGATCCTTGAGTGCAAAAAGTAAATAAAGCTGTTTGTTGTATGAGAATACTTCCCTGCTTCTAATTTGGCAGTCAGTGTCAATCAGATTATCACCAGAGATCCAGCAGCAAGGTTCAGGGATGAGTAGGAGAAGGCTGAAATCTAAGGCTCACAAATTATGATTCTAAATATACTGGACAGTGAAATTGCTGACAGCCATCCGCTTCCTCCTGCATTGAGAGCTATATTCTACTATCAACTCTGTTGGCATCCACTACCCAAGTCCATTAGTTTTCAGGACAGAATCAGAACTCAGACACAGTATGTGTTGACAGCATTGTAGCATGAAAAAGGAAAGGGAAGGAAGTCCTTGCATACTTAACATGACTGCAGAAAGAAGAAGGGAAATAATATATACAACCTTTCTCTAGCTATTTCCTTCTGTCCCCTTTCCTCTACTTCCAAGCACCTAAACCCTGAAGCTGCTTTCTCTGCTGCTGGTCTCATCAGAGCCTACCTCAGCTGAATACATTGTACTTGCTTAGGTTACAGTCTGGCAATTTTACAAGCTTCTAAAATTAATTTCAGTGTAAATATTACTCATTTTGACAAGGTGATACATACGGAGATATTAAATTACATTTTAGGCATGGGTAACATATGGGAGATTGACTGTAGAATTATAGGGGATCATTGTCTGAAATGCAAGGTCATACTTTGCAGCTGTGTAGTGATTTTCATCTTGGTCTACAGGCCATCCTTGTTGGGTTTTGTGCTATCCAGATGCACACTTTGTTTCTTTATTGAAGGATAAATCTGTCTAGATAATATATGCATTGGTTGTGTATAAGGTTAATCTGAATGCTGTTTGGGATGAGAGTTTAATTACTTAATGAAAATTAGCAGTTTGAATATCCTACCTTAATTATTTTATAGCTGGATGTTTTGCCTCTTATCTTTCTTAGTACATAATATTTTGCTAAAATATAACTCACTTGTTTTTGCAATTAATACCGTATTTAGGTAAACTTCTGGTAAACTATTCACAGCATGGTACAGCATGGTATGACAAGCTGTTAACTTTCCTTAAATGAAAAGTGTATCACATTTCTTGCATTTCAGGATAGCTCTGGAATGCGTTTATGGAAAAGACGATGGTTTGTGCTTGCTGATTATTGTTTGTTTTACTACAAAGGTGAGTAGATACTAGCACTTTTGCGTTGGTCTGTAACAGTTCACCTCTCCAAATCACAGTGCAAGCATAAACTAAATGAACTCCTCGGGTATAGTTAGGTATTCTGAGAAGATGCATAGTGAAACAATTACTTATCCATATGTCTTTAATGCACAGCAAATTTCAGGTCAGAGTTGGGGAGCAAGGGGGTGCTGTATGATCTTTTGTCACATAACTTATCTTTGGTATATGCCAAGGGTTACGTTGCAAAACATTTGGCAGCAATACCAGTTTAAGATTTGTCCCATTTCTGGTCTGCATTGTGTTACCTACTTGCTTGCACTTAGACAGCTGATTTTTTTGCGAATGCACTAAAGCCAGATCAGGGCATTGATTCAGCTTTAATCCAAGGGACAATGTAAGAGTGAGACCTTCTGAATCCAGTATTTCTACCAAAAAACGTTAGATGTGCTCTTAGCCTGAACCTAGGAGTAACGGTATTACATATGGTTATTTCGAAGTTTTGAATGTTGTGTCGTGTGCTACAATTTTTGGAAAGCATTACAGAATATGAAACTCAAGTTCGTATTTCTAGGTGCTGCATTACTGCTGCTGATCAATTTAGAACCAACAGTAATAGAGGTTTCCTAATTATAGTAATTAGCCTACATGTAGAGTGCTAAATGGAAGGTCCATCATGTTATGCAGCCTATCAGAGTTCATTTGTCACAATAAGCTTTATTCTCAAAAGGTATTCTTCTGTCTAAACCTAAAATATCACACCCCCTCAAAAAAACTTCAACAAAACCCCAAACTTACATTTTTCAAAAAAATTCAATCTTGTTTCTTTAAAACATTTTTCTCCATGTATGATTAGTGTTGAGTCATAAGAAAATTCAGGTCAGAAGGAACTTCAGGAAGTGTCTAGTCCAACCACCTGGTGAAAGTAGGGTTGAGAAAAAAGTCCGGCCAGGTTGCTCAGGGCTTAATCCAGTCACGCGTTGAAAACCTCCAGGGATGGAGATGGCACAACCTCCCTGGTCAGCCTGTTCCACTGCTGCTCTGTCCTCATGGGGAAAATTCTTTTCCTTATATCCAGTCTGAACCGCTCTTCTTTCTACTTAATGCCTGTTGGCTGTGTAAAGGAGAATGTATTGTTACCCCACTGAAAACTGCAGTGAACTGGATTCTATTTTTTTTTGTTCAACAGACAGCAGAGAAGAATCTGTTTTGGGTAGCATACCATTGCCTAGTTACGTAATATCTCCAGTTGGACCAGAAGATCGCATAAATCGCAAGTTTTCTTTTAAGGTACAGTTACAAAGCTTATTAGTTAATCATGTTTTAAAATGCTTATTTGGAAAAGATGCTGTTGTAAACAGAAATGTCATCTGCTTTCCTTTTTTTTTTTTTTTAAGTAGACAGATTTTTTTATTGCCTGTTCAAATGTGACATAGCACTTTTTTATTGTTTATGAATTGACATTCATATGTCTGTTACTATGTAAGTGTCTTTAGAGCTTAATAATGTGTCTGTGAGTAAAGATCCTTTTTCTAAAACTAGAAATTAGTATTGATAAGTTGTTCCAGTACTGTTTACAAATTGAAAGAAAAGTTGTCAGTTTTTTTTATAGAGTCCTTGATCTCATAGTGGACTGATGGTCTTTTGGTTTTGTTCTGTTCTTTTTTTAAATAAAATAATCAGTTCAATTCTTGCAGTTAGAAAATGGCAACACTAGCGTTTGATGTAAAAATTCATCAGTTCAAGGGGGAAAAGAGTAACCAATTTTTTTTCTCCTTTTTTTTTGGGGGGGGAGCAATAGTCATCCTAAGTGACATTAATTTTTAAATGAAAAATACTTGTTTTGATTGTTTTTGTGTTTGGCTTTGTGTTTTTTCTTTTTTTTTTAATAATTTAATTACAGTTCTATTCTTTGTTATAAAAACCTTTGAAAATGAAATAAAACATACATTCCTTCTTGACAGTGGAGAAACCTGACTCCAATTGATTGTCTGAGCTGCAGCACTAAGGCAAAGTTTTGAAACTTCAGTGTATGTTGCAGATTTAAATTCTACCGATACTTGGAGCAGAACCTGTTTTTCTATCAAGCAAATGAGCTATGTACTTTAAAAAAATAAATTTAGAAATCAGGTTTTTATCAGATATACTTTAGGAGATCTAGAAGGAAACTTTCTGTTTAAATCTTTTCTGTGCTGAAATTACAAAGGTGTGCTCAGCTTAGACTTTGTCTTGCGCTTTGATTTTTGGGATCTTTTAAATTTGTAGACTGCCTTTTGTTGCTTTGGGTTCTATTTTCAAGTGGATAATGGCTTGAAATTTATTAAACAAATATTAACTTGGGAAATGTGTTTAAAAAAAGACCCAGTGCACTTTGTGGAAATGTTTATTGTACTTTTTCAAATGCATTGAACATGAGATAGCAGGACAAGCTACAAAGGAACCTTTTGTTTAAGAAAAACATTCCACTCCAATATTTAATGAGTGTAATTCATCAAGCCCTCCTCTTCTAGAGCCTTTTCCTAGGAAAAAGCACATACTAAAAGAGGAGGACCCAATGTACTTCTAGGCTTCTACTTCTCTTGAATAACTATTAGTGCAGACTGGGGAAGGAGATAAAGAAAGTAACGTTAGTATCTAGTTGATTTAGAGTTAAAAAAAAAATCTGCTTTTTATTTTATTGAAAGGATATTTGTAAATGTTAATTGAATGTGTATCAGTGATAAGAGGAAAAAAAACCCTGTGTGTTTGTATATATACACACACACACAGACACACACATGCGGTTTCCAAGTGGTATGTTCTATAGGCAAGTTCTCAAGTCACCACTGCCAAGTTGTGCCTCTCCTTTCCTTCAGAGTAGAATGCATGGTTGTGATCATGGTTAAACATTTTCAGAAGCAATTGCAGACTTCCCCTGTTCCTTTCAGGATATCATACCTGTATGAGCTCTACCAATTCTTTAATCTGAGTCTTTTTCTGAAAATCAGCATAAGCCAGTAGCCTGACACTTTCAACATAGTGTCATTACTAAAAAGTTGATATAGAAACAGGGAGCTGATAGCAAAAGAAACTTTATGCTAGAAATCTATTTAAAAAATCCACCACACACATTTCATGTGTTATTTTGTTGGGCCAATCTTAACTCTGCTTTAGGTGTTTGGTGATTGACTGCAGACTTGATGCTGCAGTTTCATTTTATTTAAAACCAACTCCTAGGGCAGTAGGAGGATTTTGTAAGATTCCTGTCGCATGGACCCCATCCAACACTGACGTTCAATGGTCACGGAGTCGGCTGTGGGCACACGACGGCAGGAGCACGGCTGTACTGGCATTCCATCACTCACCAGCCATTACCGTTATCTAATCTCTTCAGTACACTTTGATATCCAGAGCATAGACGGACATTCTGTCTCACGACATAGTGGACCCAGAAATAGAAAACACAAGCAGATTAAGCCCAAAATAAAGATAGGACTTTTTCACATTTAAGTCCTGAATGAGTGGGAGAATGTGCCATGTCACTTTTTACATTTGGCCTGTCATTTATGCAGATTGTTGTAAATCCTCTATTGTAACAGAGGTATTTGGTCTCATTTTAAATGGCTGTTTTAAGTAACGATGAGTTTTTGAAGCTAGGGAAGCAGTCAAACTGCGAAAAATTTCAACACTTTGGTTTGTAAAACTAAAGGAAGGACATTTACTTAGCAAGTACATGGATGCTCTTTGCATTATGATTCGGTTAGAAGGAGGTTTCTAAAATATATGTTCACTAGAATATATGTTAAACCCTGCTAACTGTTAAAATGTACACCATAGGAGTTCTCAAAATTCTTTTTCTTTCACCATCTCCTAAGGCCCAGCTGTAAGCTTTTGTGTCTCTTTGGGTGTTTAGCTATTAAAGGCCTGCAAAACTGCACACAGGCTGTTCAAATATAATCAAAAAAATTACTTTGAAGTATAGCAGTATGTATGTTAAATTGTTTTGTTTAGAAAATCTGTTCTAAAGTATTTATCTTGACGAATTTTTCACGTTATTTATTTGTCCCAAGCAAAGTGCTGTGACTAGCTCTAAGCTACTATCATTATGCTGTGTGACACTCTTTTAGAACTCGGGATCCTTACTGCATGTTTAGGTCAGTAGCTAACATCTTAAAGATTATTAATTAATCTAATCACTATATTTTTAATACAATAATTTTTGGCTGACCCAAGTGTGAGGGAGTGCAAATCCAACATATAGATTTTAATGTGAAAAAGTTTTCACAACGTTAATATATAGTGGGAAATATTTCCTGTGATTAATAGAGAATTGACTCTACTTTTTAGTAATGCAACAATTTTAAACATGAGTAGTATTAATTTATGAAGGTTATTGTCATTGCAGTCTCTTTAGAAGCCTCATTGTCCTCAATCATGAAAATTACTTTTAATTGGTCTTATATATGTTACAATACGTGAGAGAATACTGAATGTAAACTCATTTATATGAATCTGACCATAATACAAATTGAGAAACTTGGAAGGCCTACCAGCATTTGCTGTAAAGAAAACAACAGAACTTAATGCAAAGACATGCAAGTATGTTTGTATTAAGTGCATGTCTTGCTGTCAAATAAAGCCAATTCCTGTATTTTGTAGCTCTGACATTCCTGTAAGAGGAGATACAAATTACTCATTTTTGTTTTGATACTACCTTTTAAATTTTTTCAGAGATACACGTTTTCAGCGTGAGGGCATTCAGAGCCTAGGAGGCCAGGTCAAATCATTACTTCCAGAAGATGCTACTGCAGCTTGGTTTTAAACATCTTGTCATTATTGACACTCTTAAGATGTACTAATTGAAGTATCTGTTCATTGCTTAGACCTCCTGGGACCAGGGCAAGCTTCTTATCCATTTCTTTGATCTCACTGGTTTTCCAAAAAAAAAAATTTGGCATAGTTTGTTCCTTTATGGATCATTGTTGCTTCCTTAGGCTCCCATATTGCTTATAAAGCTTCTCTGGGTCTGGGGATTAAGGTGAAGAAACGCCAAGGGCTATAAATTTGAGAGGTACCGTTTTAGGATTTGGAAAAGGGAAGCTTCTAGAAGTCCTGAAAAAGCCCAGTGTTATTTGAGGGTGAAAGATGAGTTAGATTGTAGTGTGCTGTTGTTGTGTTTATAATGAAGGCTCAGAGTATTGTTTCAATTTTTGCTCATAAATGTTTCAGAGCTATCGAACTTCAGGAGAAGTGCGAGTTTCCTGCATTTTGTAGCTTATTGAGAGGACTAACTTTAGAAGATTACAATTATTAGAAAACTGTTCCCTTCCCCATCCTTCTGTCCTATGAACTGTGGCTTTTTTTCTCTGCTAGGAATTTTGAATTATTGGAGGTGAACATAACAGCTCTAGGCGTTAGTTACTTTTAGTATAGCCTTTTGTTAAGTATTTTCTTTGGAAACATGAATCTTCATGATTTTAACTTGTTTCACTTTTTGTCCTTGTCTTGTCCTATTGATATGCCCTTGGGGTTTACTGTCCATTTCTTCTTCTGTGCATTATGGGAGAGAGACTGCTTTTCTTCTCAATCTATCCGCATTATGGCATCTGAATGCATGAATAGGTACCAATATTATTTTTTCCCTGTTGTGTGTATGGTGTATGTGTGCGCATGTACTGTGTTTTAGGCTTTTTAGTATGCTGTAGTCATCCTAATAGCTATCGCTTTAAAAAAAAGAAAAAAACAAAAGAACCGCTAGCTTCTGTGTCTGCTAGCAGTGACAGCTACAGGACATTCGCACAATGTGGCTTTCTTGCATATAAAACATGCTACTAATGAATAACTGAAATATATTTGAATTTTGCTTTAACCAGTTTTATATATTACGAACTTCAGAATGTCGTGTTTGTTGATAATAACACACCATCTCCATTATCCCTTCTGAAGCTATGAATGTTTATGGCCGTGATAGCTTCAGTCTCTCAAGGGAGAATGGTGCAACATACTTCGCATTTTTATACCGTTTTCACCTACAGACTCTCAGGCAATGCTTTCAGCTGTGTTTGTCATACACCGCTGAAGAGAACCTGAAAGGCAAATGAGTTGTGTTGATCAGGTAAATTAAGACAGACAGCTGTTAAATCCGTTTATTGATCTGGTATGCAGTCTCCGCAATTAGTTACCCAAGGTTCTGGATTTTTTTCAGCAAGTGTATAACCATTAATGGTAGGGTCCTACTGTCTTGTCTGCAACGGGGCATTTTCTGCAGGAGTCACTGCACTTCTGAACTCTAGCATCTTCTTCTATGGGCTCAGTGTAGTCTGTGAAGGAACCCTGTAGTCATAAGTTATAGCAATAAAATCACTGATTTCCTTTACATCTGGAGCTGCCAATTTTAGGTCTGTTCTTACACTGGATCCTAACCATAAGTTGCAATGAGTTAAATGCTTCTAAATAATACTTGTTTTGACCATTTGTAATGGTTTCAGAAGGGGGGGGGGGGGCACAACAAAAAAGACCCCAGTAGCAACCAAGAAAACTCAAACCCGAAGAATTCAGCCAGGCGAACGTGAAAAAAATCCTATGATTCCTAAATACCCAGTTGAACAGAGCTACTGTTTCATGTATGTAAGTCCTGTTTTCCTGTGTTAAGGCAGGCAGCTAATGGAGCGGAGGGAGAAACCACCTTGTATTCCCTTATCGGCCAATGCTGTTGGGAAGAAGAGACTCAAGCAGGAGACAATCCTGAACTTCTCTGTGTCACCCTTTCCTCCTCTTCCTTGTCCTCGTCCTTTTTTGAGCTGGCTATTGTGCTGCAGTCTCCTCCTTTCCACCACGGATGTCATGGCAGGCCAGGGACTGAACCCTGCGGAAACTCTATAACCATAGTTTTCAAAACAAACTGGGGCTTCCTTGCTTGAGGCGCAGAAGGGAAAGGCCACGTTTCACACATTTATAAGAACAGGCTGCAATAGAAAGGGAGGGAATTTTCCACAGAACTTCAAGCGCTGTGACAGCAAGCAAGTATTTTGCTCTTCAGAGTTGTTGATATGAGTCTCTAAGATTATGGTAATTTGGGAAATTCAGGGTAAACAACTGAAATTACACAATTTAGGGAGGGCTGCACCTGGGTTTTGTCAAAACTATTGCTGTATTTCTGAAGCCATCTGTGATTGTAGAGGTGGTGTTTGTTTGTTTTTTAATTTGGAATAATGAGGAGGAAAGGATTTAATCAAAAAGACCTGTCACTTAGGGAAGATTTGGGAAATATGTTTAAACTTTAAAAGACGATGCAGCCAAATTAAAAAGTTGAGAGGGTTTTTTTGCTTTTAAAAAGCACCTGTCTCAACAGTGTTTCGTGCCATTGTGTGTGGTAACAGGCTTAGTTTTATAAAAAGCAGTTAAAATTACTAATTTTGTTTTAATTACAAGAGCTTTCAAGCCAAGTATACTGTTTTGGTTTTTTGGGAAGTAAGGAAATGAATCTCTCCTTCCTAATCTGGAGCACATCTGTAAAGTAACTTTGAGGAAATACAGTCAAGTGTTTCAGGACTGATATGATTTAGTAATATCTATACTATCACTCTTACAAATGTGGATGAGATTTGATTAAATTCAACTAGCCTAGAGTTACAAAGACATTCCATATTGAATATATTTATAGAGGAATTTCCAAATACCTCTAGTTTGCAGTGGAATTTCATTGAGCATTTCAGTGTGCAGAGATACTTGTCAATATTTTATGTGCTGTGATAATTTCATCAGTATTACTAATTATCAGAAAGTCTTGTGATTTTGCAGCTAATATAGAGGTTGAAGTGCACGCTTTAACCAAAAGATCTTAACACGCATTATAATAAGTTCTGAAGTAACCAGTTTAATTGCTTGAATTGTAAGATTTTTGTCTGTGTTTTGTCTGAATAAATTGCTTTATTGAATGAGCTGGGAAAATTGGCTTGCTTACGCATGTCTCAGTGAGAATTTCTTTAATTTGTTTTGTATGGTATTTATGGCAAATGAAATATATCCATTGAGAGAATGAAAAGCTGAAACTTCCTACTATGAAAAACAGAAATGCTGCACTTTTAGATTAATAGTGCAAGAAAGAGGTAGAGGAATTTCAGTAAAAATCAGAGTGCTATTTGAGTTTGCTGCACTACAGCCCGTTGTGGCAGTGTAATAATTTTACCCAAAATTCAAGAAAAAGTCAGGAAAGTTATCTGAAGATATCAGGAAAAGTTACAGTAAATTTTCTGGGGGAAAAAGTGAAAGGGCTGTCTGACTTTTATTTATTTTCTTTCATTTTTTTTCTTGCAGGCTGTTCATACAGGTATGCGGGCATATATTTATAATAAGAATTCTGTTATTGGCTCTCAGGCAGAGCATTCAGGGATGCGGACATACTACTTCAGTGCAGATACGCAAGAGGATATGAATGGCTGGATCCGGGCTATGAATCAAGCTGCTCTTATGCAAACACGCTCTTCACTGAAGAGGCAAGTTCAATACACAAACTGTTCGCTTTGAAAAAAAAAATATATATATGTGTATATATATATAAATCAGAGTGGTGGTGATTTTTGAAAGTGGTATTTGCAAATGTGTGCATGAAACACATTCCCATTTTAAAGAAATCAGTTAACTAACATTAATTAAGAAAACCTGGTGTTCAGTGTTTGTGTCTACACACAATTTGTGTGCCCACATTTAGTGACATGGATTAATTTCTGTATATACATAATTTTTTTAGGGGTTTTCAGTTAAAAAGTTACAGTTTTTGTGAGCGAATTCATACATCTGCAACAGGCAATTGGCAGCCCTGAGGAGAGATAGGGAAAAGGGAAAAGACAGAAGAGTAACAAGTTGTTTCAAATGAGTGTTTAGAACTAGGATTAAGATGCTGTTAAGAGGGAAAAGAATGTTAAAGATGGGTAAGTCATAAGTGCATAGAATTATGAGTATTAACTAATTTATGCAGGCATTAACCGCTTATTTTTTTACTTACTTTGGTGGCCTTTAGTATTTATAAGAACTTTTTATGTTTTTCTCGGTGTAGGAAAAAAAGCACTGTGACAAAAGAATGATGTCCTTTATCCCATTGTTCTTAATTAGTGCTAGAGGCAGATGAATTCAGGTGTGCCTTCACGTGCTTCCAGTTCTTCCCTTTTCTTAAAATTGGTGTAGCTTTCTTGATGTTTTGACTTTGGGAGTGTGATTCTTTCCCTACAACTCCTTGTGAAAGAAGACTCTGTATTGTGAGACAACCCTGCACTGTGAGGATTAAAATGTCATGGTGCAGTTTCTCACTACTTCTTGCTTTTGGCAAATCAAATGTAAGCAAAGGATCCAGGTCTCTTGAGAGCTTTGCATCCTATATGTTTTTGTGTTAAGATATTCTAGTTTAATTTAAATTTCAAATAACATGTTACCTGTTTGTTCTTTATAAGGATAGGAATAATTGAAAGAAAAATTGGGGAAGTCTGGCATGTTAGAAGTATTGATCCAGTGTCCTTCCTCCTAGTGGACTATGCGTTTTGAGAAACTAAGTAGACTGAAGTGAAAACAATTGTTTCATGGCACTTACTCAGAATTCACCTTCCATAAAGTTTTAAAGAAGCTGAACGTAGTTTCAGAGAAGATGAGGTGCTACTCTGAGACCAATGATACTCCATTGAATTGTAAGAGAAAAAAAAGTTGTTGAGAAGCTTATGCAAGGAGATGAAAATTGCAAATGAAGTCTGTTATGTGTCAAAAGCAATATAAAACTTCTAGGATCCTTAGACATTTTATAGTGTGTTGTAAGTTTAATATCAAGATTTCTGGTATGGAATTTTTGAAATATTTAAACAATAAGGTATATAAGTAAGCTTTTTTGCATTGCAGCGTGTATTAGGAGCAATGGAGATTTTTTGGTTTTAGTCTTATTCTTTGCAGGAATAGCCCCTGGTTAGAAATTTCCTGGACAAGGATAGTACTGACTCAAATGTAGATATTGTTCTGTCCTCTTGGCCAGAAATCACTAGGCCCTAAGGCATCTACAAAGATATGAAAGACTTTTTTGACTTTGAAATAAGCAGTTGGCAGTTTGGGTTTATTTTTTTTGCTTTCACTGTTTCCCAGAATATGAAGACTTTCTTTTTTACAGTTGTTTGTACGTAATATTGCACTAGTTTTTCATACAATACTGGTTATTAGCACTTTCAGTCATTTTTACAGGTGCGTATAAATGATTTCTGCTTCCTTGATAGCCCTGTAAAGGTAACTTTTGTCTAACTGGGATAACAACTGAGTTTTGCTGTGTGCGTCTATCTTAACACACTTCTGTCAAACTTATCACAGCCTGGAGAAGCTGCTTTTGTGGGTATCCTGTCTAAAATAGTAACAAGACCACATCAACTTTTCACAATTAAGCAGTGTTTGTTACTGACATGTATTTTCTTTTCAGAGAAACTGAAAAAGTGGATCAGCAAGCTGTTCCCCAAGTCAATCATGTGGATGCCTGTAAAGAGTGTGTGAAGGCAGAGATTACAGATATAAAAGAAAGTTATCAAAAATCAGCTGAAATGCTTGGATATGATAAACGTGAAGAGATAAGAAGAGAAAAAGAGGATGAGGAGCGTTATATCCACAGAAAAGAAACTCTGGAAACTAAGAAGGGAAAGGCTAAGCATGCGTTAACAGAAGCTGATTCATTATTTCCAGACTTAACGAATGCATCGCGGTCCCAAGTAGCTCAGCCTCAGCCAGCTGAGAAGAATGGAACGCTTCCTAGTTCATTAAGTATGAGTGCTGGCCTAGTGGAGCAGAATGGTACCGGCTCATATAAAAGAGGGTTTGTTCCTAGAACAAATCCAGATAAACAGATTCAAAGAAAAAGTAACATGGCTCAAGTGGAGCACTGGGTAAAAGTCCAAAAAGGAGATACAAAAAGGTTAGTAATAAGCCCATCTTTAAATAGACTGCCAAATGGCATTTTCTTAAATTAGAGGAAAATGTGTATTAGTAATATGTTTAGTGCAAATCAGAATGATATTTTACAGAGACAGTAACAAAACTTATTTTCTCTTCCAGTGCAGAATGGTATTTTTCAGGTGTTTCCCATCTCATGGGAAAGTCAATATGGGACTGGCTAATCAAATCGTTTTAATGTTGTCGCTGTATTGCAAATAGAAAAAGTGAGATTAAGTGCAGGGGTTTTTTTACTGTTTTTAATGACTGTGGAAGCTTAAAACTTCTTAAAATTTGCTATAACTGAAGAGCCAGAAAGTGAAGTGCAGCCCTCAGTTACCTCTTATTCATAAACAACTACACAATGCAAATTCTAGATAAATCGTTTGTTTTCCACTTAAAAGTAAAGAATGCTGACTTTTTTTCTCCCTTCTGTTCCTGTTCCAAACTTCCATTCACTCCTCTATATCAGATCACTGCACTCAAAGTCACAGTGTGTGCTCAGGTCTCTGTATATACACTTAGTTAATGAAGAGGTCCTAGGATGTTCCCATGGTCTCCAGGATTCTCTTTTCAGTCCCTGAAAATTACATAAATTGTACCAAGAAGTAGAATGCATGCTGGAATGCTTTTGTAATTTGAAAATCTTGTAATTGCTTTACTTTCAAAATGTGCAGTCAGATAAGGTACCAGTTGAAAAAAAATGAAGTGATGTATATAAACATCTGTCCAGAATGTCGCCTTGGGTCAAGTGGCAGGAAAGGCAGTTGGGCTCTATGCTGTATGCGAGGATTTTTCAAATGTGGGAACCCTACTGAATTAATACCTTAAAAATTTGCTAAAATCTAATTATAATGTAGAACAATAGGAGACATTAGCATGTGGTTCTTACGAGGAGGAAAACATTTTGGGCGTTTTTTTTTAATGTTTATTGAAGCTAACATTTGTCATTTTGGATCCAGTAAGAAATCTAAGGCTTGCTAATTCTGTTTGGAGGTCCATTCTTCTAATCTCTTATCTTTGGAATTACCCTTAAAGAAGCTTTCATACTTTTGGATTTTATTTAACGTTCTTGTAGACTGCTAGAGTCAGTTTGCTTGCATCTTTTTTACTTGGATATCAATCAGTGCTTCCTGGGAGAATATGACTTTAAAGAAAAAAAGTACTTGGTATATTAGTTCTTATTACACACACAGATTTATTAGTCTAAAATAATACAGAAAACTATTGAACTAATTAGCCAGTGCTTAAGAAAACTTCTGCTGATGTTCTTCACATTAAAAGTATATCGCTTGACTTTAAATAAGTACTGTTTTCTCCCTAATTACTCCTTCCAGTAAATCAGCTTCAGGTGTGTCACAGGTCGAGTGCTAAGATAGTGCTGTTGCAAGTGCCAGCATTTGTTCTAGATATAACCAGCTACCTTAGCTGGAGCTGTTAAGGATTCAGTGAAACTTCGCAAGAGTTAACTGCAGTGCTGTAACCAAAATCTAACTTTATATAGAGAGAGAAAGAGTAATTTTCTTCTTATCTTAAGAACTTTCTTTATGTTCTATTTTAGCTCACTTGACCTTGTTTTCTTTGTCTTTCCCTGACAAATGCTGTTACATTTTCTGCATGCAGAATAAATAGCACGTTACCTTCCCAAAGATTAATGGATTGGTGTTTTTAAATGGCACCTTCTCTCAACCTGCTGAGGTTGTTGCAGTGTGCTTAACTGATGGATAAAAGTGGCATGTTAGTTGTCAAATATCTTCTTGATTTCAGGGTGTGTAAATTTCAGATAGATATGATTGTTTGATATTTTATTTTGATTTTAGTAAGTATGAGTGGACCATTTAATTTCTTAATACTTCATGTTTACTGTTATTCCACCTGAAATGTTACAAATAAAGAACCTCTGAGGATTTAGAAGCCTTTATAATTTTTGAACACGGGATGAGTACAGTTTTATTTGTTTCCTGGCTCAGGTGTGTAAAGATGCAATGCTTGCCAGGAAGTTGATTATGACAAGAAAGAACTCTTTCAGTTTCTGAGTCTTCACCCAAATATAGCAGTTGTTTGTATAATTTTTTGCAGGGATTGCACCTTTTATATAGATATTTAGATATTTCCAATAGATATTTTACTTCCCCTTTTTATAAAGCACTCAAAACTGTTTGTGAACTAGTAAGTGTTAGCTGTTGCTCTGGAGATTCATCTCCCTCGGACAATGAACTGCTAGCTGCACTACAGTTACGTCCAGCGTAGTCATCTAACCCCCCTCTGTTCTCAGCAAAGGGGAATACCTGCTTTAGTAAGGTTCATGCCAGCCTTTGAGAGAGAACTAGAGAATTGGAAGGAGGTTTGAAAGGAGACTTCCAGGAGATTTTGATTTTAAGTAATTAAAGGTCAGGACCATCAAACAGCAGCTGTCCAGAAATTATTAGTCTTTGATCTGATTCCAGTGCTTGGATAGACATAGTGAGTGCATAGTTGTAAAGAATCTACTATTTCTAACAGTTTATTTGCACTTAAAAAAAAAATCTGATAAATGTAAGCTTGGTATTTTCCAGCTAAGTGCAGTCATATTGAGGAATTTCCTTCCTTCAAATACAGTGTTAAACATTTCTTGTTATGCAGAACTTTCCATTCCTTCCTGATTTGCTTAAGGAAGAAACATTACTTGTCTTTGTTACCTTCTCTGCATTCCCATGAATAGGCATAGTGTTTCCAATAATTGTATTTGTTTTCTTTTGAGCATTTGTCTTCTCTTTTTACAATATCTTCTGTGTGGTTGCTTCCCATTGCAGACCCTGAATGGTTTTCATGGCCAATAATCATATAATATATCATCAGGCCATTTTTTCCACTCTTCAATGTCTGCTTTCCTTTTTATATTCTTTCTACCTCATCATCCGAGAGAGAGATTCTCAAAAGCAGCTGCTTTTGCTCATTTTTACTCATGATCCCTGAGAAAGCAATTGTCCACAGTTCATTGTGGACTAATTTGAGTCATTTGGGACATTATTCCTTTCCTGCTATAGAAATCGGTATGTTGTCTTAGGTGCCTATTGTTATATAATGCAAATGATTTTTAAGGGTCTGAAACCTTGAAATCTTGTGTGGTAGAGATGCCACCTGCTTAAAGCCTGTCATCTTAGCTGGAGGTTTATCCATACTTCATATACTGAGAAGTGGCAACCTGCCCGGATGTAGGCAGTTGCCTCTGAAGTTCAGCTTGGAATATGACATTCCCAGTGCACGTGCACCTTTGTTCTTTTTTCTAGCAGGCTGAAGTATTGCATGAAGCTGGCACTTCCCAGCTACTCAAAGTGCTGCTTTCATTCAAAGAGTTTTTAGTTCCTCTCAGACAAACGCATCCTTTTCTGGAAGAAAGATGTGATTTCCACCACTCCCATCCCCACTCCCCCACCCCCAACCTCATGGTGTCTTTGTTTTCAGACTGCTTTTGCTCCTAAAGCTGCTAGCCCTGATGACTTCATTGGCTACCAGAAATTACTGCTTATCTCGATACTTTATGCATTCATGTCCAATTGGAAGATAACCACACACAGATGGTTTGCGACATTCAATAGTTTACCGATGCCTTCATAAGGGCTCCACTAAGTTGGAGTATAGGAATGGTCAAGCCCCCTTCCCCCTTTTTCCACAGAGAAATCACCAAAAGGATCTGCCCCAGCTTTATGCCTGTCTCAGATGTCCTTTCAAAGCATTACCTGCTCCAAGTTTTCTCAGTTCTCATTCCTATGTAGAGAAAACACGTTTCTACCAATTGCTTTGATTTTCATGTGGAAAGAATTGGCAGTACCGTACAGAACATACAGAGTACACATGCTGTAATGAGCTAGACAAATAAAAGAGGTTACTTGACAACTAAACACTGATCTTTGAGTTGCCTTTGTTCATATTACCTGCCTGCTTTAACCTTTATTGTGAAATTTGAGGTAACATCAAGGTTCTGTCTTATGAGAGAGCAGAGCTTTTATGAATTTGTAATCCTCCACGCAGCGCAGGGTAGTTATTCAGCTTTCTGGCATGAAGAATTATGTATCCTCTCAAGAGCTTCCATATTTCATGACAGTCCAACAGTGCCAAATCCTGTAAGTAGAAATAGATGGAGGCGACTACTGAACAGCAGTTACTGGTAGCAATTCTTTTCCCCCTGCTTCTGTTATTCTTGGATGCTGAACAAAGATGTTGCTTTCCATCCTGCCCTTTCTTTCATGTGGAATTCCTGCAGATCCCACACCATCAGGTCTCTCTCATGCAGATAGTGGAGCCTATGGAGTGGAGTGATGAATGCGCTCTGAGTTTCTTCGTTTGTGGGGTTTTTGTTGTTGGGTTTTTGGGGTTTTTTTTTTTGCTCTGTAGCAAGTCTAGCAGAATGGTTTTCTGTTTGGAGATCCTGACACAATGGGCAAATGACTGCAAGCACAAAACCCCCAGATGTTTAATTGGAGAATCAGTAATTAGACAGGCAGGTTCTTATGCATGAGGATATGGAAAGACATTGACTTCAGCGTAGGAGAGGGAGCTAACTACACTTTGTCAAAGCTTTTGCCAATTCTGTCTAACTCTCTTTCTACTAAAAGATTTCATTTCTACAGTGTAAGTATGTTATGGATGCAGTACTAAAGCCAGGATGTAATGCCTCTTTTTATCTTCTAGTTTGTCAGTGAGTTTTGTTGTAAGAAGCCTTGCATTGCTTAAAACGATAGAACCAGTAGCATTAGGTTAGATGAAAGTAAATCATAGAGACCTGGGAACTTTGAGCAGTTTCTTACCTTTTTTTTTTTTTTTTCTTCATTCACATGAACAAAAATTATCTGAGATACTCATTCTGTGATTTGTGAGATTTCTTCTGGCACTTTAAGGCAATTTTTTATAACGAGCATGCATTTGTTGTTCGTAAACTGCACCACCTAGTGGAGAGCAGGCTTTTCGTGAAAAGAAGTATTTTGATTTACGGATTTGCTTTTTAAATATAGCAATAATTCCTTTCTTCATGTTCTTTACATTCTTTTTGGTGTAAGTACATAACGCTGCTGTCCCTTAAGTTTACTTCTAGTAGGTCATCCTAGGTTAGACACTAAATTAAAAGGTTGTATTTATACTATTTGTATCTTTGCTTGAATACAGTGTAATGTTTTTGTGCAGGGTAGATTTCATTAATATTACTTTGTTAATATTTCTGTAAATTCTTTTAAACTGACTCTTGTATGTTGTGTCTTGTAGCTGCTATGCTGTCATTAGAGATTTATTTTTTTATCAGTCACTCCCACTCATCGATGTATGCTAAAATTTACCCTTTCTTTTCCCCCTCCTTTCAGCCTCACTTCTGATCAGACTCTTACACGTCAGGGTCCCAATCCACCTTTTCCTGAAAACTATCACACTTTGCCAAAGAATACCAGGCAGCCTTCAGGGAGCTCACCACCACCACCAAACCGCAATTTGCCGAGTGACTACAAATATGCACAGGACCGTGTTAGCCACTTGAAGATGTCCCAGGAGGAAAGGAAAGCAAATAAGGATGGAACTGTTTGGCAGCTATATGAGTGGCAGCAGAGACAGCAATTTAAACATGGCAGCCCCACTGCCCCACTTTATGTAGGTTCTTCAGACTTTATTGATCGTGGTAAGTCAAAAAGTTCATTAGATGTTCCACGATCAATATCTGTTCCACCCTCTCCATCTGATATTCCTCCGCCTGGACCTCCAAAAAACTTCCCCCCAAGGAGACCACATACTCCTGCAGAAAGGCTTACAGTTAAACCATCTGATGAGAGACAGACTGTAGACGTTCCTTTTGCTGGATCACCCAGGAAGATAAGAAATCATGCTGTAAAGGTTTGTATGCAGTATTACTGATTTCAAATTATTCTACATGTGGTGTCATACGTTGATAATTCAATTTAGTCATTTTCACTGCATCCTTCCTTGTGTATGAAGGATCGTGCAAGTTGTAAAAGTTAATACGATGAATAATTTTCTCCTAAAACTCTTATCTTTCTGATCATTTCAGATTTATTATTTTTTGTTGGTCAGGAAAAGAAAATTAGTGGCACATCACATTGGTTTGGAATATTTTTATTCAAAAACTGGAAGACATGTTTATATGTATAAAATATACAAATTGTAGTATTTTAATGTATAGAGTAGGTAGGCAAGAATATAAAACTCAGCAGGATGAACTTTTCCTTGTTTGTTTACTTATGCTTGTAGTCTTCAGTGTTTGCTGTGTCTGCTTTCTCTACATGTTTTGCTATTGCAGTTAGTCTTACAACTGATTAAGTTTTTCATTAGGGCTAAAACCATAATAATTTTTCATGCATTTGGTAGTTTTAAGCCCTTTGCAGAGTTATTATTATTGGGCTAACCAAAATAAAATAGTATTGGTCTGAAACTTTAACCTTCTGCAGAATTTCAGCATGTTCTTTTTGTAGGTAGTGTTGTACCCTCTTATCCAGAGGAGACAGAATTTTTCTTATTTGGTACTTCACATGGCTCCCCTTGCCTAAGGAAATTAGGGAAATTCAGGATTGAATCAATGTAGTACGTGCTTGCCTTAGTAGCTCTCACACTGCAATAATTGGAAATGAAAGCCTCTGAATTCACCTAATTCTTTGACCTCAACCATGGGCTCTGATGTGGAAAGTATTTGCCAAGAAAGAGACTTGTAAATTCAGATACCCAGTGTGGGTTCAGGACCATGACTTCAGGTTGCACGCCAACGTCGTGCACAGTTTAGATTTTTTCCTAGTGTATATGCAGTGTACCTGTCGGATGTCTTTCAGCATTTATAGTTTTATAATATTCTGTCAGAGGATGAAATAGTCTAGTGATATACAGCACTGGAAATTAATATTTTTTTTAACTCCTGATTATATTATACCAGACACTGATTTCTCCATGTGTAAGTTGAAGGTGCATTACATCCCTTACGAAGGAATGTACAGCGGTCTTTTCCCTTCCTGAGCAATGTAGCTGCATAAATTTTACTCATAAAATAAAACTCTTTTTATGTCATATTGGTTTTACCAATATAGGAAAACACAGTTTTCCTCATCTGTAAAACTTTTCTGTGAAACTTCTGTAAAAGTTTCTAGAGAAAAACGCTTATGTTTTTATATGTAAGCACACAGCATCATTTTACATTTAAATGTATACGTCTACAGAAATCTGTGATACTCCCCCCTCCCTGGAATGCTTTATTAAATTCCATCCAGTTACACTTGAAAAAAAAGGCAGGACAAAACAGCATTCAGTGAAATTCAGAGACAGGAATAAAAATAAATCATGAAACCTTTAGTCTGCCTTGAAGAAAGCCATAAAAGTTTGGCATTAAGAGAAAGGTGAAAGAATGGATGTGCATTAGGTTTTCATATTATAAACAGAAAGGGGCAAATCAAATATGATTATTTAAAAAAAAAAAAAGGGTATTAATGGAACCCATTGCCACAAGGTGTCACTCCTGTCAGTAGCTTAGTGTTCCCTGGCTAAAAGGAGGGCATTCACAGTTGTTACTGTATGGAGTACAAGCCTGCTGTTGGAGGGCATAATCCAACCAGCCTTTCTCTGGGAGACATTAGGTGAGGGGGAAACTTAGGAATTTTTTTTTTTAATTTGCTGGAAGCACTGTGCATGTTCTGTTGAAGCATCTTGTGCTGCCGGTATCCTCTGATCTGCCCAGCATCTCAGGTGCTAAATTTGCGTTTGTTCATTCATAAGTTTTACTTAATCATCAAAGGATCTGGCTGGCCCATGAATGTTACCCTGATCTAAGCATGCCGTGAATTCAAATACAAAATTTGTGGGAGAGGTGCATATCTTCTGAATTTTCCCTCAAGTACCACATACCTCTCACTTGTGATGATCCTTACAATTCTGACTGTGGCTTCTTACAGAGCTCAACTCACATTGATCGACGCTCTATGCCTGCTATGGGCTACATGACACATACTGTGAGCGCACCCAGTTTGCATGGCAAGTCGGTAAGTTGAGAGAGCAGTTACTCTTCCTTTTGTGTCCTCATAGTATTGTGGTTAAGTTTTAAAATCCTGCTCATTCCATAGTAGTTGTATTTTTATTACTTAAAATATAAATAACTTGAATGAGAACTTAATTTTAACCAGCTCCCAGTAAAGCCTGTAGGAATTCTGCTGTTATCTGCAACGTGGACGGGGATGAGCTGTCTGTTATTACAGGATTCAACTTTTATTATGTTTATATGACCAAATGCAGGGTTAATGAAATAATTGCTTAATCATGTCAAGTAACTGCTGTCTGGGCACTGAGGTGAAAAATATAATTACAGTTACTCTCCCTGAAGACTGCTAATTTCCTCTTTACAATGTGTCTAAATACCTGCAGCCTGAAGAGCTAACATTGCTTCTCATTCGATTAAGGAGACATCAGGCTAAGTTGGCTAGTATACGAAATTACACAATCGCACAATTACTGCAGCACTTGCCAACTAATTCCACCTATCAGGTCAGCTGCTGCTTGGCTCATCTGTGCTGTATGACATTTTGTGACTCTGCAAATGCTTCATTAGTGGCATGCTTGAGTCTGTGCTTTCTTGCCCATTCTTTGGTATTCGACAATTCCCAGGTCGTTTGCGGTTTTTTCTTTGCTACTGCATTTGCTATAAAGGATGAGTGTTTTAAGTTATAGAGCAGCAGTTGCGTGTGTTTCAAAGTGTTACGTATACTTCCTTCTTATACTATTTCTGAAAATGCTTCATCTTCAGAAATGTGGGTTAAAATATTAGAGAAGTTAATTCTAAAGCAAAACCATTTCTTTGTGCTGCTTTCATGATGGGATTGGCTCCCTGTGCCATATGCTGCGTCACCTGCAAATTGAAATGCATCAGCCAGTTTGTACATTCATGTGAGCATGTAACTGTGCCGGTTCTGCAGGTGAACGTTGGTTCATCAAAGCTCATGGGCATCTTGGATCATCAACAGTGCTCCTGATTGCACTGATGTATGAAACTTGTAAATGTGAGATCAAACAGAAATGTACTTATAGAGCTCTTTGGTTCATATTAGAGCCTCAAAATGGAGCTGTCTGGTAATAAAATGTGGGGACTCTTCTTGGAATTGGTGAAGGCTTTTTATTGGCCCAAAACTAAAGGAATTTTTTTAAGTTTGGAAAAGTTTCATGTCCCGACTTACCTCACCTACAGAACAATTGCACTAAGATGGGCGTTAGTAACAACGATTTCTCAAAAAATGGGCAGACTTTCTTGTCAAGTCCTCAGCCAGACTTACAAGCTGATCAGTCAAGAAATGTACGTGAACACCTCTAAAGAAATCCAAGTGATGTATTGATTTTATGGCATAAATGATTTTTCTTCTCTTTTTTAACTACACGTTCTCATTGGCTCAAAACTTGAAAAAAGGTATAGCTGTGTTTTTCTTTTATTCTGAAGTTTAATGTACCCAGGATATAAAATCCGGTCAAAATAGTAGTAAAAATTTTAGGAATTTTGGGGCATTTTGGCTGATTACAAAGCACATTTGCAACAGCTAAGCTTTATTTTGTTGCGTATTGCAAATGCCTCTCTTGAAAAAAGGAGAAACTTTGTTATGACTTCTGTGCATGCTTTTCTTGAAGCGACTGTGATGAAGATTTTGCTAGGTGAATGTAACTGTAAAATTAAGCTCATAGCAATTACAGGTGTGCCAATGAAAAATAAGATCAAGTTGATGGCTATTACTTAAAAGGCAATAATCATAGTGAGATCTTTTTCAGTATTTTATTCACAAAACTTACTTCATACTTTTCTGGAATAAAGCAATTCATATCTTAAAATGTGTATGAAATGTGATCAAAAGTATTCTAATTATTTGTTATATAATGGCTTCTAGTTACGTCTGACATTTAGTTAGGTACAGGTCTTCTCTTCTTCTCCTAAAGGGACATATTATGCTGGAGGACAACACCATAACATTTTCAGTGAAAGGATAGCCAGTAGGAATTGGTCTTGAAAAAATAACTTTTGAAAACGTATTGTTTCAGGTAGTTACGTGTCTCTTTAGAGGTGGAAAACTCAAATCTATATGTTTGGAGGGTGGGCATGAGGTAGTAATATTCTTGGGAAATATCTTGCCCATTTTTCAGCTGTAAATGGCAATATGCTGGTGGAACAAATGTGCTGCTTAGTGTACTTCCTACTCTGTTATTTTGTTTCCCCTTTCATCCATTTTCTTATATATAACCAATCCAAATATTTTGAAATTGTTTCAAACATTCAAATACATTGCACTTTTTTCCCCTCTATGTACATACCTGAAGGCGGATGACACTTATATCCAGCTGAAAAAGGATTTGGAGTACTTGGATCTAAAGGTAAGATTTTATAGGAGTCTAATTCCATTACTTTTTTTTAACCCAGTGATCTTCTGTGTATTATCTTTGTACCTGCAGGTTTTCAAATCACCTTCTGTGCAGTGATGGAAACTTGGTGTCTTTTGCTCCCACTGTTGTGCTTAGAATATTGAGTGTCTTTATAGTAGTGACTATAAAATTAAAGTGCAAACTCAGAATTCTAATGTAGTTGCTTCAGTTTGTAGGACAAACTTGCGTTACTGGTATTCCAGATGAATGGTGTTATGTGGGTTTAGTGAAATGAGATAAAAAACTGATTCAAAATGTTTGTCTGCTGTAGCATTAGAACAAATATGAAATCAACATCTCTAAGTTAAAATAAGGTGTTCTTTTAATCCAGCTTTTTCCCTTTAAATCTTCTAGAGCTGACTTTTTCCTTGTTTTTGTAATATGCCATGTTTCTAAGGTCTTGCTTCCTAGTGAAAATGTGGTGATTAATTAGCACCTGTCATTGTTTTCATATTATTACAGCTAAGAGATTTCAAATGCACCCATTCATCCATCCATCTGTAGATATAATCTGCCCAAATAATGTTACCTGATATTTCCTTTAAAAAAAGTATTTTAAAAATATGATATTGAGCATCAAAGCATCTGTCTAAACTAAATTACTTCTGTATCTAGTACACCTGATAGTTGGCAATTTGAAAGCAAATCTAGACTTATTAATAACAGGTTTTGAAGAAAAAAAAGCAACCCCGAAACATATCATCATTTTGCTTAGCAAAGCAGTCTACCACTTTCTATGGTGTGTAGGATGTCTCACCATATATAAATTATATGGTGTTTCTAAAAATCAAAGTGGAGTGAAATTTGACACCTTGTTATCCATATTGTTTGCATGTTTGCTTATTGCAGCGGGGTTGGACTAGATGAACTTTAAAGGTCCCTTCCAACCCAAACTATTCTATGATTCTACATAGTTCTCACTGATGCCATGGGGCATTGCATATATGCAACTAATGAGCTAACTAGACCTATTAGTATGTGTATTTGAATTTTATCTGATGTTTTAATGGCTAAATATATAACTAAATATATAAATGGAAAATGTTAGTAATACATATTACACGTATGTATAGTGTCATATATATATATAGTATTTATCGCATAGAATATGTGGTGTATATATAGTCTAAGTGATCAAATATGTAAACTGTTGTAATCACTAATATATGAATTTAAAATTGGTTGGACACATTTCACTTTAAGCCTTGTTCTCTGTTTGTTCATGGCTTTGCCAAATGTAACTACATCCCAAGCCATCAGATGAATTTTTTGACAAATTTCAATTTAAAAGGTCCTACAATTTGAGAAATTTTTAATAAACATAGTGTTTGTCCATTATAAAACACAATTTTCACAGTTAAAAGTGGCCGCAGTTTAAGCCTCTGAAAATATTATGTGCTTAGCTAAATTATTAGGATGGGGTTTTGAACTTTTTAGTGGATTCCATCCTCATTGATTTGTTGCAGTCTAGGATATGACGAGCTGTTTGGTCTCCCAGGAGGTCCCCATGTGCCTTCCTGCAGCCTGCATAGCACCTGACGAAAGCAGCCAGAAAGAGAAATGTATGGGGGCTCTTGATCTTTCTGTGAAAAGAAACTTAATCATAGAATAGTTTGGGTTGGAAGGGACATCTAAAGGTCATCTAGTCCAACCCCCCTGCAGTGAGCAGTGACATCTTCAACTAGGTCAGGCTGCTCAGAGCCCCATGCAAACTGACATGGAATGTTTCCAGGGATGCGGCATCTACCACCTCTCTGGGCAACCTGGACCAGGGTTTCACCATAAAATTTCTTCCTTATATCTAGTCTGAATCTACCCTCTCTCAGTTTAAAACTACTACCCTTTGTCCTATTGCAGCAGGCCCTGCTAAAAAGTCTGTCCCCATCTTTCCTGTAGGCCCCCTTTAAGTACTGGAAGGCTGCAATAAGGTCTCCCCGGAGCCTTCTCTTCTCCAGCCTGAACAATCCCAACTCTCTCAGCCTGTCTTGATAGGAGAGGTGTTCCAGCCCTCTGATCATCTTCATGGCCCTCCTTTGGACCCGCTCCAACAGGTCCATGTCTTTCCTGTGCTCAGGGCTCCACAGCTGGATGTAGTACTCCAGGTGGGGTCTCATCAGAGCGGAGTAGAGGGGCAGAATCACCTCCCTCAACCTGCTGGCCACGCTTCTTTTGATACAGCCCAGGATACGGTTGGCTTTCTGGGCTACGAGTGCATATTGCCAGCTCATGTCCGGCTTTTCATCCACCAGGACCCCCAAGTCCTTCTCGCCAGAACTGCTCTCAATCCCTTCATCCCACAGCATTAGCATTAACGTTAGCGTTAGTTCCCTTTTGAAAATCTTGACAGCCAAAGTGTCAAATGTGTTTCCATAAGAATGATCTAATTTTTCAAAATGGTCATTTCTTAATAACCTTCTTTCAGTAGGGGTCCAGAAATGTAAAAATTCAGCTCAGGTTGCTAAAAGATTAAAGAGAGCATGTGAAATTTGAGGAGGTGTCTTTGGTTTAATTTGTGTTTTGCCACTAAATGTGAATTACTGAAGAGATGCTTTGTTTTGCAGTATGAGGAAAAAAGCATAGAAAATGAAAAAAAAAAAGAAACTAAGCAAATTACATATTGATTTGGTAGTGGTGGAGTATGGCAAATTCACAGCTAATATATGTGGTACCTTTCATTTAAGACATTGAAGGCTTAGATAGAAAGCCTTTTAATTCAAGTGTCTCTTTTGACTTCATTGGGCTTTGAGTTAGACCCAC
This sequence comes from Anarhynchus alexandrinus, assembly GCA_008711295.1. Taxonomy (NCBI): domain Eukaryota; kingdom Metazoa; phylum Chordata; class Aves; order Charadriiformes; family Charadriidae; genus Anarhynchus; species Anarhynchus alexandrinus. Next base: position 1,771,151 of record VUYV01000071.1, on the reverse strand, counting down.
TCTGATTGTACATTTTCTAATAGGACTGAAGATTTTAGCACTGGACTTAAACTTTTTCTTTTCACTAAATCTATTATTTTTTAATATCACTGTTCCTAGAGGTTTTGAAGTATAACTTTTCAGTGTGGAATAGCGATTAAGCTATTAACTACATAATGTGTGCCATAGTACTGAAACTGATTACAGAGAGTGGTTACACAGCATTTAGTAATTTCTCATTACTCAAGTGTTTTGTGGCCCACTTGCTCTTATCCTTTTATACTAGCCTATTTTTTATTATTTAAGAGTTTAAAAATATTATCTAAGAAAAAATTTTATGTTAATACCAAGGTTATGTTGTTGAACATTATAGTGTATTTTCATAATGTAAGTATAAATTAAATGAAAATACTCTAGAGATAGTAATCCATTTCAATAGTTTTCTCCTGCATGCAAGCTAGTTCTGACGTTAAAAAAAAAAGTCTAAAGTCTGTTTACTCACACTATGAGAAACAATTATTGATAATTTTGAACTTGCCAAATACCATGCGTTGTGGAGGTTTCCTTTAATAATATAGCCTTCCGATTATAAACTCCTTTTTTCCCCAAAAAAACAATTGTTGCAATGACTCCATATTGTCTTCAGTCATGATCTTGAGGTATGTGGAGCATGAAAGAAATGGTGTATCTGTATGCTATAGCGTAACCATGCCTCTTCTGCAAACAGATTTCCACAGTTGTGTTTCCACAACTGTGTTTTTTTAATCTCTAAAGTGGATAGACCCTGCATTAGAGAAGCAGAAAGGACAAGCAAAGGAAAGAAAAGCTCTATTTTCCCCACAAGCTTCTAAGATGGCTTTGCAAATAAGGTGAAACACAAGTGGTGAAGGAAGCTTCCCTTTTCGTTGACTGTGAAATCAAGTTCAAGGAGGCTACAGGAGGGATGGATGGGCAGCCTCACTTCAATATAGTTTAGAAGCATTCCCGAGCAGGTTATACAAAATACAGATTAGGAAGTATAGGAAAGTTTTTGTGTCACTAAGTATAAATTGTGCAACCAGTTGAAGCAAATTTGGAGCCCTCTCAGTGGTTCAGCAGTGGTCCTGCTTCATTATTCTGCAGTCTTCTGCAGATACTATAGTATCTGAAGCTGTTTTGTTTCTACGACAGTTGAAAGAGGTTGCTAGTGCAAGCTTGTGTCACAGAAATAATGAAGGAAATAGTGCATGGCAGGTATTCGTTATGGGGGGAAGGGTAAGTGTGATTGAAATAACTTGGTTTTTTCCCTGAGGTTTTAACTGGGTTGCTGAAATTATCAATATAGAGCTATTGGTGCAAGCGTTACTTTCTGTCACATAGTATGAAGTATCTTGCTGTAATTCCCAACACTCTTAAAACTGCAACTGGTCAAATCCTATTATGTGATGTGTGTTTGTATGCGTGTTTTACACAGGTAAAAAAGTCTTATGGTTGGATGAACAGTCTACCTGCAATATAACAAGATAGGTAGATATCCCAGTTGTAGTTTCTGTAATGGTGAATTATATAGGCTATAAACCTCAAGGATCGGTGTGACGTAAGAGCATGTGATTACTGCTGCTCATGGAGTTTTGAGTTGTAAGGCTTGGGGATTTTAATTTTTACATCTATAACAAGCTATTACTAAACTTTTGTTTGAAACAGATAGAAAATAATGGACCTCTGATCAACATGATATACAAAGTGCTAAAGAACTCAGCACAAGGGTTACTATCCAGTATACATGTAAGACTGCTTGCATCTGAAATGTGCTCATCCCATTGCTTTTTAAAATAGCAGTCAATGTTTACATATTCTGGCTTTTACAGGTGTCTTATAGTAAACAGTAAAGCTTTCTGTAAGACCTTTTTTTTTCTTTCCTTCCTCCCCCCCCTCCCCTTCCCCTGCCCTGTTTTGGAGTCTGTATGCAAAATTATGGCTGACCTCAGTGTTTGGTTTCATTTTATCATGTTTTGAAAATGATTGTGTCCACTAGTGATTCCTATGTGTAATTTTGAAAATGTGAAAGCATGCTAAATCTTCGTTATGTTCTCACGTTCACTGCTTGATAATTAACAAATTCTTTACGGTTCTGATTATGTAACTTACAATATCCCCAAAATCTGTAGACTCTGGTTTTTATGTTAATTCCATTGCTTTGAAAAAAGGCTTTGGCATTCTCTTAGCTTGCAGGTAATTAAATATGCAAAATTATTACTTTGACTTGCTAGTGTTTATGCTTATATTTAATTATTTGTTATATTGTACCTAGGCTTTAGCATTTAAATAATTCTGTTAATACTTTTGAAAGAAATTATTTTTCTTGTATAAAACACGTAATTGTTGAAAATTAAAATATCTGAAAATTGAAAGTTTTGAGACGCAGTAAATGCTTTTGATTTTGGAGGTGAGGAAGTAACATTTCACCACATGAAAACACATGATAAGTCTTTGAATGGAGGAGAAAATACAGCAAACAAATGAGGACCATATTCTTCTGTCTTAAAACCCCCTTTGTTATTTGAAAATACTATGTGTAGATGGCTAACTTCATATCACATGTTAAATGAGAAACTGAGGTTGTACCAATGATTTATCTACACTTAGAGTAAAATTTAATCACTTTAAGAAAGCTAGCGTGATCCTGTATATGCCTGCTAGGTTAATAAGTAAACTATGTAGCTTCAAGTCTGAAGATTCAGTCAGTAAAAAAAGCAAACTACCCCTTCTACCCCACCAAAAAGCCAAAGACTTCTGCTCTTACATTAAAACCTCTGCTCTTGTATTATTAAAGACAATATTTAGGTGAATTTTTCTTCATAAACTCTTGCCTGTATGTGAATAGAAATATACTGTATATGAGTATGATACACCAAGTGTTTCTTTGCTAAGATAGTATTTGCTTTAATGAATCTTTAAAAGTGTTCTAATCTAGTAATAACAAGTCATTAGATTTTAAGGCTTTTAAAAACTGTATGATTAATGAGCTGTATAATATTGTAATTTTCTTAACCTCATTTATTCACAAAAAGGGTCCCATGTAGGCAGTGGAAATAATAAAGGTTTCTACAGAGATAGACGTGCCTTCATTTAAAGATTGCTGCGAAGGCTGGAAGTATAATATAGTATAGGTTCTGTACTGATTTAAAAACTGCGTTATGTGAGAAGGTAATCTTTTCACCAGAAATTGAATATGAAACCAATGATTTATGGAATGAGAGATTCGGTATATTATAAACACGTCAAAATAGATTAATTAAATTTAATTCCACTATAGCATTTTTATAGAAGTAGGTCTTCAATAAAATTCGCCCTGTACTATGGAAGAGACTATCCTTTGTAGAATGAAATAGTTACCGAAGAGTTGTATTTTTAGTCATCAATTAATGCTGTTATGCTTGCAACCGTGCATTTAAAGTAACTATTCAAGTCCTTTGGTTTCAAGAAGGCTATTAAAGCTGCACTGTTAAAACTCTTAGGTTTTACAGGAACAGGACCTTTGTAACCGTGGACAAGTGGGATTATGCTGTTTTGTGCAGAATTTTAAGCTACTATAAGAATTATTAAATAGCTTAATATAACTAGTAATCCTTTCTGATAATATTTTTTTAAAAACTAAAGCCATATTTGAAAAGACTTGTATCTAAAATTTTATTTATCTCTGTTAATAACTCTGAATATTTAACAGAACTTTTCTTTTCATTGCTGAAGTATAATAAGGTTTTAGTTTGCAGCAAATTTCTCAGATATTTAAAACCTATTCCTCTTAGGTGACGGGGCGTGACACGTTAAAAGAACGAAGTACAAAACCTGTCAAGATTGCAGAAAGTGATATTGATGTAAGTATCAAGTATGACTTCAGAACCTCTTGCATTGTTTTGGCTATTATCTTGTACTGTTACATGTTCACATTGTTATGCTTTTTAGGGTAAAATACTTCTAGTGGAGACTTTTCTGCGTGGTTTTTAAAATCTAACATTATATACTTATGATTTCATTTTCAGGTGAAGCTAAGCATTTTCTGTGAGCAGGACAGAATTCTGCAGGACTTGGAGGACAAAATAAGAGCCCTTAAGGAAAATAAAGTAAGTAGATTAAAAAGGGTTTTATAAAATAAAATAACAACTTTCCTCCAATCATAAAATATGAAATTACAAACAAAAAAATCAAATTACTGGATGATGCTTGCATTGTAGTAGTTTTCTTTGGACATATATGTAAACAAGAAAAATAATTGTTTTTTATGTTAGGATTGAGTGCCCACTTTTAAAAAATGTGTTTTTGAAAATTAATGTTTTAAACCCACATACATTTCATTTTCTGGCATTTATTACAAATTGCGGTATGTACACTTTTCTGTGAAGTTTTGCTTTCTGTGTTAATATGTATATGGTGTGAGGCAGAGTCATGTTTCATTTGCAGTTCTTCCCACCTGCACAAATGTTGTTTGCATAAATAGCAGTGTGCTACATATTGAGCTTTCACTGTAACTTGTGTGGTGGTTTGTTATTTTTGTTTTGTTTGTTTGTTTTTAAAAAAAGGGGGAAGCAAGAGAGATTCGGATTTGTAGCAATTTCAGAAATGTATGCTGGTTTGTGTATAGTACTGTGAACTTAGTTCTGAGGGTTATGACTGAAATGCTGGAATATCTTCTGTGACAAGTTTGTACTTGGAGCCCACCTCCTTTCCTCCATGCCCATTCAAGTCAAAGTTCAAACAGTAAACAATACCAAAATTATTTGCCTTTCCTTGTCTATCCTCGCCTGTATGTATCTTTATCTGCTTCACTGCCTATGAGCTATAGTTGTCAATAAATCGAGGTGGTTCAGAAAAAAAACTATTTACAAATGAAAGTACTGTCCAGGTGGATCCTTCAGAAGAGCTACTGTGCAAAAATGATTCACTGTTGTTTACTCCTGATGGAATGAATCAGGCCTACTTAGTGTTTTAGACAATGTTTTAATCACTCACATGGCTATTTTAACTATAGCAGTGAATGAGAACCTATCCTTAAATAAACAGCTAATGCTGTGCCGTGGTACGCCTGTCACAGTTCTGTACTGCTTAAGGGAATTTTTCTGAAACTGTAATTTATGGTTTTGTACAGACTGTAAATAGAAAAGTTTCCCTCTCACTCCTTTGTGTTTTCCACAGTTTTGGCTACTTAATGGAAAGACTTAAGGGAAAATACCAGATAATTTTGGTTATAATAGTTAATTAAGGCTCTTGCACTTTTTCATTTACATGTTAGCCTCCACAACATGAGACCAATCCTAACCTCTAGTGGCTTATAGGAAAGACTGAGGCTGTGGAAAACAACTTTTATTTTCCCGCAGGTAGATCCGTAAAATTCCATGTAAATGTTGTAAGCTTACCACCATTATCTTCTTTGTTAGGATCAGCTGGAGTCTGTTTTGGAGGTTTTACACAGGCAGATGGAACAGTACAAAGACCAACCACAACACGCAGAAAAAATTTCTTACCAGCAGAGACTTTTGCAAGAGGATCTCATACATATTCGGGCTGAAATATCCAAAGTTTCAACGGTACATGTTTCTAGTTGTTTCAAGAATGCCATAATTAAAACACCAGTTAGAATAAAACTGTATTGGTCATTGGATAGGGGAGTTAAGTCCTATTCTGAACTGATATGGTTAAGGTACAGGATACTAAACCAGAAAAAAAAAATGAAACAATCTCTCCAATTTTCCTTTTTGATGCCCCTTCCCATTCCTCCCAGTCCCCAAAGCTCAAAAAACTTTTTTATACTTTTTTCATTATGTATGGGGCTTAAATTGCAAATCTTTCAGCTAGTCCTTTGAAAATATAAATGTGATTCCATGGTATTTTTCCAGGGGAAAAGAAATTGGAAATGTTTGATATTTCGGTCAAAATTTACTGTTGATACTATGATTTAATGAAATTTAAATGCAATTCATTGTTGCATTTTTATTAATAAAAATATTTCTAATGATTGACCATGAAAGATAGTATATTAAACCTGGGTGTTGTGTACTCACTATATTAATCCTATCTCTTAATGAATATGGGAGCAGCTCTTCAGAAGATTGTTTCTAGAATTGTGTGAACACCTTTCCTGTAGTAAGATCTGATCATTAAAATGCCAGTATTATTTAAATGTATACATGCAGTGTTTTGTGCCTGTAGAAAATGTATGACTTTCACAAACAGCATTTAAAATTTAATCAGGGGCATAAACCACAAGTAACTGTGAGAATGGCTGTGCTGGTCCAGTCCAAGGCTCCTTCTAGGCCAGGGTTCTAGCTTCAGCAATGGGCACAAAGCAGATGCTTAGGGAAGAATAAGGATAGGAGAGGTGGGTAGTATATATCCTGTCATGAGCAATCTGGCTTCTAACTATTTTCTGCTCAGAGAATTCCTGAGGCTGGTATTTTTTTTTGTCTATTTAGTAGTCCTCAGTAGATCTTATTTCCAAGAACCTGTACAATCACCTATTAAATTCTGTGAACCTTTTGCATCCGAAACATCATTTGGCAAGGTATTGTGCAGATCTTTTCCCGGCTGTGTGGACAGCCATTTTCTTTTATTTGTTTTGAGCCTGAGTTGGATGTGTTTCATGTGATAGACTCTTCTTGTATGAGAAAGGATGGGGAATGGTCAGTCGTTATCCACTCTCTCCATGCTACTCATGGTTTCATAGACCTCCGTGATTTCTTCCCCTCAACTCCCAAGTGATCTTCTTTCTAGACTGCAGAGAAAAAACCTACTTCATCATTCCTTACATAAAAGTACTCCAGACACTTGATTTTTCTCAGTTCTGGGTCAGAAGGCAGGCTATGGTGCCATGAATGGTGGAAACAATCTTAAGTAAAGTAAGGGTGATTGGATAGCCTTATTTTCCAGGTATCTGCTTCTTTAGTCACTTCTACTGCCGTTACAACACAGTCTGTAGAACTTTTAAAGAATAACCTGCTTTGTGCTTCAAAACATGAGTTCTGGTTTAGGTGACTGTTTGGATTTTAATTATAAATTTGTTTTAAATAGAGGAGTAAGGTAAAAGGAAATTGAACTGGAATAGACTTGATTCCTTCATAGCATATTAGTCATAGTTCAGATTCTATTAAATGCCAGTTTTATGCTTAAGAAATGGTATTGTGTGAGGAAGCTGGCCAGAATTTTTTAACTAGGGATTCTTGACTTGATCTTGCAAGCTATAAAGCATTTTGAAGTTTATAATCAACTCTAAGCAAAAATGTAGACTACAAAATTGATTTTTTGCTTCTTTTAATAATACAACACCACCATCTTAAAAACACTTCGGTGCTCCATTAGAGAATGGATAGAGTGATGTCAAAGTTTATCATAACATTGCATTAGAGTATTCCCTCTGTTAATAGGAGATGGAAAATGCCTGGAATGAATATCTGAAATTAGAAAAGGATGTGAACCAGCTGAAAAAAGCCTTACAGGAACAGATGAATAGTTCATTGGTATCTCAGGTGAGTCCACTTTCAGACACTCATTTACTTATGAGGTGATTTTGTCTGAACTTGAAAGCTATCATCTCATAAGAGAAATTCTCCGCAGTTGTTGCCCTGTATTCAGCTGTCACGGAGCTTAGTTTGCAAACTTCAGACGTTGTAACAGCAGAGCTGTGCAGTAACTAGCTATCTTGCAGCATGTGTAATAGTTTCTCATAAGTTGTCTATGCAAATTTGTCATTGTTTTATTATGTTTTTATTACATGCTGACATCTTGACATTGATAACGTATTTAATTTATAAGACTATGCAGGACTTCTTAGTCTTCCATTTATTTGATCTGACATTGTTGGCTTCTTTATCCATTTTTAAGAACATCAGTCACTAGCTTGTTATTGTCATTACTTGTTCTTTTTCGTGTTCTTCTGTTTATGGAAGATTTATCTCTGCAGATTGTTTTGTGAAGTGGAATAAGTGTTTAACAGCCATCGGTAATTGAAAGGCATCTCCGTTTTAAATCAATTATTCAGTTTTGAGTCTTACAAAGAAGCTTTGTTTGAAACGAAGTTATTCTGTTTGCTGAACTGGATGTGGCATACCAGATTATTTCTACATACCTGCTTACATCTGGTGATTTTATTGTTAGAGAAAGGAATACAGTCCGGATTATTTTTCCTGTGTTTAAGCAGAACAGTTTTATTTAAAAGACAAAACTCAAGGAACAAAGCCAATGTATACATTTTGCTCAAATCTTAGCCTACTTTTCCAATTATCCTGGACCAAAATATATTTTTAAATTTATTTATTTTCCACAAATATCTGATCAGATATGAATTGAAGTCTATTTATTTTCACTATTAATGGATAAGTGCTTTGTATCAAAGCAAAAGTTGTAAAACTTTTTTAGATTGTGTCGGTCTTCAAAGTCCATTTTCATTTACTTTTCATTTTGGGGGGTGGGGGAGTGGTTCAGTTTCTAGAGCTAGAATATTATGTAATTGAGCTCAGCTGTAGAATACAGACCTCTAAAAAAATCCCAGGGGTATTTTAGAATAAAATCGTCCCTGTATGAAGTTATTTTGCTGAACAAAGGGAAATTACAGATTTAAACAAAATATACTTTGTTACCCAGTTGTGCACTGAGCGTGCTTAAAATACTGGATGTGATTTGGCAATACATATAGAAGGGAATGCAGTTAGCACAGAAAAAATGTTAAATAAGTTTTATTATCATCTCATATCACATACATGCATAATTATAAAAAATACACATGCACACACACACAAACTTATGCACATTATGTGTTTTGTGTGTGTATACTTACATATATATGTATTTATATATGTATGCATAGATATGTTTGTCTTTGACTAAGATTTTTTTAAAAAATGCTTCTGAATGCCTATTTTGGAGATACTAAGGGGAGCTGATATTTTCACAAAGTACTGAATGTTCTCAAACCTATATTCCTTCAAAGAAGTCTCACTTGAAGTACCCGTAATAGAGGGGTTTTTTGATCTCTGCCCAAGGATATGTAGATTCAAGATTGTTTATCTAGTATTTTCCTGTAGCACTAAATTAATACACACTGTGTTTTAAAAAACGCAGTCTTCATGGAATATTATTAAAAATTCAATAAATTTGCAGGCTCAAGTTGCTGTAGGAAACAGCTAATGTTCTTTCTGTATAGCATTAATTAAGAGGTTAAAAGCTAAATGTTTCAAGCAGCTTGGTCAGAGTAAGTCTTGCTTTTAAGAGTGTAGCTTCATTGTCTTTTGCTTAAGGGTTGGGATCTGGGCATGCTGAAATAAACTGAGATGTGGTGTTTTGTCAGTGATAACTTTTTAGTTCATAAGTGTTTCTCCTCTGGTTTTATAAATCATTCTAAATTATGTTTCTGTGTGAAAGAAGTTAGAGAAATTGATTTATCGCTCCAAGTTACCTTTTCATGCTTGCCCATAAAGTATATTTATACCCTTTCGTGAACAACAATCTTGGCTTTCATAATTTAAAAAAAAATTCATCTGTTTATCTTTTAGATCTAGTCCATTTTTGATCCAAAATACTCTCTTCACATCAATATTTAAGTAATGGGAAGAAATAATATTAAAAGATCTGGCTTTTGTACATTACTGATCGAACATTTTCTGAGTGGTTTCAGAGTGGGATTTTTTGTACGTGTGGGGTTTTTTTAACCAGTTCTGAGGCTTGATTATTGTAAATCCATCATTTGGTTCCTTGTAGTATGATTAATCTCAGAAAAATGAAATGAAACGTGCAAATTTATAGTTTGTATCCTGACAATCTTTCAAGATACATCCCATCTATCGAGTGAGTTTACTACAAGCAAATAACATTCTCCATCATTTAAATGTTTGTGTTCTTGGCACTCTGTTTGCTGATCTATAGACTGGCTGAACATATTTTCTGATCTAAGACAGAAAGTGGAAAGCAATTTATATGCCTTCCTTAGCTCTATGAGGTGTAAGAGCTTTTACTAAAGTTTTTCTCTTTCAGGCTTATAGGATTAATTAGCGGTTATTTTGCAGCTCATGGCAAGTGATGAATTTCTAGAGTTCTTGAGCAGTTCGTAAGCAATTCTGAACTAAAGCGTTTCACTGCCTTCTGCTTTCTTTAATAATATTGTTTTCCTCTTGGTTTTGCTAAGTTTATTCTTAATGCCAATTTTTGAAGGCAGAATTTACCAGGCTTTGATTAAGTAGATGAGAATAGCCATTTATGATGATCGTAGTGAACATCTGACTGAAGTGGTGGCTTCAGTAGATAAGACCTCTGGCTGCAAGATACAGTCCAAACTGTAGACAAAGCTTCCCTTTCTTGCCTTCTGGAAAGACTCAGTAAAGCAAATAGGATGCAAGATGAGACCAAATCCTGGAACAGCAGGAATATATTGTTTCAACATGTAATACATTGTGTCCAGTAGGCCTAACAATGCAAATATAAGCAGAAACTAAAGTTGTCAGCCCTTCTGAGTTAGTTTTGGGTTTATATTTCATCCATTAAAAGCTATTAGGAAGTTCACAGCAGTATTCAGGGAGACCATTCTTATTTTTTGCTTTTTTAATATTGGACATTTCCCCTAAATGTATTAAGCTGACTTTTGTAAGGCTGCCTTAGCAGTCTTAAATGGGTTAGTATAGGATTTAAGAACAAAGTTCAAATGAAAAGGTTCTGTAAGCTCATTTTATGTAGAACATTAAACTATTTTTTTGTAGCCTGAATAATGTTGTAGAGAAAAATGTAGATGTGTCTGTTTTCCCCAGTCTCTATAGGAAGTCTTCCAAGACTCAGGAAATGCTCTAATAAATTTAATGGGCAAGACATGTTGGGTTGTGTTGGTGGGGTTTTTTTAAATTTTAAGGTAATTATTTCACTAATTTCTAGACTCCTAAGTTTTCATCTAAGTTCTGAAACATTAGTTTGGCTTTGGTATCAAAAGAAGGATAAGCCCGTAATAAATTAAAAATTAGATATAATTTATTTTTATTTTTTCTTTTACTACAAACATCAGGAGAAGACACAAATACAAAAAGACTTGTGGCGAATTGAAGATGTTACAGCTGGCTTGAGTGCAAATAAAACAAACTACAAAACTATAGTAGACTCTATCAAGAATCCAGGTAAGGAGAACATAATTAAAACAAAAAAAATATACAAATGCAGCTGAATCTTTGGGTCTGTGCAAATAGTCTAGAAGTTTGATCTACTGCAGAAAATCCAGTTAATTCTGCTTTTGGTTGCATCAGAAATCTCTGTTGATTGAGCACATTAACTTGGCGTTTCTTTGGTTGAGGTGGCAAAAAGGTCTTTTGTTCTTTGTTTTCACACATTGATGGCACTAAAATGTAAAAAGCCATAAAAAGGGAACACTAATAATAATAATGGGCTAAGTTCTGCAAGTTGCAGAGTTTCTGGCACGTGCCAGGCTCATACAGCATAGTATCTGTTCTGCATTCTGTCCAGGAACTCCTCTCTGTGTTCTCTGCTTTTTTTCTTTCATTTTTTCTTTCCCCCCTCCCCCCCTTGGATGCTGCCCAACTGCCCTTGCTGCAGTTGGCTTCCCCATCCCTCTTCAGGCAGGTGTTTGGGCAGAGCAACATCAGCAGCTATGGAAAAGAGAAAGTGTGTGTGGTCTGCATTTCAATTGCATTACTGTGTTTCAAAGAAAAGACCTAAGGCACTGGGATAGCAAGAGACTGTTGACGCCTCCTGTAAATTCACTTTATGTCTAAAGTATCTTTGCTTACCTTTTACATACAGAGATAAAACAGTTCTGAGATCATGAGATCTTGTTTTATTTAAGGTATGGCTATGAATGCTTAGCCTTGTCTAGATCTATAGGCATCTTAATGAATCTGTGGTACGGGACCAGATACAGCCTATGAACTGATTTCATATGACTCTTGGGCTTTTCCTTCCTTCCCTCCCACTGCCCTCTCCGAGGAATTTTACTGGATTATATTAAACTATGTGTTTTTATTTTTGGCCTGAAAGGTTTGCTTGATCCTCATCAAGACAATGTTTTCCACACCTGCTATAATGTGACAATCAAATGTTATGTCCAAAAAAAGCCCCGTTTGTGTTCAAAGCAATGTGCAGAGTATTAGGGCTGTTTTATGAAGTCTAAGTATGTTAATTGCTATTCTTATGAACATTATTGATAAGAAACAACACCAAACACATTTGCATATTTCTTCCCTAGAGAGAAAAATAGTGCCTTCGTTTTCTCAGTCTACAGTGCCTTCCTTACCAGCTTCCCTCGCAACTGCGGAGAGCAAACTTTCAGTTCCACAAAGCCCTCCACCCAGTCCGGTTAAATCCCCTCTGGAGGTTAGGCTGTATCCGCAGCCTTATTTCCAGACCAGAACACAGCACCAAGCACAGCAACTGAAAAAAATTGAACCGCCTCTTCAGTCACCAATTAAGCTAAAGCCAAAGGTTGTAAGTACCGCTCTTGTGAGATTCATTCACCAATGAATTTACTTCTGGCAGAAACAGTGAAAGTTTCCTGGTTACAAAGTGCACACAGTGTGGAGGCACAACCGGGAGACACTTAAAGTGTGCGTATTGAAACTGAGCAATAGTACTTACAGGAGAATATATGTGCGTCACCTGGAGCTTTATGTACAGTCACCATATACTGTTTTAGAACATACCAGTGCAGAGCCTTCCTTGGTAATGCTTTGTGGTTGATCAGTTGTTTGCTTTCTTGGGTCTTGTTTCTTGAGGCTTTTTAAAGCCTCAAGCTCCTGGTGCGGACAGAGGAGAGCACGCTAAAGAAGTCACAAATAACTCGTATAATGTAGTGAACTTTCAGTCAGTTTATGCCAGATTGTTTTAAGACTGTTTGCCAAATGCTTGCACTTTCCTGTTACCAGGAAGATGAAGCACCACCCAGACCTCCTCTCCCTCAGTTGTACAGTCCTGATGATCAGCCACCAGCTGTTCCACCTCTCCCGAGAGAAGCCACTGTCATCAGACACACATCAGTGCGGGGCCTGAAACGTCAGTCAGATGAAAGAAAGAGAGACAGAGAACTCGGACAGTATGTAAATGGAGATTATAGGGTGAGTACTCATACGCCTATACACCTGCACTTTATAGATACGTGATTCTATAATAAAGGATACTGTCTGTAAAATATATGGACCTCTAGGCCTTGTAATAAGGAGAGAGAGCTAATGGCAGAGAGAGAGTAATGGCAGGGAGGGATCTATGCTGTATAATAATGGCAGAGAGAGATTTAGTAATTCAGAAACAAAGCTTTAGGATTTGTTTTAAGATTATTAAAACTTGCTGTCTGTGAGTTCATTTGAGCTGATGAGTATTTTTCCATATAGGTGGAACTGCGTTCATACATGAGTGAACCAGAACTAGCAACGATAGGTGGTGACCTCAGCCAGCCTTCCAGTGGTTTAATAAGTTCCGACAGTGGATACCAGACATTACCTACCCGTGGTAAGCCAGGAATTTATGTAGTTGATTTTTAACAGTACTGTCTGTACAGGAGCTTTTCTCTCCTAGGATTTCCTGGAGATGGGCTTTATCATCAGATCATTATTATTAGATTAACTATACAGCGCTGTGAAAGTCTAGAGATTTTGTGCATTTTAATGGTGCTGTTACAGAAAACCAGCCTTTTGCAAAGCAACATAATATATAATTCTTAAAAAAAAAAAAAGCATACCATAACATGAAATTAGCTGTTAGAATGTCTCCTATATTCAGAGTTATTTTTCATCATAATTTCTGTGTGATCTTCTACAAACTATTTTTTGAACACTTATATTTCCACTGAAATAATGATTTCAGTGATAAAGAATAAGAATATAATGTCCCCAGACACTACATGTGACTTGACACTATATACCCACTGTGCTACAGTCCTGAAACTGTCTCACAAATGAGGGTGGAGAAGGTATTTGGGGAAGAGCAATTAATTTCTTAGCCATTCTTGTATTTCTTTCCTTTCTAACTGAATGTTAAGGATTGATTTTCTTCATAGATGTGATTATTTGTACAGCTTATCTACTGTTGTACAGCTGAGTTCACCCAAAACTTCATTTAATATAAGCTTCTAAATTATTGTAGATCTTTCTGAATTTCGATCAATAGTGACCTGAAACACATTATGTTTCATTTCATGAGAAATTTCATGCTTCTCATGATCTTCTGAACTGCAAAATGTGAAACATGAGCTAAAATAGTAGCCAGAATATCACAGAAAAAGCACGATAATTTAAAAAATACCTGATACTTGTCTTCATTTTCTCTGTCATTTGGTTTTAAAGCTTTTTCTTTTTCCTTATAAAGGTTTATCTGGATCAACTTCCAGATTGCACCAATCATATACCATTTCATCATATGCAACGCTTCGAAGGGATAGGTCCAAGGTAAGATATAAGTGACCATCCGAAGACAAACGTCTGAACTGTTCAAAATAGTTAAGACCAGAATATATTTTGCATAGCAGGAAGTAGGATTGTAGTAGCATGGGCGAGGACCCAACATTTGTGATCTAATAAAATCTCCAATTTTTCACTTTCTTAAATGAATCAGGAAGCAGAAGACAACTTACTGCATTTGAAACAGATTTATAAAACAAGGTTTAGAATCAAAAATCAGCAGTACTAATAGAAAATATAGAGTTGAGATATGCAAAATAATGCAAAAATAATAGAACAAAGTCATGTTAATTTAGTAATAAGGTAGGAGAAAGAGTTAATTTTTTGTATACTTCTTGCAAAGTATTAATTTCAACATGTGTTTTGTGTGCCTTGTGACTTCTACAGGAGAGACCAAAGAGTGCCTTGGAACGTTTATACTCTGGAGACCACCAAAGAGGCAAGATGAGTGCAGAGGAACAACTAGAAAGAATGAAGCGACATCAGAAGGCATTAGTTCGTGAACGCAAGAGAACTCTTAGCCAAGGAGAAAGGCAGTCTGTTTCATCTCGGTCTTTCATCAGGCCCATTTCTGCAGACGTAGGCTCAGTATGTTAGATATGCCTTAAAAGGACTAAACTAAAAATATCTGTGGATTTTTTTTTTCCTAGCAAGCACTTTCACTTGAGTATGTGTGACGCTTCTAGTCTAATTAAATTAGTGTTATACAGTATAAAATGAGATCAGAGAGTGTGAGTAACAGATGATGGGTTTTTTACTAGTAGTTACAGTATATGTAGCAAGTTCATCAGGTAAGTTGGTCAGAGGTTAGTGTGCTGAGTGGAGATGTGAGTATATTGGAGTGATGTCAGAGACACGATTGGGTTTTATTGGAATTGTATTTAGAAAGTATAAGAAACTTGTACAGTTTTAAAACTGCTTCATAATGGAATGGGCCTTTTAGAATGTTCTTATTCACCATGGGTATTTTTGTTTTTAATCCACAAATTAGGCTGCAAGATAGTTGTGGTAATATCAGTCCAGGGTGATGTTTGTTGTTTTTTTTTTTTTTAAAGAGATGACACATGGATAATAAGTTTGAAAATCTAATCATGCTGATTAGAAATTTATGTAAGAGCTAATGTGTTTTAATTGGTACAAATTCTTTAAAGCTCAAAATGTAGAATATTCTAATAAGGCTCAAATTTAAGCTGCTGAAGAAAAGGATTTTTGTTGCGTTCTGAGATTAAATGCTGTACAGATGATAAGTTTGTAACGATACATTTTGGATACTAACCAAAGCAATTCTAATTGGTGAAGTTACCCAGTCGCTCACTTGGTGCTAAACCAAGATTGTACTGTAATTGCACTTATGCTGTGGTCTTTTAATTTATTTTTTATTTGGTCCACTAGAGCTTTAGAATGATCACCTTGTTTTACCTAATTCATTGCACAAGATCTCTTGCTTTTAGATTCGTCACTTATCATACCTAATGCCTCTTTTTTTTTGTTTGCTTGTTTTTAATTTGCAGAATTTTGTAGTTATTTTAAAACTTCTAACTGGACTACTCAATTTTTACCAGGCTTAATTGCATCTAGTACATGTGTGTCAATTGCTGGCATTAAAAAGAAGCTATAATATTCAGCCTTTCATTCCCACTGTTCAGTAGAACTAATTTACAGCCAGTTATTTGTATTTACTTTCCCAGTAAATACGAGTGCACTACTTGGAGACATTCATCTATTTTTGTCTTCTGGTTTGTAATGATAAATTATTAAAGATAGTGCATAATATTTGGGAACTGTAGAACTATAGTATCACTGTTATTTTCATATTTTAATTAGAAAAACTAAATCTGAGCTTCTTATGTTTCCTGACTCACGTAACATACACAAGTTGAATTTAAACGTTTTCGTAACACTCCTTATTAACATTTGTGGGAAACACTTTATCTATAAATTTGGGTGCCATCTTGGTCTTTTTCTTGCTGTAAAGAATTAAAATAGAATCTATCAGCCCTACCAATGTTTTGCAGAGGTCGTCTCTTGTACCTATAGGGCTTTGATACGCAAAAAGCATGTTTGATAGCACAATTACTTAAAGCATTACAATTATTTAGCAGCCAAAATGGCAAACCTTTAAATGTATAATTGAAGTGCTGCTCAGTATGTAACATTTGCTTTAAACATACATTGTATGTGTAACTCTAATTTTTAATCGGTCAGCTCTCAAATGTAGTACGACATTTTAAGCATTGATCACAGTACATGAATTCATTTGTTATATACGATGCCTTTTTAATGTAAAGTCGCAACATCAAAGCCAATAAAAATACTGCTTGGTAATAATGGTTTGATGTTTTTCTTACCTATATATAATAACTTGAAAATGATGCTGGGTATTTAAAATATACTATGTCAATCAGGCCTGGTTCTAATATGAGTAGAAGAATGAGTTTGAAGTACTCGTATGAGAAAACATTTTTTTCTCTTTTGAATTCTGTAAAGAAACATACTAATTTTTGATATATAATTGCCTTTTAGCTATTTAACTTTTTTAATATACATGGAAGATATGTATCTTCTGAGTGAATATTGAGAGCTTGTGCATGAATAGGTTTCAATTAGATTTATTAATGCAAGGAGCATCATGAAGTCTAAGGACTTCATATGAAGTTCAAACTTCAACCAAAACAAGCCAAAGATTTGCAACAGAAATAGCAGAGATGCTTTTAAGAAACATATAATGGCACATTCTCCTGTTGATACCCTGAAATGCTTGAGGAGACAATTTTTTTGTTGTTGTTCTTTTTGTCCCTTCTCTTTCCTGCTGCTTTAAATATCATGTTTCAATTCTGTATGGTAAAGTTGCGGAGATCTGCTGGATGGAACGATGCTGCAACTGAACTTAATATTTGAACAAAAAAGTGTTGCTAGTGTCCTTAAGAATGAGTTTATATGCAGCTGTATTGTGTGTAGTTATGAAGGAGCTACTATGCAATGATTTGGGAACTCTAAAATCATGCTGCTTAATTTAAATACTTTCTGAATTTATTATTGCTAAATATTTACCTTGTAAAGACAGAATGTGAAAGATTTTTTTATCTTTGCAAATAGATACTTTACTTTAGTAAAGACATAAGAGCTTAGAAGTTACTAAATTACTATATTTTCAATCCAAGACCAGTTAATGCTAGTACGTAAAATATTATCAGCTTTAATCACTATGTATTATTCCAGAAAGATACATAAAATTTTCAAGTAGCAATTCTCAACCTGCAATATAAATACCCTTTTCTGGGTAGTGATTCAGTATCACAGAGCACAGCCTGGTTAGAATGCCTAGAATGTCTGTCAGTCCATAGACTCACTTGTATTGGCATCTGTGCTTCCAAAGATGTTTGTGTGTAGCAAGTTCCATGTTAATCAGCATATGTGAAATTGCTATTAATACATTTGTGAGAATTTAATACTGCTGAACATTTCCTGTAAAATTAAACAATACTCCAAAATCTGTGCAGCACAGGTAGAGATCAAGTCTCCCAGCCGCATGTT
The DNA here is from genome assembly GCA_008711295.1 of Anarhynchus alexandrinus. Classification (NCBI taxonomy): domain Eukaryota; kingdom Metazoa; phylum Chordata; class Aves; order Charadriiformes; family Charadriidae; genus Anarhynchus; species Anarhynchus alexandrinus. The sequence goes on along the minus strand of VUYV01000071.1, from coordinate 1,753,230 downwards.
CCAAGAAATACAGTTGCATTTTCTTTTTCTTTTCAGTTAAGGAGTTTGGTCTGGGGATTCTTTCAGCAATATATCATTTGCAGCAGTAGTAATGTACATTGCTAAATGATGAATTTGTCAGTATGGTTGAATGCTGTTAATTGTTTTGTATCTGTTACCAGTGGAAACGAGAGCAAGAATTTGATTTGCAGTTGCTTGAGAGGGCAATTCGTGGAGAAGACAAGGATGAAAATGAATGGTTAAAAGTTCAGCCTGTAGCAGTGACAGAGACAGACCTGGAGCCTCAAGACTATGATTTAGATATCAGCAGAGAGGTAACACTCATCAGTTTTTGCCCTCTATTCTGTGCCCCAAAATATTAACCTTTGTAAGTTTTAGGTAGTGAATTCTCATCTTTTCTTTCAAAAGTTAGCTGGAAGTTTGAACTAAAAGGTGTCTTTTGGGTATTGAAAATCTATAGCCTGGCACTTAGAATCTCTGTAAGGTTTGTGTTCCCTTTTAGCAGAGAGAAGAAATTGAAAGGTTTGCTCTAATGTTTGAAATAGACATCTCAGGCTTTATAGAGGAAAATGGGATTAAGTTAGACAATGTTATATAAGTTGGAAAAAAAGATGAGAATCACAGAACGGTAGGGGTTGGAAGGGATCTTCGGAGATCATCTAGTCCAATCCAACCGCCAAAGCAGGTTCACCTAGAACAGGTTGGACAGGAACGCATCCAGGCAGGTTTTGAATATCTCCAGAGGAGGAGACTCCACAACCTCTCTGGGCAGCCTGTTCCAGTGCTCTGTCACTCTCAAAGCAAAGAAGTATTTCCTTATGTTCAGATGGAATTTCCTGTGTTCCAGCTTATGCCTGTTACCTCTTGTCCTGTCACTGGGCACCACTGAAAAAAGTATTGCCCCATCCTCTTTACAGCCACCCTTTAGATATTTTTAAGCATTGATGAGATCCCCTCTCAGTCTTCTCTTCTCCAGGCTAAACAGACGCAGGTCTCTCAGCCTTTCCTCATAAGAGAGGTGCTCCATTCCCTTGATCATCTTTGTAGCCCTCCACTGGATTCTGTCCAGTAGTTCCTTGTCTGTCTTGAACTGGGGAGCCCAGAACTGGACACAGTACTCCAGATGTAGCCTCACCAAGGCAGAGTAGGGGGAGGGGGGGGCGATGACCTCCCTCGACCTGCTGGCCACGCTCTTTTTAATGTGCCCCAGGATACCATTGGCCTTCTTGGCCACAAGGGCACATTGCTGGCTCATGGTCAACTTGTTGTCCACCAGGACTCCCAGGTCCCTCTCTGCAGAGCTGCCTTCCAGCAGGTCAGGCCCATAACCTGTACTTATGCATGGGGTTATTCCTCCCTAGGTACAGGACCCTACACTTGTCCTTGTTGAACTTCATTAGGTTCCTCTCTGCCCAGCTCTCCAGCCTGTCCAGGTCTTGCTGAATGGTGGCACAGCCTTCTGGTGTGTCGGCCACTCCTCCCAGTTTTGTGTCATTAGCAAACTTGTCAAGGGTAAGCTCTGTCCCCTCATCCAGGTCATTGATGAATATGTTGAATAAGACTGGACCCAGTACTGAGCCCTGGGGAACTCCGCTAGTCACGGGTCTTCAACTAGACTTTGCGCCACTGATCACAACACTCTGAGCTCTGCCATTCAGCCAGTTCTCTATCCACCTCACTGTCCACTCATCAAACCCACACTTCCTAAGCTGACCTATGATGATGTTATGGGAGACGGTGTCAAAAGCCTTGCTGAAGTCAAGGTAGACAATGTCCATGTCTCTCCCTTCATCTACCCAGTCAGTCATGCCATCGTAGAAGGCTATCAGATTGCTCAAACATGATTTCCCCTTGGTGAATCCGTGTTGACCACTCCTGATAACCTTCTTTACCTCTACATACTTAGCAATGACATCCAGAATGAGCTGTTCCATCACCTGTCCAGGGACGGAGGTGAGGCTGACTGGCCTATAGTTTCCTGGGTCCTCCCTCTTGCCCTTTTTGAAGACTGGTGTGGCATTAGCTTTCCACCAGTCCTCAGGCACTTCTCCATGACCTTTCCAAGAAGATGGAGAGCAGCTTTGCAATAACATCCACCAGCTCCCTCAGCGCTCGTGGGTGCATCCCATCAGGGCCCATGGATTTGTAGGTGTCAAGTTTGCCTAAATGATCTCTAGCCCAATCATCCTTGACCAAGGGAAAGTCTTACTTTCTCCAGTTTCTCTTACCTCCAGGGTCTGGGATTCCTAAGTGCTGGCCTTAGCAGTAAAGACTGAAGCAAAGGCGGCATTCACTAACTCCACCTTCTCTGCATCCTCCATCACCAGGCACCCACCTCATTCAGCAGTGGGCCCACATTTTCCTTAGTCTTCCTTTTACTACTGATGTACTTGAAGAAGCCCTTCTTACTGTCCTTGACATCCCTTGCCGGGTTTAATTCCAAGTGGGCCTTAGCCTTCCTCGTTGCATCCCTGCATACCCTGACAACATTCCTATATTTCACCCAAGCAACCAGTCCCTTTTTCCACATTCTGCAGACTTTCTTCTTCTATTTGAATTTTTCCGGAAGCTGCTGGCTCATCCATGTAGGTCTCCTGCCTCCTTTGCTTGATTTCTTTCTCCTAGGGATGCACCGATCTTGAGCTTGGAGGAAGTGGTGCTTGAATATTAACCAGCTCTCTTGGAGCCCTCTACCTTCTAGAGCCTTAGCCCGTGGGATTCCTCCAAGTAGGTCTTTGAAGAGGCCAAAGTTAGTTAGCTCTCCTGAAATCCAGGGTTGTAATTCTTCTTTTTGCCCTGCTTCTTCCACACAGGACCCTGAACTCCACCTTGCAGCCAAGGCTACCCCCAACCTTCACATCCCCAACTAGTCCTTCTTTGTCAGCACAAGGTCCAGCAGCGCACCTCTCCTTGTTGGTTCCAAAGTGATCTTGAATGCTCTGCAGAAGCCTCCTGGACTGTGTATGCCTGGCTGTGTTGCCTTTCCAGCAAATGTCAGGGTGGTTGAGAACCCATGAGAACCCCCATGAGAACTAGTGCCTGTGATCATGAGGCTATTTCCAGCTGTCTGTAGAAGACCACATGGACTTCCTCTTCCTGATCTGGTGCTCTGTAGTAAACACCCACAAAAGTGTCTCCCATATTAGCCTGCCCCTTAATTCTTACCCATAAGCTCTCAACACGTTCTTCATCCACCCCTAGGCTGAGCTCGATACATTCCAGCTGCTCCCTCACTCCCTCCCTCCCAGTTGTAGAGTGCAACTCCACCACCTTGCCCCAGTGGTTTGTCTTTCCTAAAAAGTATGTAGCTATCCATGACAGCATTCCAGTCATGCGAGTTATCCCACCATGTCTCTGTAGTTGCAATGAGATCATGGCCCTGCGACCGCGCACAGATCTCTGGTTCTTCCTGTTTATTCCCCATGCTGCGTGCGTTGGTGTACAGGCATTTCAGAGAGGTAATCGAGCATGCAGGTTTCCCTGGAGGGGAGCAAGAGGATCCACCATAGCCATATGGTGTGTATGAGGTGGTTGGCCTTCTAGTCCTCATCTTGGGAGTCAACTAAGGAACATTTGTTGCTGTTAGGATTGGCCTGGCTTATTCCCCAGTTGGATGCGAGGGCATGAGCATTGCAATTTTGGACCCTCCCAACTCCCGCCCCCCCTCCAAGTCCTTCAATTTAAAGCCTGTGTTATCAAGCTGGCCAGCCTGCTGCCAGAGATTCCCTTGCCTCTTCTAGACAGGTGGATTCCATCCCTCTCTAACAGGTTATATTCATCAAAGAATGTCTCAGTGTCATAAAAGCCAAAACCCTCGTGATGGCACCAGCCACGTAGCCAGGAGTTGATATGCATTATTTGTCCATTTCTGGCTGCTTCCTTTTGTCTAACTGGTAAAATGGAGGAAAAGATAACTTGGGCACCATTTTTTTTTTTTCCACAACATCAAGAGTATTTGAAAATCAGAAACAGCAATGAAGTAAAAGTTAGTTCCCCAGAGCTACTTTACTCTTCATTTTGACTGGCAAAACACAGTAGATAAGAGGAAGCACTGCTTTATTTTGGTCAGAACAGAAAACACCTTTCTGTCAGCTTTTCAAATGACTTGGTTGCTGTTCTGGGCATTAGATCTTTTTTTAAACTCTAGTAACCGAGTAAAGTATTTGTTTGAAATGCTATTGAGCCATCTTGTGGAAAAGAAATAATATAGCAAGTGAAAAGATCTCAGTAGGTACTATGCACTGTGTAAAATGCCATGGTAGATGGAAAATCAGCAAAATTATTAATGATAATTAGACTAGAAAGCACCTTTACTCTTCTGAAAGCTGTTGGCAATGGATCATTTAATATAGAGTGATATTTCTAAGAAGTTGAATCTGTAAGCCTTTATATGTTGATATCTATGAATGAATGTATCTTTCAATTAATCTTTGTGTATCTTCTACAGAAAATGCAGTGCTCCTGTAAAATTCAGAAACAGAAAAAAGACTTGCATTGAATTGCCTTTTCTTATTGCACTCTGCTATTAATTTTTTTCCAGAAGGGTTGTAAGGCGACGTGAATCACTTTGTACATCTAAATTAGCTCCTTAAGCCTAAGATAAGAAACATTTTTGCTTATAGGCATTTCTATCCTACCTCAGAGTAACTGAAACAGGTTTGAAGCTCTGAATGTAAAGCTTCTTTCACAAGTTAGCCCGGTTGTCCTTTTCTATTTCATGTACCCATCCTCTTCACCTGGCAGACACTTCTGTACCTGAGGCACTTCTGTGCTTCATAAGGAAATGTACTCAGTTTTGTCTTTAAGGCAAAGAAATCTGCTGTTCACATGATAACTGAGTTTGTTATTCTGGAAGTGGCAGGATGAGCTGGTCTAGGTTAGTTATAGTATGGAGATAGATACACTTTTTTTTAAAAAAAGAATATATGTATACAGAGTTCCAGAGAGGATGTTGGATTTGAAGGTAAAAAAGTATAATGGAAAATGAGGATTTTTCAGGAAGCATTTGCCTTGGGTTTACTGGGAAGGAAGTATCAAAATTTGAGGTTGTGATTTTAATGTGGTTATGAATGCCAATGACTGTATGGTATGCTTTGGGCCTATGATTGCCTGCCTGTTACTGAGCCTAATCACTGAGGGTTAGGTCAGGCCACTTCACGTGTGCCATTGAATTAGTGTGGACTAAGTTCAGTGGTGAAGAATTTAGGATTATTTTTATTTAAAACTTTGAATTTTGAAAACTCATCGCCTCTTGAGTGTTTTAACAGAAATCTAAAGAGAAGAAAATAAAATAGTACCTCTTCACTTATTTTTATTTATTCACACATCCTCTACTTATGCTTTTCAAAAGCAATCTGTTCTGTATAATAAGCATTGGTTTTCAAAATCCATTTGGAAACTGAATTTTCATTGGGTGATCTGGGTCTCTTATGTGGAGCAAAAATTTCCCAGAAAGAAACTGATCCTAACAAAAACTTGCTGCTAGCTTTTGTGCAATCATATTAAAATTTTCAATCTACAGAATTATGTGTATGCAACGTGTTGTTACAATTGCACAATGTTAATGAATTTCTGGGTCAGTTCCCCAGACAGTTTTTGAACACCTAGGATTTCAGATTTTATAGTCAAAGAATTTCCTAATATGATTACAAACTGGTGGGGGTTTTTTGGTTGTGTTTTTTTTTCTTTTCTCCACTGCTCGCAGAAGATGATTATGCAGTCTCAAAAGAATGATACACTAGATTAAAACTTTAGGTGATATTTCCTTTCAATTGTAGGAAGTTCTCACTGGCACGACATAAATATCATGACATTAAAATCTCAGGTTGTCCAGTGAGTCTTGTAGTGGTTGCTTCTTTCTACTGAACAGGTTTAGGCAGTGGCCGACTTTGGGGTCTAAGCCTGAGCTGGAGAAAGGTTCCCTCTTGATTCTGATTTCTGTTGTAATCTTCTTTAATATTTGTTCGATCTATCTTCTAAAGTAAAATGAATCAGAGGGAAAAGACACTGTTAAAAGGGCATCAGCTCATATCCAGAGGGAGTGTTTAGTATCAGTACATGTATTGACTGTGAAAGCCAACGCTTTATTCTTTTCACTGTGTTCTCCCATTGAGGAGAATTTATCTTATTTTTTTTTTTAAGTCTTTGTTATTAAAAACTTGATGCTTTCTTTCCACAGTTGTCAAAACCTGAGAAGGTTGCAATTCCAGAACGCTATGTTGAACTGGAGCCAGAAGAGCCTCTTTCTACAGAAGAACTGGCAGCAAGGCAGCGTAAAGCAGAAAAGATAAAGAATATTCTTACTAAATCCAGGTAGGTTTTTTTCAAATCTTATATAGGGGCTGATGTTAAACCTTGGGAACTAACTTCATACAACAGTCTAATTCCTGTTGAGTTATCTAAGTGTAACTTGTGGCTTTTAGAAAATGCACACAGAATTTGCGTAGTATACTTGAAGCTCCTTTTTAAAACAGGGTAGAAGAGATAACGACAAATTTTGTATATGTCCATTTTCTTTTTTGGAGCATCCTAAAATAATAGTGATTCCTTAGCAAGCAACTTGCAGATAAGAGTGAGAAGGAAGGAAAGGCACAGATCAGGGCAAAAGCAGAAAAAGAGTCACTGTGAGAGCAAGTTTCAGTTGTCTCCAGAGAGCTGGAGTTCTGAAAGAACACTTGGCTACTTGCAGCTAATGTAGAGTCAACTGAAACATTCAGTTTCAAGAATTCGATTACCTCAAGTATCTGCTGTCTCTTTGGAAAGAGGTTGTGGCTGAGGACCACCACGTTATACTTTTTCCTCTGGGCACTAACAAGAAATTTTATTAAAAACTTCAAATAAATAGCATTTTTTGGTAGTGCTGTCATATAAACAGTGCATTTATAGCAAATGACTTTCAGATATACTTCAGGCTGTGCAGAAATTGTGGCTGAATGTGTAATGGCTGCATCATTTGTCTTTATATGCTGCAGTTATTTACATACAATATCCAACACTACTTTAAAGAACTTCAATAAAATACAGAGCTTGGTAGATGAGGTCTAAAAACTGCTTTGTGAATTCAAGCTTGTTCTCATCTGCACGGCAAATTCTTTATGTTTGTAAATGTTAATGTTGTTTTGCACTTTCCCACTAGTATGCACAATCTACAGCCTACTGTTGCCCAGGACAAACACAACTCGGTTGATTTAGATTCACAGCTGCAAGAGCAGGAGCGCATCATTACCATATCATACGCTTTGGCTTCTGAAGCCTCTCAGAGGAGCAAGGAGGTAGCAGGTAATACTTAGTTATTTACAAAATAACAGCTATTTCTTACCAGCTTCTAAAGTTGTGTTGGGGTTGATACTGAACTCCTGGCATAGGAGAGAGTTTTAGTCATTCATATTCAAAATAGTGAAAAGTGCGCATGGATAACAAATTTAGAGAGACTAAAGATTTACGTTGAGTATTTGGCCTCCAATGGACAGGGTGAAGGAGACAAAATAGTACGATCAGTAAGTTCAGAGCTTGGAAACTTGCCATTCTTAATTGTACTAAAAATTAACATTTTCGGTGAATTCCCTATAGTTACATTCAATGAGGTATTTCTATATTCATTTTTTAAATGTAAATTCATCTGTGACTTAAAAAAAATCAAGATAAAGGGGTTTTTAATTTTTTTTAACAGAAAGATTCCTTGGTCCAGGGATCGAGATTAGAGTACAGTCATTTGCAGCTTGAGCTGTATGACAGTGGGCTGAAAAAAACATTGTAAAATGGGTATTGGCATGTTTCTGTTTGGTGACCAAGATTAGAGGTCAGAGCAAGACAGCCGTGCATGAATTCTGCTTGATGCCTGGAAATTAATAGATCCTTTGCAATATGTTACTGAAAGTGATAATTTCACTCTTGATTGCTTTATAGTTGAAATAAGTACGAAATGTCAAGAGATTTGTATCACACAGTAATACATGCAGCAATTATTCTAGCAAGTATCTGACTGGCCATTTATAACTGGCACAGTTCACTGTTCCAGTGGAGAATGGAAATAATGGAAACTTCAGCTGTGATGGAGAAAAAATATGCACATTTCTCATCTGAAGTTGTCAGTTTAAACTTATGGCACTTGCCACAGGAGCCCTTAAGACTTTCCCATTAAAGACAGATTATTCCAATATCCAGATACCTAACACGCATCTGTAGTAACTGACTGTTGATTGAATGTGGCTGTATACTCATGGATGCAGTGGCAGCTAAACCTGGTGGGAATGTGATTTTGAGGGGATGGAATCCATTTTCAAGATACGAATCTTGAGATTTTTGAGAGGTTCTGTGGATAATTTAACTGACTGGAAGGCATAAAATGATTCACTGAGGCGGCTAGACATTATAAAAAAAATCCAACCAAACAAAAAAACCACAGAATTGTAAAATCTTGGGAGTGTTTCAGGAACAACTTTTTGGACCTTCAGGCATCTGTGAGTCAAAACAGTTTCTCCGCCGGCAGTCTGGTCCCGGTTCTAGTAACCAGTTCCTTGTAACAGGGACTCACACACTTTGGTTGTGAAGAGCGACTTTGTGTTTCAGGCAGTATGAACCAACACAGTGTTTTGCCACATGAGTTCTAGCTTCTTCTGGGAAAATTTAGCACAGAAGCTAAGATCAACCAAGATGAAGGCAGCTCATACTTGAAATTATTCCTCTGTGTCAGTAGAACAAAAGCAGAGTGGCTGCCATACTAAACAGTCTTCATGTGGCCAGTTAAGTTACTTCTGAGTGTGCGTGAAGTTGCAGTAACTGTACAGTACTGAAATATGTTTGATTTTTTTATGTTGTATAGTGAATGTAGTAGCTATGTATTCATTACTACAGAGTTTTGGTTTATATATTTTTTTTTTATTGTAATTATTTCAAAACTGTGATCACCACATATTCTTGGGTATACGTAGCTGCAGAAATCTTGATTCTTTAGTTCTCCCCAAAGAGGGAATTAAAGTGTGTATCGGCACTGAAACATTTAAATGCTGCTTGAAAAAAATTTGCAGTCAGTTGCAAGATGATTTTTAATTTAATTTTCTTTGTGAAGTATAGCATCTAGCCCTTTTGTCTTTCAGACACTTGGAAAAAACCTAACATAGTAGCCACATCCTTGATTCTTTAAGGAAGTCCAAACCTTTATGTCCATGCACAGTTTTCCTTGCCACACTTGTATCTCAAATACGCACTTCTTGTAACATGTCTTGCTTTGATTTCAATTGTTACTTACTCCTGTAAAAACAAACACCTTTCAAGGAATTCTAAAAAAAGCCAGAGTGGTTTGGCTTTGATAGAAAATGTACAAACCATAAAAAGTGTTCAAGTTTTTTAGTTACGGCCTATTTTCTGGTGATCTAAAGTGATTAAAAAGAAAAGCATTTGATGCTTTGCACAGCTGATTGTACAGTCTTATTTATTCTAATTCTACAGATTCCTTCACGTTGTTTTTGTAGTTTGATTTTTTTCTCATTTGCTCCTTGTTGATGAAGCAGACCATATCTGAAAATCCAAAACTAAATATTGAGATTTTTTACAAAGATTTGCTTGTGAAAAAGACCGTGAAGCTTAACTTTTCCCATATTTCAGGGGGAAGCAGTTATGTTAAGATGCTATGATAACATAAATCTTTCAAAATAAATTGTACATTTATCAAATTCTTGTAAAGCAGCATTATAGAGTTCCTGTGTTCCTAGTAAGAAATCAACCTTCTAAATGGAAACCATGCCAATTATTGTCGTCTAATACTGTTACTCTGTTTTATAAACAAGGATAGTTTTAGATTTTTTAGATTGTTCTTTATCCTGAAGTTTCAAGCTGAGATCTGAAAATATATTTACTGTATCATGCACTGTACTAAGCAAAATGCATATATATGCATATATAATTTTTTTGGTGTGATTTTTCTATATATTGGGTTTGTTTCTGGTCATTGGCACATAACAAAGGAAATGTTGAAAACCTGTACGACCTCAGTGACACCTTGAAATCAAATTAGCAAATATAGGTGCTATTCCAGAACTGCAGTTTTAAAAGCAGGGCTGGGTTAGGTTTTATCAGTGTTGTGTGCCTTAAAATGTTCCCGTAAAACGTCATCTTAAGATAGATTGTCCGTGTTCTCATCAAAACAGGAATGTTTATTTGCACAACTTATGCAACTCATAGAAAAAAACAGCAGGTAGAAATATTGTTTAAATTGTGTTCCGTATAACTAAAACAGTGTAACACCTCATTGCATTACTAATCAGGTTTCCTTTATTCATGTGGTAGAAAATTAAGGTCGCTCCGTTTATAATATGAATGTTTGATTGTGCAGCCTAATTCCTGTATGTGATCCCTTCTAGCTCAGCAGTTGACCTATCCATCTAAAGCACCCTCACCTTCTGTACCACAGCCACCTCACTCCCCCTTAAGCAATGGATTTCACTACACATTTGTTTAAACACCTTAAAAGTAAGAACTAACTGCTCTCGGCATGTCTGATTTGCCAATGCACCTTTGCTGTGGCTTGCTGAATTTTAACATTTTTACTAAACCAAAATTAGATCCAAATGAACGCATGCATCTATTTTTCAGAAACCTTTTATTCTTGTAAATATTGCTTCTAATGAGCTAACGTGGGCTAATAATGTCTTCCAATAACTGCTGTCGCTCTACAGATAAGATGCTTCCATAATCTTACTGTGGTGAAGGAAAGAGCCATCTGTACTCTCAGTAGCATGGGGCCAGATTTTCAGCAGCAGTTTGTACTCCGGTGGCTAGTGTTTTGTACTCCTGTGGCTACCGTAGGGGTGCGTAGGTATTTTTGCCTGCGTGTGGCATGTACAATTCCTGCTCAAGAGAATCCAAAGTGCAAAGTTGTATAAGCAGGGGGCTCATTTATGGGTTGGTATCTTACACATGACCTAACATTGGAGTCTTAATTAAGGTGAGCTGAAAATTTGGCCCTTTATAACTAATTTTACAATATTGTGTTTGACTTTTTCATGCCTTTGATGTGTTTCTCATTGAATTGTGTTAACAGAAGACTTGATTTTTGTCTCCAATTAGTTTATTTTGCCATTTCAAGTATTAAAATTGTGATAATTTCATTGTCCTTATGAAGAAATGTGTATTATCTCTTCTCCATAGTATTGAAATAGGAAACCCTGAAAATACTGTGATACTTGACCTCTAAGTGTGTCTCTAGTTAAGACACTTGCCATACTTCCATAGTTTGCTTTGAAATTATTCTCACCTTTCTGATTTCTTTTTGCCTAATTTTATTGTCTGATGTTGGACAAAAAGATAAAACCTAGATGAAGGAGTAAAAATAACTCAAATAGCATTAACCTTTTAGATACCTTTGTTTTCATTGTCACTAATCTGAGTCAAATATCTGTGGAAAAAAAAACCCCAACTAAATAAAAATGAGCACATACATAGCTATTTGCTTTTCTGGTTCAGTTTGTCTTTCTGAGAACCAGATTCTACCATCTTTGCTGTGTCTAAATAACACTTGACTACTATTATATCCAGGGATATGCTAGTTGATTATCACTATCACATGAGATCTTTGCATACAAATAGGGTACCCATGTGTGGCCTCAAGAACCCAGAAAAATAACCATGTGGTCCCAGGGTATTAGACTTGAGTGGGGAGCTTGCACCAGGTGACTTTCAGAGTCCCCTTTGTACCTCAACCATTCTGTGATTCCAGAATGATTCAAAAATATGTATATCACATGTCTGTATAAATATACTTGCATACATGTGTATGTGTGTGTATATATATAGTTACACACACACACATAGAAACCCCTACGTTTTCTTCAGGAAAATTAATAAGACAACAATTGCAAAAACCAGCAACATGCAGGGGACACAGGAATCTGAGCATCAGTGCCATCATGAGATGATCGTTCGCTTAATGTGTCTATATGAATTGTTCCTTCTGTCAAACTGCAGAAGGCTTTAATAAAAAAAATGTTTCCTGAAAGTGCTTACTGCTCGGCATTAGTGTACTCACGTTAATATTTAACCATGTTTTATTTTACTTCATGCTAGCCAAAGCAGTAAGTGAACACTGACGTAAGACTCAAAGCAAATCCCACCTAGTGACGCCACATGGAAGGAAGAGGAGATTCATTACCAGCTTTCTGTGAAGATACTCATCGGCTGATGACATGTTCTTCTGGAAATACATTTAGAGAATAATAGGGGGATTTTCTATGAAAATGAAGAGAATTGCAAATCATTTTATTTTGACTTCAGTTTAGTTCAGACTTTTTATATGAATAAATGGCACTTTTAATAAACTCTGTAAAATACTGACAATGTATTTTTAGGACAATGTATTTTAGAACTTTTTTAAATCAAGGGCTCAATTCATTTTAAGAGAAACTACTCGCATAGATGTTAAAAGATGCTGTTACTTCCCCCTCAGGCTCAGATGCACAATGTAAAGTTTCCTGAAAAAACTGTAAATTTGAACAAACCTAGAAGCACATTCATAGGGTGTGGGTAGAGCTAACGCGAGTGAGAAGTTTGCTGAAAGGGTGTTCTGGATGGAATATGTTTGTAGAGTTAATCACCCACCCTTTTGCCCATTAAACTACATCGCAAGGAACTTTTAGCTTGAATTTCTAAATATCAGTAATTAGCTGAAATTTTCCACAAAAGCCATAATGAAAGCCGGTTTTAATTCCCATTTCCTTTTCTGATCCCATATGATTAACTTGTTGGTGTCGATGCACAGTATGCTAGGATGCTCCTGACAGTAGTGCTGTCCCCTCAGTAACAAACAGCTAACAAATTGTATTTTTTGAAAGTTGAGATGTGGAAGAAGAAAACTTTTAATTAAAATATGTGAACTAAGCAATAAAAAAAATAATAGGATATGTCATTTTACTAGTAAATATGTATTTTTCTTTTGATTTTTTCAATAAACATGACAATATGATGTATTGACTAGTATTTATCCTAGAAACATCAAAACTAATGTAATGTGGCACCTGCTAATTTCGTATGTATGTTCGCGTGGTGCTTAACTTTGCCAAACTTTGAAATTCAGTGTTTTACTTATGTATAGGGCTAAAGGGTGAGGTAGTTACATAAGGAGAAAATAAGATTGATTGAATTGCTGCAACTACTTTACTTGAAAAAAACCTGTGTACGCATTGAATGCAAGACATGCAGAAATTTCCCATTATGTAATTATTAGTTGAGTTCAGCTCTGGATGAGAAATGACCGAGAAGTACTTCTGCAGTATTTTGTGAAACCACTAAGTTGTTCATTTGCTGTATTCAAGTAATAGCTGCAAACCCCTTGAAATTGACCTTCAAGTTTCAGACTTTAAGACAAATCATATTATATTAACGCTGTACTCAGAAATATTCTTAAAAGTATATATTTAGCTAATGCAATCTATTTTACCTCAATACTGCCAGTATCAACTTCAAAACCTTTTGCCAAAATAATGATTTATTTTTGCCTTTATAAAAAGTTTTGAAAGCATAAATGAATATTTTGCAAGAAAACATTAATTTAAATGAAATGTAACAGTTTGGAAAATGGTATATGTACAGATTAAAATATTAACATAACTGCCTCCTATTGCCTCTGTCTTGTCTACTCTTGTCAGCATCCATAGGGTTGAAAATCTGGAGTCATTTGTGTTGTTACCACATTTTGCTCTTCTTTGGTTCAAATCCTATTGAAGTTCTCTAGTTTTGCGCTTGTTTCACTGGGATTTGGATCAGGTTCTCCTTACACCGAAGCTTCATTTTTTTTTTATTTTATTTTAGTTAGAGATGTTTCTTAGCATTTGATCAAATCTGCCTTTATTCTTGAATAGAAAGATTTTTCAGGGTTGTCCCCTAAACACAATGACCACAATACTGTCCTTTCTGTCTTGTAGATACGTATGTTTGTCTGACACAATCTTAGCTCTTTAGTTTCTGGTGAAATAAAGTATCAAAAGTAACTTCAATTTAAAAACGACCAAACAAGAAACCTGGAGGCAGCACATAGTAACGTGTGCCCTGTATGTGAAGAAGGTATTGACCACAGAGAGGGTTGGTGGGCAAGTGGCAAAGCAGATTTCGGTAGCAGCTAACCAGCAGTGATTTACACTACAACAGTTCCCTCAAAGGACATCGGTTTGGTGGAGACCAGTGGAAATGATTAATTCTTCTGAAACTTAATCTCTAGAACAAAATGCAGAGAAGCAGTAGGAAGTATTTCCGTGGCTTGGTGTTGACTCTGCAAACTTGAGAGCGAATATTTGAGAATGCGAGTACTTGACCTTGGGATGCAGAAATTCAGAGCTGAGCTGCTTATGACACACTCGTCCTGTTTCTCAGGCACACAAAGGAGCCTTTGACCGCCTGTTTCGTGGTTGAGTCAAACTGCATTCTTTCTCCAGAGCCTTTGTCCTGCAGCAGGGAAGTGTGAGGCCGTAACTGGCGGGTGAAGAGCACAGCCCGCGGGGTCCTGGACCCCAGCGGCCATCGACTCCAACTTCCCTCTGCTGCCCTAGCAAGGAAGGGAAAGGGGTGCGGGCGCTTTGGCTCTGCAGATTGTGGGAGATGTTAATTTTCTTTCCTTTGATCACACGCACAAAATCTGCTTGTTCAAGGTTGCGTGAAAGAGAAGAATTTTGCCCTACATAGTTACACCATTAATGTTTTTAACAAAGCTAGTCTTTCTAAAGATTTTGGTCTGTTTCCGTAGTTAATCCCTTATTTGGAAAAAAATTGTCAAGATAACTTTTCTTCCAAAACTTTTTATTAAATATGTGAAATGCTGTTCTCCAGTGGCCGTCTTTTTTGCAGGAATGGGTGTAGTTTTTAAATAATTAGGGCTAATTTTCATATGCATATAGTGTTTGTTTTGGGTCAGTTTCCTTTTCCAGTTCTGTTTCTTTTAATCAAAATCCTGTTTCATAGGTGTTACATACCACTGTCTAATATTAAGACTAGAAATAAATGATGTCTACTTGCAGATCAATATAAATTCGGTCACAAAGTGGCTTTCCCCCCCCCCCCGCCTATTAAGCAGCTTAAGTGTTTAGGACTAATTATAATTAAAGAAACAGAAATTCATTAGAAAGCAGTATTAGTTCTTCTTTTGAAGGTGCTGTTTTCTAATTAGTTTTGTAATGCTATACCAAGCAAAAGTTATGCAGACTGCCTTCACTTATACATCTGTTTTCAGTTTCTTCAACTAAAGTTATTAAAGTTTTATTGCACAGCTGAATTTATAAAACTGCAGCCTGATACTCTTAAGTAGCACTGCTTTCACCTTTTTGAACTTCCATAGCACCCCCACTTGCTTTTTCCACTACTGTTATTTTGCATTTGTGGGTATTGCAGGGCTGGTAGGAAATCCTGTAGAGCTATAGAGCTGTCGCTTGTCTTTGTACATCTATATAAATCTTCTTATTTTGAAGGACTGGACAGTAGCAGTAGTTGGAGCCATCCAGACTGTTTTGGAACAGTTGAAAAAACCCCTAAACAGAAAGGGTTTTCAGGAAGCAACTGTGTTAAGGGATTCTGTTCTAGGAAGTTGCTTATGTGTGGAACTAAAAGCTACTGAAAGACACTACTAAACTTGGGTGCTGCTGTTTCAAAAACATTGTTAAAGGCCCAGTGAGGTGGTCTCAGGTACCCCCGCAGCCTTTGGAGGGGAGGGGTTGGTGTTTTGAGAAAGCAGAGCACTTCCAGCGTGTTCTGGTATTGTTTACACCGTTATTTTTCCACCTGCACCATTTACTCGTCCGATTTCCAGATCTTCAAATATATGCGTATGTATTTTATATCAGCATCTGTTCCCCTCTGTAAACCCACATATTTCCCATGTGTCTTAGCAATTAACTTCTGGATGTTCTATGAAGGAAAGACCAGATTTACTTAGTGTCAAAACGTAGAAGATATAGAAGGCGCGATCTGACGTTACCCCTCTGATTTCTGTCTGTCTTTGGGTATTTTAAAGTGTTTGCTTGTGCCGTGTGTGTGTGTGTCTGTGTCTGTTATTTCGCAGTTATAAAAAGAACAAAGCCGTGCACGAGAAGAACATGAAAAATTGCTATATTTTCCACACCTAGTAAACATTCCCATTGGTTATTGGGCTGTATTCAAAAGGCTAAGACTTTTATTGCTCTACTAGCAAAAGCAACCTTTCTTCACAGTGGAGCAGTACAAAGAAAGAGCACAAAAAATACGCACATCACAGTGCCTGAAATTCTGTTTGAACAACTGTATTGATTGGGTCTGACCCCTTTACATTTTTTTCCATTATTTGAAAAGGTGCATCTAACTGTAGCTGAATTGAACCAACCGAGATGAACTTTCCATGAAAACTTCTTGAGATATTTCTTTAGTTCAAAGCTTTGGAATTTTAAAGAGCATTTTTAATACAAGTCTGTTGAGGTATTCTGTGCAACAACCGTACTTTGAATGCTAAACTACAGGTAAACCGAAGAGGAAGGTAAAATTATAAAGCCCACCATGAAATTACTGGGAGATGGCAGAATAACTTTGAGTGCTAATTATAAAAGTAAATAAACCCAGAAAGTATTGCAGATGTGCATATTTGTGCTCTGTTTACTTGTTATTTACTTGTCAGTGCTCCTGGTTGCCTGACAGAGAGTGTAAAACAGCCTCCAAAGAAAACACTAAGAATTAGACAGCATTTTTGGAGCAGTTATTGATGAACTAGTGTTACAAGATGTAAGCTTAAAGGACAATGCTGTTTTCTTGTTGCTAACTAGAAGAAGCCTTTTACCAGGAGCTATAGAATAAGAAGGCACTAAAGGAAGGAAGAGGTTGAGAACACAAAGGTGAGTAGTGAATTTGTAGGAAATAATGGCAGAGATGTATCTGCAAAGAAGACTGAGTAAGAAGCTGAAGGTGAGAGTGGGGAACAGCTCAGTGGTTTGAAGTGAGGGGTAGTAAAAGGATTGAGGGAGATGAAACATGTGGACTCGGACAGAAGCAAAATGCTTTAACAAAGGGATTCAGCCTAAATAGTAGGGGGGGAGGTAGGAAGAAGGAATAGCTGGCAAGTGAGAATCTAAGCCCAGCCTCCTAGTACAAAAAATACCTTGTGAATGGGATAAACAAGAGAGTAGAGCATTGAAGGTGGCAGTGGGTGAAGGACAGAATCACTGATGACTTTAAAATAGTGTTTTGGTAACAGGACAATTGTCTTTTCTATTGACAGCCGTTGTGCTTGGTTCTTTTAAGCCAAATTGCAGTTAAGAGTGGCTGGTATGAGTGAAACTCTCCTCTTCCCTTTAGAACCAGCTTGGTCCAGAGCCAGGGGTGGAAGAGGTTGGTCCTCCCTGGCACAGAGCCTGGCCCAAGTGAGTGCTTCTCTGTTGGCGGTGGTGATGTGCCAGTGCAAGGTGGAGCATTGAGTTCCTGTGGTCTCTGGCCTCGCTTCTGTTATATTGTCAGGGGGTTTGGGCTGGCTTGATTTTGTCTCTAGAGCCAGAATTGAGAAAAGCCTTAACATCGTTTTCCGGTTCATCTCTTGAGACACAGGAGGTTTTGGGAGTTGTTTTTTTTTTTTTTTAAAGCCTGGCTGATGGCTTATGTAAGATGTAACCCTAATGAAAAGAAGTAGCAGGCGACATTTAGTTCCAATGAGTTGTACCATTCTGGGGGAAAAAGTTGACCTCAGAGAAGTCACTGCTAATTCTATTTGTCTCTTGTATTGTCTGTATTGTTGGCTTTTCTGACTCCTTAGTTCATGCTAAACAGTTCCTCTATATCTCTGCTCTGCTTCTTCCATACTGCGCCCTTGAGCATCTTCTTCTCCCAGTATGGAACAGGATTTTGTCTTCTGCCCAACACAGCTGTAGTGCATCTGTGTGTATGTGTTGGGGGGGTGTGGACGCATAGACATGCACGCATGTTGATCCCGTTCTCCTGTCATTGGGTGCGAAGACACAGAATCAGCAAAAGCTGAGGGACCACTGATGAGACGAGTGGCAGAACTGGCTGTTCTGCTCACTTTCCGTGTCCTAACCTGGATGAGAGGCTCAGAGGGAAGAGAGCACAACATCTCGTGAGTGTAAGCTGCATCCCCTACCTTCCTCAAAGCCTTCTGTACGCCTGAGGACTCTTCAGTTGTCTTCACTGAATCCAGTTTAAAAGTGACTTGAGAAATGATTTTGTACACAGATTTTATTCAGGATCTGGGTAGCGGCTCCATCAGTTGACAACTGAGTAAACTTGTTCTCTATTTTTTTTGCATCCAGTATCAATTTCTTACATTAAAAAAAAGTCTTTTTGACAAAACAAACTTGTGTTTTGGAAGGAGGTGGTCTGTTATTGCATCCTTATAAACAGATCACGATTACTAGACTTTAGTGGCTGTAACAGTGAGAAGGAGACTTGGCCCCAACCAGTTAAGGATCAAAAGCTTCACCTGCATTTGTTTTAAAGCTTTAGCAATAAATATGAGGGTGATAAGGAGCCAGTTCAGACTGTCAAACCTTTCTGCACCCTTTAACGTAGCTTGATATACTTGTGTTAAGAATACTTACTTATGGTAACAGTTTGAGAGAATTTCCCTGTGGGTCAAGGTGGGCAGTTTCGAAAAAGTTCAAAGCAAGGAAGTATTTTTTGTATGAGTCCCCATATTGCTTGACTGATGATACAAAACCCCTCTTCTGATGTATGTTACTTTTCATTCTTCTCTCTTTTTTTTTTTTTCCTCAACTAGATCGTCCTGAGCTATGGACACCGTAAATGGTACTGGATTTGGATAGATAATAGCACAAACTGCCAGTGTGATCTCATTCTGCACCTGCACATCAAAACCAAATCAAATGAGATTAAATCACCAAGTATTTTGTTTCTTTAATGCTGTGCAAAAACTAAGGTAACTTTTATCTACCTATCATGATGCTATACACCTGTGCACTACTCAGATACTTTCTCAGGAAAAATGCAGTTGAGGTGGCAGTCTTAAAAGCAAACAAACCCAACTCCCGCTTTGTCCCTTCAGCGAGGGTACCTTGACACATGTCCCTTCTCTTAATCCCCTGACAGCTTCCAAGAGACTGATGCAAATAACTGTGCCAGGCTTTGATTATGAGATATTGCACTGCCACTTATTCTCTTTGTCTCCTGCAGTTTACAGAGGCAGCTTCAGTGCATAATTTAATCCCTGTTCTGGGGACTGTAACAAATCCACAGAGATTTCTACCAACCGTCCTCTCTGGCATCAGAACAACATGTGCACAGCTTCTTTGATGTGAATTCCCCAACCAGAGCCTTAGAAGGACCTATAGCTTTGAAGCTGGCCTATAAATTGTGATTTCAGGAATCAAGTTGTCAGCCTCCTCTTCAGGGAGAAAGGGAGAGTAAACTGTAAAGCAGTTGCATAAAGCTACAGGGCAACTTAGAGATCTGGTTTTCTTGGCCTCGAAGAATTCCTGTACGATGTTGAGAAAGAAATGGATCCCTCTTCACCTGGCTGAGAAGCGTCTTCTTTTGTGACTGCAGGACCTTGTGGGTGGTGGGGTTGTGATGGTACTCATCTTGAGGGGTTCCCTCTTCCAGGGCAAAAGGAAGGGGAACAGGCACACAGGTGCTTTCCACCTGTTCAAGTGTTGTCAGTCTCCCAAAGCCAAATGCTGATAATGCACCTGCGTTGAACTTTGTGTAGGTAATTTTTCAGTGTCGTTTAGAAACAGATTAAAACTTTTACCAGATGTGACGGTTGTTCTGTGACAGATCTAACTTTCATCAGTTGTTTCCTGAGATATGTTGGAGTACAGACAGATTTCTGCTTTTCTATTGAGATGGAAATAAGCTGGTCTTTGAGGAATTTCAGTGGCCAAATCTTGTTTGAAAAGACAAATGCAGTTGCCCTCTTTGTGATTCAGTGTCTGCTGACATCTCTGGGGGCTCCTTCCATACCAATCTGAAAAGGCAGAGATCTGTCTAGAGTCAAGACACCAACCTTTATTTCTCCTGTGTTCTCTGTCTCCTACGAGAGCTGAAACCATTCTGCTACTATCCGTGCCACTACTGCTGATGCTATTATACCAAATGTGGCTAAAATTGACTCCTGAATTAAAACATTTACTGCAGCATCTACACTGAACTACATCAGCCTTTCTCAGTTTGTATGGAGAAGCTTCTTAGGCTGCTTCGTAGAGGAATCTGCAAGTTCTTAACAGTATGTTTATAAACGTTACACAGGAACAGACACGATTGTATAGAACTCTTCCTATTTTGAGCAGACGGGTCGTAGGTCAGCACCAGAATTGATTTACACCAAGCCTCGTCAGATGTTCACAATATCGCATGTCATACCTTTGAGAAATAGACGTTGTGTTGTGTTGATTTTTTTTTTCCTGGTTAGACCAGAATTTCAGTTTAATTTCAGTTTATTTTTTATCCTTGTGTGGTCTATTTATTTATATTCAGAACCAATGGCCAAATCTGTTTTGCTAGGCAGGAGGCTGTAATCAATTCAGGGCAGAGCTGAGTGGCAGAGCCCTTGATGGTGCTCGTTATGGCAGCCTGCTCTGTCAGCAGAGACCTGTGCAGGACCTGCCAGCTGGATCTGCTTTTCCAGGTTGGGTGCACTGCAGAGGAAAGCCCTCAGGTGAGGTTTTACCGTGCCCTTCGTTTGAGGCTAGTGGGAAAGCTGCAGGGCCCTCTGCCTGGCAGGGTGGGTCTACAGCAATGGAGTCTATCACCTTCTGAACGTGAGTCTCTGTTTCCATGCGTGCTGGTGGGCAAGTCCAGAGATCTGTGGGGATGCTGAGCAGCTGCGGAAGAAAAGGTCGTGAGAGCAACACTAGCTTCGATGCTGGAACAGAGAAGGAAGAGAGGTCAGTGTATATGCAGCATTTTGTAGCCTGTGCCTTAATTTTGTAATTGCACTCAGGGCAATAAACAGGCAGCGGCCACATCTGAAAGAATTTAACAATGAAATGCAGGTTTAAGGGTAGCTAGAGTGTCTAAATAGGAAAAAATTGGGATCAGTCTATTAGGAAAGTTAATCAGTTGATCTTTTGGGGAGGGCCTCTATCTCTTTGTAGAGATAGAGCAGCTGTCAGAAGTCATGGTGAAGTTTTCTTTCTTCACCATGTACAAGTAACTTTAATTTTTGTCTATATATTACAAGCTTCTGGTATTGGGAAAACAAAAAAATGCATACAAAGCAAACATAAATCACTGACTTAGTGGCTGCTGTAATGTTGTTCTTAAAGCTGAATGACTTTGAAAAATGTTGTATTACATAGCACAGTAAAACAGATTAATCAAAATCTACACTCAGTTTGTATTTACAATCATTACTTTTATTTTTTCCATAACGTAACTTACTCCAAGTCCTCTCCCCATAACTGATGCTGCAATGTTTACGTCCAGTAAACCTATACAATGATAGTACATACTGCTGCCTTCATGTAAGCCAACTGGCTTGCAAATGTTGTCTGCATGTCTTAAATTGTATGATTTGGTAGATTCTCCACAAGCAGCTGGAGTGTTTCCTGAAACACTCCATTGTGGCAGAATGAGGCTGTACTAGAGGTGCAGATCAGATGTTCTGTTCTCCCAGCAAGGAGAGGCAGTTGATCTGTCTGAGGTACTAAGAGGAAATGAAGTCTAAAAAGTTCTGTTATTTTAGTAATTACTTGAATACAGTAAACTATGAATTTGCAGAGGAATGGATGTGCTTAATTCTTGCTGGAAGGAGTTACTGGAACTCCTGACTCTTTAAGCACATCAAGTTTACTTGAGAGGTACAACCTTTTTGTGATAATTGACTTAAATCTCCAAGTGATGTGTGTATGGGGAGAAAAGGAAGAAGGGCATGTGTACTTAACTCTGTATTCTATATTTAAAAAAGCTAAATGATTTGTATATCCTTTTCATTATCAAAGTATATTTTCTCTTTCAAAGTAAACTGCTTTCTTCAGGAGGAGTTATTTTTAATAACAGCTCAATGCTATAACCAGGAGCCAGGAATTCAAAAGTCACTCTTTTCTACTGAAAGGTATAAAGAACTACAGTTTACCCCCCTCATTATAAAGCCAAAGAAGCAATTAGAGCCTTCTGTTGTATTATGCGTTTCTAAAACATCTCCTTCCATGCAACTGCTGTAGGACTTCAGAGTGATTAATGCTGTCACAGAAGTGATTCCTCCTCTTAGCCCTGTCAACACTAGCATCTATAGACAAAATCATTGTTTAAAGCTCTAGTACATCACAGAATAGTGCTGATATTGGTATTTTACAACTAATGCAACATCCAGTAAGTCACATGTAATCTTAATAGTTAAAAATTCAAGACTGGGGTAGTAACAAAAGAAACCACTAACATGAAGTTTCCTTATCTGGCATGGAATAAGGGAGGACAGTTTAGATAACATTGTAGAGATTGGGCAGGAACAAAAAGAATTTATTTCTCCATCCAGTATTTTATACACTTTACAAAAACCAGTAATATCACTGTGCCCATAAAAACATTATCCATGGCAACTGAAAGCAAATACTACTTTTTGTCATCTAACGTGGATTTTTAAAATCATAATACAAAGATTTGTGCTGTAGCAGTCCTCCACTTTGCACTGTAACAATAAGGCTTACTGTACTTTAAATACAAAGCTGTTACATCTGCAGTTATGAGCCACTGGCTTTAACAAACATCATTTTATAGTTGCTTTTTGCTTCTTTTTTATTTTCTGGAACCTCAGCTTCATCATGTTTCTCAGCAGCTTGTAGTTCCTCTGCAGACTCCTCTTGCTCTGACTCAGAGCCGCTTTCAGAGTCCTCTGAACTCTCTTCAGAGGAGTGTCCAGCTGCCTCTTCCTGTTCTTCACCTTCCTGAAACTAGAAGTTCGGATTATGAGACAGATAAACCATTATCTCCTGGCCACTCCATTGCAGCTTTTAAGATTTCCCGGTGAGAATATTTCGCTTAATGGCTCCTTTCATTTTAGTACTAAAGTGGGCTATGTTGCTAAACACAGGTCTTTAATATACAAATTATTAGACAGAAAGCAACTCCACTGAAGTGGTTAACCGTACCAACTGTGACATCCATGGTTTCACAAGCCACATTCTTACTTAGCTGCAGCAGAAATCCAAAAGACACCATTAAATGAGTTTGAGAAGTTTCAGATAACATCAGTTTAAGTAATTGCTTACTTTGGTGTACACAGTACATAATGACACTTGAATATTTGTCATGGAGTGAAACACAATGACACTAATGGCTAGACCATCAAGAATCCATATTCATGACTAATCTCTGAAAATAAGTTTAGCACACCGCAACATGAGGAATGCTGAAATAATCCAACGATACTGCTAACAAGAACAATCAAAATGGAATTTTGTTCATGCTCCTAAAGAGCAAAGCCTCCATGGCTGTAATATTGAGAATTCCCAGCACTGCACAGGTAGGTTTACTCGCTCTGGAAACATCAGCTATGTTTTTATGCAGTAACTGCTGCTAACAGCAAAAAATTAATTATTGCACCTTTCACTTGGCAGATAAAGACACATTCCTAAAAACGTAATTCTCTTGGGTTTTGTCACACTTCTCCTCCTGCTCATTCCTATGGATGGCCACCACAGTGTACACAAATAGGGGTCAAGAGCCTGCAGTAAGTTTGTCCTTTAACCCAAACAGTGGAAGTTTGCCACTAGTTGTGGTGACTGGATTTTTAAGCCATGCACATTTTGTCCTAGCAAAGTGAAAGCCGTATCATTATGGAAGTGAACAGCTTACTACCTCACTGAAACCAAGTCCACAGTGGCGCCGGTTTCGTCCAGACATCGTGCTGTCCATGCTCTGTTGGTACTGAGACTCCAGTTCTTCATTCATTTTCTTGTCTTCTTCCCCTGCATTGTCCAGTGTACTTTGGTTATGGTTCATTCAAATTAACAAAGACATCAAATTACACGAAGTCATATTTTCAAAGTTTATCACTATATATATGAGAAAGTTTAACTTTAGCCATCTTAAACCACTAGATTGAGTATTATTGCATACAAACCATCAGATTTATAAGCGATCATATCAAGTGCGCAAGCAAAGTCGCTTTGATACAAAGATGGGTTGGTAAGTTCCTAAGACCTGACGCATTCAGACAGTTGTACTATGCGTGGTGTATGCTCTGCTAAACAAGGTAAATGCAACCAGTCTGACTTCTCTGTGCTGCCTGCCAATACTGCAACATGTCACAGCAAGAAGAGTTTCTGACCTTCACTGCATAATGTGCAATTACTATGATTAAACCATGATTAATATATAGCAGCAATAGTCCAGACAATACTACCACTCTTGCTTTTAGAGCTGTATCTGAAACTATTTCATGCACCCTGAATTATCAGGAGCAGTTGCTACAGCTCTACATTTTTCCATCTTTAGGAATTAGCAGAAAAACTAATTTTCATGAGCTACTTCTACATGCCCTTTACTTACTTGTTTGAATAAGTAAATAAAGAATAATTTTTACTGGGGGAAAATATGTTCTAAAATAGTTAAGAATCCTCTGTTCTTGTGAAAGGTAGGAATCACTAATTCTCCCGATAGGCCTACAACACTCTAGTTTTTCATTTGCATCTCTGTAAAAATAAAAGTTTGTATTGCAAACTAATGGTTCCTCATTTGGAAGTTAAGAGCTGTATGTTATTATAAAAGGACAATAACTGTATGTCGGACAAGGCAGTAAAATGTTAAAATAGCTGTTCTATGTGAAAAAAACCCAGCATCTTTATTTTTTTGCTAATAACAAAGCAGTACTGATTCTTTATGACTCCTTAGGGGAAGCATCACCTCCTTTCTAGGAAATTCAGGTATAAGGAAGTGATTCTTAGTCACTCTGCAAGCTAACAACAGCCCCTGGAACCAATCCTCAGGCTTCTTTTGGTGTTTTGGTCCACAGATCATTTTTTGTCAACTGAAAAATTACTAGCATAGCATATCAGGGAAAGGAGTTTTCTGGAACTCTGACAGTTGCTATTCTATACAGCTTTGTCAAAGCTTCTCTCAGTCAGTTTAGCTCAGCTTGGTTTCAATGTACTTTGACTTACCACCTGAGCAAGCCTGATAAGAAGTTACCACGGCCATACATTACATGACATCACATTATTGCTGATTGCCAAGATGACCTTGCTGATCTTTTCAGCTTCTATCTCACTGCTTTAAGGCAGAGATCTTTCTATTCAATAGGTAATCGGTGGGGGGAGAAATCAACCCTGTTCTTTTCCATGCACAATGACGTAGAGGTTTGGATATCCATACCTGGCAGCAAGGAAGAAGTATAATACTGCTAGGTACCAACAGCAATAAAACTTTACTTTCTTATTTGGGTAGCTAAATAAGACTGAGGACCTATAGGCCCTGATTTCCAGGGCATTTGTACACAAGTTTAATTGACCATCAAGGACTTTGCTGAACCTGGACTTCAGAAGGCAAGTAAGTGCAGGCAGAGAAACTGTTTGTCAGTAATCTAACACGAGAAATTAGGAACTTCTACAAATCTGCAGTCTGACCAGTCCTCAACTTCAGCCACGAAACCTCAAATCCCTCCCTGCAACACCTACAAAGCTCAAAGTACTGGGATGTTCCTAAATAAGTGTTCAATTTCCAACTTTGTATCAGCTGTTGGATAAACTGACCTGTCCTGAAGTGAGAGGTTGATCTGTGGTCTCCGATAACAAGGCGGCCAGTATGTTCTTTCTAAAAGAAAAGGCAGTTTGTTTTGGAGCTTTAGGGTGCACTGACAGCTCTGCCAACATTCTGGAAATCTCAAATGGAAAAGGTGTGCTGTCAAACCTTGACAACCAACTGTAAGACTGTAAGTTTTATTAGCTAACAACTGCTGCCTCTTGATGAACTTGTTTCATCTTTGTTTCACTGAATTTTCTGAAAAAGAAAACCCAACAACTAGATAGTCTTTACTGTTCCCACACCCCAAACCTGGTTCTGTTTCATTCTGTTTCTTGCCATTCCAAAGATGAAGACAAACCATGCTAGTATATCGGCTAAACGAGGAAGAATGGTGACCCCCTGATATGAAAACTACACTACGCAATGCTGGACAAGTGTGAATTTAGGTTCTGACAATTTACCCTTTGGGTCTCTTTCTCTGGCACTATGTAATAGTTCAGTCTGTACATCTTATGATGATGATCCCACTTTTGGACCGGTCACAGTATCAGGTAAGACCTTCACAGTGCTCATTAATGTACTGCCTCTGTAGTTGCTTATTAGCAAATGTATCCCTATAGGCAAGAACTGGCATTACATAGCAAGCAGCATTAAGTATCCAAGTAGATGTTAAGATTAGTGGTAGTGGGATGTTTTAATAGGGTATTGTATTTCTATCCACCAGGAAGTATTAACTTTCACCTCTTTAATACAGTAAAGTATTTTAGCTTACAAAAATACTGTATTCAGGCAAAAACCCTAGTACAAGTGCAATTATTTTCCTTGAAGATACATAGAATTGCAATACTAAAACATTTTGTACATGGGAAAACCACGATTATATTTTACTAGTTTTGCAGCATTTTTTTGCAAAAAGCATAGTAGAAATATTGTTTTAGAGCATTTTATCTTTAAAAGTATTTCCTGGATTATTTAATTAGGCTTACTATTTTCCTGGTTTAGTCTATCAACTACTATTTTTTAATTTTTTTTTTCTTTTCCAACGAGAGAGAATTTTACAGACCTAGTGCACAGGTTTGTTAGTTTTTAACAAGAACTCTCTGTGAAGCATCCACACAGAATTTTATTAGTGGTCTGAAAGTGTAAAGGTGGGGGGGGTGGGGAAGAAGCTGCACAGCAGAGACTTGACAGTTTGCGTTACACGGACATAACAGCTGCGGCTGTGAAACCCAAATTCCTCCTTTAAGGAGAGTCCCAAAGCCAAATTGCCTTTTGAGCGTTGTCTTTTTCCTCAGAGCGCCCCGCGGCCTGCAGCAAAGCCCCTTCTGGGGAAGTTTCGTGCATCGCAAATAGAAAACCCCGTGCAGCCGCTGGGGGCGGGGGCGTGAGAGCGGGGTGTTCCTCCCGCTCGGGTCCCCGTGTGCCCACTGAGGGGGAAGAGGGGGGGAGTGGGGCGGCCTCACCTTCCCAGCGCCCATCAGCCGCAGGAACTTCTGCTTCCTCTCCTCGTTGCCGAGGTCCGCCGCCTCCCAGCTGCTNGGCCTTCCCTGCGTCCCGCCGCGGGGCTCGGGCGCCGTACCGGGGCCCCGCCGCGGCCTCCCTCCCGGCCGCCGCCGCCTCCTCCTCCCCTCCTCCCGCCGCGCGGCTGCCCCAGGCCCCGCGCCCATTTACATCGGGGGAAGCCGCTCGTTTGATGCCGTGGTGGCCCTGGGACTCCCTGGCCGAGCTCATCGCTGCGGCTGGGTGACCGGGCCCCTCTACCGCCTTCCTGCCGGAGCCTCTCCCTCGGCCCGCGGCGGGTCACAGCCCCGGTCGGCCGCGGGGCGCGCCGGGAACGGTAGTTCTCGCCTGGCCCGTGGCGGCGCGGCGCGGCCAGGCCGGGACTACCCGTCCCACAGGTCTCCGCGGCGGCGGGGGCCGTCTCTGTCCGATGACTGACAGAGGCGCGGGCCAGCCCTCGCGCTCCGCCTCCGGAGAGAGGCGGGGGCGGGGCCGGGGCCGTGGCGCGCGGGCGCGGTGGGCGGTTGGGCGTCCTCGCTCGCGCGCAGCAGGGCGGGAGGCTGGCGCGGGGGGAGGGGCTGGGGCTCGTTGCTGTGGCGGCGGCTGTGGAGGCGTTGCAGCCGGTCACCGAGACTTCGCCTCGGTGTGGTGTCCGGCGGGGCGCAGCTGCCGGTCAGCCGTGAAGTGCCGCTGGGGGAACGAGGGGGTTAAGAGGCTCCCGACCCCGGGGCTGCGCTTCGGCCGTCGTGTGAGGGCGGCCGGGCGCAGCCGACTCGGAGTGTGAGGTA
This sequence comes from Anarhynchus alexandrinus, assembly GCA_008711295.1. Lineage (NCBI taxonomy): Eukaryota > Metazoa > Chordata > Aves > Charadriiformes > Charadriidae > Anarhynchus > Anarhynchus alexandrinus. Next base: position 1,725,295 of record VUYV01000071.1, on the reverse strand, counting down.
ATCCCCTGCTGAGGGAAGGCGAGCTCCGGCCGCAGTCGAGTGTGCGAGCCGCCGGCGTGGAGGCGGCGACGATCCCCGCCTGGGTGTGCCGGTGCTGGCGCCTCAGGTTGGGTAACGGTCGCCTGAAGGCGGGGGTAGCGACCCCCGCCCCCCGCCTCCCTCGCGCCTCAGGTAACGGCTGTAGTCGCGAGGAGACCGCCACGTTCCCGCCACTTTCCTCATCTCCCGGCGCTGGAGAGCCGGGGCGGAGATGAGGCGCCTCCGCCGCTGTGCTTCTCGGTTCGCTTGGGTGACCGTGTGTGTCCCGTCAGCTCTAGCCTGACCCAAAATCCCTCTCGCCACCGCACCCGAGTAATGCGGGGGCTCCCCTCCTGCCGACCGGTACTGCCAGCTCGTGTGGAGAATGGCAGTTCATGACCTGTGTGGAATCCTGTGTTTGGAGCTCCAAATCTTAGAATCATAGAATGGTTCAGGTTGGAAGGGACCCTAAGGATCATCTAGTTCCAAGCCCCCTGCCATGGGCAGGGACACCTCCCACTAAACCAGGTTGCTCAAAGCACCATCCAGCCTGGCCTTAAAACACCTCCAGGGATGGAGCTTCCACAACTTCCCTGGGCAACCTGTTCCAGTGCCTTACTACCCTCAGAGTGAAAATTTTTTTCCTAATATCTAAGTCTACCCTCTTCCAGTTTAAAGCCATTCCCCTTCCTCCTATCGCTATATCACTACATGCCCTTGTAAAATGTTTCCAGTCAACCCTTCAGTTGCTCTGGCTGTTTGCCATCACTGCCATTCCTGCGGTCCCATCTCCACCTCTGTGGTGTATATCAAACAGAAATTCACTTACTACTCCCAAGTTAGTATTTTCTCACATATGACTGCTTTAGAATTAACTTAATTTGAATGGGTTGCCATTGAGTGTCAATATTCTGGAGTTTTTGCGTAGATTTCTTGGCTGGCAAGATGCACAGTCACATCTTTAGGTTTTATCACCTTAATGTTAAGAAAATCCCTTCTGTTTTCATTCCTCAATTACATAGAGACTTTGTCCCCATGATAATGTAGCAGCCCAGCTAATGCCCAGAGGGTTAAGGTGCGTGTGCTGAAATGTGCGAACAGCGTGTGCCAATTCGTATTGCGGCTTAAACCTGGCTAGTTTAAGATTAAATTGGTTGCTTAAGGATTTTTGAAGTTAAAATGAGGTAAACGACTCGATGAAAAGAGGTAGATATGAGCACACATAAGTGTATGTAGTATAATTGAAATCTTAACAACTGATTTAAAACAAATTATTGCAATTTTCTTGTTTAGTCGAAGAGCTAAAGTTAATGTCTTAATTAGATCTTTTTTAAGTGGTTGTCAGTCCATCCATTCATGTTGTCCATGTGCATAAAGGCAGTCACTTCAGCCATGGACTTTTCATCTCCAGCAGTACCCATAAATGGCATGTGCTTGTTCCCTCATTCTCCTTGCATGCTTTGCTCGTATAGTATAGGTGGTCAGAATATAGAATCATAGAATCATGGAATGGTTCAGGTTGGAAGGGACCTCCAGAGACCATCTAGTCCAACCCCCCTGCAGTGAGCAGTGATATCTTCAACTAGATCAGGTTGCTCAGAGCCCCATGCAAACTGACCTTGAATGTTTCCAGGGATGTGGCATCTACCACCTCTCTGGGCAACCTGGTTCAGGGTTTCACCATCCTCATCACAAAAAAATTTCTTCCTTTTATCTAATCTAAATCTATCCTCTCTCAGTTTAAAGCCATTCCCCCTTGTCCTATCACAACAGGCCCTGCTAAAAAGTTTGTCCCCATCTTTCCTGTAGGCCCCCCCTTAAGTACTGGAAGGGTGCGGTAAGGTCTTCCCACCACAATGTCACCTGTCCCCGCCCTCCCTTTAATCCTGACCCATAAACTCTTGTTCAGCTCTTCATCCATCCCCAGGTGGAGCTCCATGTGCTCCAGCTGGTCATTGACATAGAGGGCAACACCACCTCCTTGTCTCCCCTGCCTGTCCTTCCTAAAGGTATTACTGGTATTGGCATCAAACTGGTAGGAGTGGGATGGTGGATTGAGGTTCCCCTCCCCCAGCAACCCTAATTTAAAGCCCTCTTCGTGAGTTTGGCAAGTCTCTGACCAAAGCGAGTCCCGTGGTCTAAGTAGCCAAACCCCTGGCTGTGGCACCAGTCCTATAACCAATTGTTGATTTGCCAGATTCGCCTGGCCCTTTCAACCCCCTTCCCATTGACTGGGAGGACTGATGAAAAAACTACCTGCTCTCTGGAGTCCCTGACCACTGCTCCCAGGGCTCTAATCCTTCTTGATACTGCTCCTGGAGGTAGTATGCCCCAAATCTTCAGTTGTTCTCAATAGTTGGCTTGAATCAGAACTTTCTTTTAACTTGCATTTACTAAGCTGCACTTCTTTGCATCTACTTATCTTTAGTGGTTTGCTTGGTTTATTTTCTTCTAATCACAAGATTTTATTCTCTTTTTTATTGTTTTTGTCCATACAACTGTTAAACATTTTGGATTTAAGCCAGTAAGTCTATCCACCCACCTGTCTAGGTCTGTGTTCTCTCGAGGAAATTTTTGGATTTTGAAGGTTAGAGAGAAGGAAGGACAAGGTAGGCTATGCCTGCTAATGCCAGGTGTAGTCATCTGCAAGGCAAGGCAACCACACTCTGCAAAGAGTGATTAGGAGCAAACATCGAAAATGCAGCACATAGGTCCCATAACACATACATCTACACACAGTGTAAAAATGCTGATGGACAACACATCTCATAAAGGAAGGGTGTTCAGTTCCTTGCAAGTAACTTCTCTTTATGCTGAAGCAGCTTGGAGTGGGTGATGGTGGTGGGTGTGGGTCCGTTAACTCACTTTTAGCTCAGGTGATCTGACTGCTGGTCAGAGCTGGGTCCAGCTTTCAAACAATTTGGGGAAGGTCCTGCAGTGGCTACCTTCAGTTTTCTGAATGTAGTTTTCCTATACTCTCCCTGTAGTGTTCGAAAAGGTCCTATAGGGCTTCTAAAGCTCTGCTCTGAGCTGCCTTTGAGAGGAATCTTTGTGCTTGGGGGATGAACTGCTCCTAGCTAAGTTTGTCTTTATGAATTTCCTCCTTACAGAGGTAAAAATGTGTCATGACAATGTTTTTTGTGAGTATGACAATTAAGCTATTCAGTCACTTTGATACTTTTTAACATTTTCCCAGAGCCTTGTTATTCAGATGTCACCCATCGTTCTTTTGTAGGGCTGAAATACAATGAAAGAAGAGTTGATAAGAAAATATTCTGGAAGATGGAGTATGAAAGTTCAGCAGATCTAATAGTGTAGAGATGTGCTGGTATAGCCCTTCCGCTTCTGGGTAGGTAGATTCAGAGTTTAAGATTTATGTCTAATATCATTATTTTCAATTATTATTTATACAGAACAGCACTAGGATAGTGATGTTTAAATTCATGTTCACATATATTGCAGTGCTTGAGTGTGCAAACTCAAATAGAAAGGCACAGCTATTACACCTGCTTTCTACAACTTCTGTAGTTATCGTTTGACAATGATAAAGGGCAGAAGGGAGCATTATATGAGAGAATGTTATACTTACAATTTTAACCTCATTTTAATGTATTTAAATGTATAGAGTATTATATAATGACTGTGATAGTGGATTAATTTAAATTTCAGTATTTAAAACATAATTTCTAAGAGAAGGGGAGTAAAAATGTAAAAATAACATCACTTTATAAACTAAAAAACTCTTTTTTTTTAGTAGTATCTAGCAGCATTTTTAGTCTGTTAACTTAATAGGAATTGTGGTAATCTAATACTACTGAAATTGTACCTTTTCCATTTTTTTAAGTTAAGCTTTTATTACAGTTTCTGTAGTATTATACCTGAAGACCTTTTCCTTAAAAAACAAGTGTGAAATTTTAGCTTCATGGCAATGGTTCCATTATGGGACAAATTGAGAAGGTTTGCCTTTGAAAAAAAAAAAAAGGTGCAAGAGAATGAGACTGTTAAACTCTAACTCAGCTCTTATAATTGGATTAGTTGTGGCTTACTGTTATATTCAAGTCTTTTTTCAGGACAGCTGAAATGTACTAATGTTGATATGGCTGACATGGTTTGGTAATTTTGGTTTTGTTTACATTTTGAATAATGATGTGCTGATGATCTTTTAGTGAGAGGCTTTTACAAGTTTTTTTTTTCCTTAGTTTATTGCTCACTTGGGATAAAAATGCTCTGTTTTGCAGAAAAGAGGTACCTTAATAAACACATACATCTCTAGCATTAAATGGCATCCATCTACTTATGGTGTAACTTAAAAACAGAGTGATCAGACTGCTAACAGAAAGGTGGATTCTCTCAGTAGCAGACTTGTTATGTAAAGGTTTCACTTATCTTTACGGAGATATTACAGATATTTCTGCAGATGTGCAACTCATGAACTTTGTATAATTCCAGTAACACTAGTAAATGATAAGAAAGGAGTTCTGAAAATCCTGCAGTTCTAGAATTCAATGTTATATTTACTGTATTCTTTTGAACAAATGAGAAATACAAGGATTCACAGGAGAACACGACAGAATTGGTTTCTAAGCAGTAACCTGTCTTCTCCAATCTGTGAGACTGTTTTAGAATATAAACAAAACAGTTGGTAAGGATGCCGGGCAATATTTGTGTGAGTTTTCCACATTTCTTTGACATAGTCCCTATGAAGAGACTATCCTGAAATTAACATTCAATTGCAGAAGGTGAGATTTTTTTCATGAAGCAGAAACTAGCTACGATGCAGAAATCAGACCTCAACTAAATGACTGTCTATCAGTATAGCTAAAGCACAATAGGGAGGAATGTTGAGGTTTCTTGTTGGAAATGAACAGAATAGACGATAAGGTGAGTGAGATGAGGTGAAATGACAAATAGGGTAACAAAATTATTCACTGTCATGTACAATTATACTCTGTCTTAGACTTTTCTATATATTTCTGCTTCTGTAGAGAGCTCCAGTTTGTGGATGGGAAACATCTTTGAAGGGTGGAGGGTAGGTGAACACCAGCTCTGTTACAGGAAATGTCAGAAAATCTACCTTAATGAAGATTTTCCACCCCAGTCCAATTCCAAGTTTTGAACCTCAGCAATCTGTATTATAAAAACTTTCAGGCAGAACACAGCTTAGGAAAGCTAGATGTGGGAAAGCTGAGGCTTAGCTACATCTTGCAGAAAGCAGTTTCACATTTGAAGAACCTGATGTGGAATCTTGGATTTTTATTTTTTTTTTTAAGCTCTCTGTGTGTAGGGTAGATTAAAGTAGAACTAGGTCTGACAGCCAAAATAATTTTTTCATTGTGTAATGTAATAAGAATGTCTTTGCTGTGCAGTGACCAACTAAGCTGCAGTAATAAAGTGATTAGACAGTGACCAAGACATTGGACAGGCCTGGCTTGGAAGCCATGGATTCAGAGTTGAATCTTCCCCTGTTATATTCCTGGCTCCACCCAAGGCTAAGTGGTCTTTGGCAAATTATCTCATGTTTCTGCTTTATCTGTGAAATTAGGATAATATCTACATGCCAGCGTTAAGAATTAATTAAAAGTTGCACAGTGTGTGTTCAAAGCAATGTATAAGTGCTAAATATTAGCGATAGTGTAATTGGGCTACTGTAATTTATAATATGCTAACTGACATCGTCGTATAAAATAGGATCAACCTCTTCTCAAGTGCTGTAGAATTTTTAATTGTTACTAATGAACTTCTCATACTTAAAGTAGCTATCACCGTGAGACAGGGAATGCTGCCAGTATCTGTCTGTAGGAAAGTTTAACAAGGAAACTACTGATTTTTTTTAGCTTGAAATAAAAAAAAAAGGTATCTATGTATGCATACACCTACTTTAAGTGCACAGTTTAAATTAAATTTATTTTAGGCAGAAAGCTTTATTTCTTTTTAAATGGAAACAAGACATTACCCTGCCATTTCAAAACTGTTTCATCTCTTTCAGCGTATTTTAAGCTGAAAACGCTTCCTGTTTTCTGACCAGCTTTGCTTAGTAGTTGTCACTGCAATATATAGAGGTTGCCACAGAGAAGAGTGGAAAATATTCTGTATAACACTGGAGGTGGGGGAAGAAATTTTTTATTGAAATCTGACTTAGGAAACATACTTATTCAGTGTGTTTTAGTGGCCCGATGTCTGCCAAAAGTTCAATTCCAAGCTCTTGCTAAAGTTTGTTTTAAGGGGTTGGGAAGAAGGAGAGACAAGCTAAGAGCAAACAAAGAGATGTCAACAGAAGGATTGCTGAGAAGGGAGCATCAGTTGAGGGAAGGCAGTCATAGCTGTTAACATTTAAAAAGCCCTTTCAAGGACTAACAAAATAAAGGATAGAGATGTCCTCACCCTGAAATGGCTTTTATATTTCTGAACCTGTTATAAAAGCTTTTCTTAGAACACTTCCCTTCTAAAAACAAAATAGTTTCTATCGTAAACAAGACAGGCAGCACATCAATACAAAGACTATCTTCACTACTTTTATTTCTGGGCTAGCAGAACAGGCCATTATTCAATACCACAGAAAAAAATATTGTTGCCCCAGTTTAACAAATGAAGAAAACAAAGAATGGAGAAATGATGTCCTTGAACCTAGCACTGTGCAGGCTTCCAGTACCATTGTGTGTATTAGGCTTTATTCTCAATATAAAGATTTAAAAAATCCCCATTTTTTAACATCATAAAAGGTATGTTAGGACACCTTTCTCTAGGTACAGTCCTAGTGGAGACAGGACCCAGGTAGTTTTTACATCAGTGTAGCCATCCAAGGCCAACCATATATCTCTTACTTGGAGCTGATGTGAACCAGCTACATCAAAATAAGGAAATATAGCACTTCGCTTCCTCTAAGATTTTACATCATATTAGAGTGACCAGACCTCTTCATTTACCACTGTACATGGTACAGTGCTAACATATTGTACCTGAGTAAAAATCATTTTTATTGCAATGAAGATACAGCTTTATATATCTCACTTTTTTCCTTCTTTTTCTTTTGTGCTTGCTAGCACATAAAAGCACCAATAAAGACAAGACATTTCACAGAAAGTATCTGCCAAATTCAATTATTCTGCTGTGAGTCTGAATGATGAGACAAAATCTTCAATATTATCAAAAATGAATTGTGTTTGTTTAGAGTGAAAACTCAGTAGTTCCTTCCTTTGGTATATCTCTTGTTTCATCCATCTACAGTAAAGCGGAATTCTTTAAGGAAAAGGGAATCTAACATTTCCATCTGTTTCTCTTAGGGAATTTAAGTTATTGGGTAATTTGAAAATGGCGTGAGCAAATCACTCCTTAACATACTTCAGTGACTAACACTCTGCTGAAAAAGGTTGAACAAAATTAACATTGTCCTTTTTTCAGTCATGTGGTGCTGTGAAAGCCAAAGTCTCTGAAGTCACTTGAAAGTTGCCTGTATACAGATTTTTTCTCTTCATATAATTATTCCTGTTCTTAAGACCTGTGAGTCTTCTGCTGTATGGGCAAAGAGGAATTAGAAGGAAATGTAATTGGAATGGGAAAAACAGTGGCTCTGTGTGTTCTCTTTCCTAACCCTGTACGATTGTAGTAGTTGCTCCTTCCTAGGGACTTCAGTAACATTTGTGGAAGTGGTCAGCAGAAAGGAGTAACACCAGGTATCTTTATACTGTTGGTTTTCACTCAATCCAAAATGCTCCGAGAAAGATTTAAAGGTGTGGAAAAAATGGGCATGTTAAAACTCTGATATATCTGCATAGCTCCCATGTCAGAGTCCTTTTTGAAAAGAAATGTTTCTGCTTAACTTTCATCGTCAGTGGAGCACATAGACTTTTCATATGCAACCAATGTCCAAATAAACTTCGAAGGCTGCTGAAGATTTTTCTTTTCTGACAATATCTGCATCTCCATGATAGAGCTATATCACAATACTGTCTGCTGCCACCCCATCAGACAGATTTTTTCTCCTGCAAAAACATTTTCATTAATTTGTGTCCTGACAGTATGTCTTCCAAATACGTCATCGTTCATTACCCCTCTTATTTACAGGAGCCTATAGGAAGATGAATCAGGTCCATTGTAGCCAGTTTGTATGTGTTACGGTGACTTGCATTACTTAAAACATAGACAGCATGTCTCCTTGGCAATGCTGATTTTTGCTCATTTTAGCTACTGGAAGGTCTTTACTGTACAAAAGGACATACAAATACATATTTGCTTTGTCCATGTACTGGGCTCATGGATTATTAATTGTGTATCAGTCACAGCCTATTGGCTTTGAGTGACTGCAATAAACACAAAAATAAATGGGAAATTCATTACTCTCTTTTACCTGTTTAACACCAACATCTTATTTCTTACATTAGGTCTTTAAAATTAATGTAGTGATCTTTTCAAGCTATACACTGTATTAATAAACTATAAACTATCTGGCAACTTTGCCAAGAATGTACTGTGCACTCTGCCTACACTGAAGTTGATTTTACCATTTTGGTATTCATTCTTTTGTAATAAATGAAATTACATTTCAGGTGCAGTACTGCAGCAATTTATGTACATTTTGACTTTGAGCATAGAAAATTGCAGCCCAAGCATTATGATATTTTTACTAGTTTGAAATAATAAATTTTAAATAAAATAACCTAGGCATGAAAGATCATGTCCTCTTAATATCGTGATATTTATGATAGGTTTGAGACTGTCATGAAATTGTGGTATCCTGCCTAGGGGCAGGACAGTGTCCTTTACATTAGGACAGTGGTTGTGACATACAGGCACAGTGTGCCAGGAAGAAAAATATGCTGTTCTACTAACTTTATGCCACCTTCCTTGTTTTTCTAGGGGCATAACATGTGCCTTTTTCTATTTTAAGTAATGCATTAGTTTTAATGCATTTGGGATCCGAAGTGGGTAGGCTTAGTATAAATGCCATGTGCCATGTATAATGCTGCTAATTTACTAGAAGTAAGTTCTGTACAAAAGACTGAAGCCTTTGTTTGAATGAAAAGCTGAGAAAAGCAAATGTAAGGCTGTATGTTGTCCCTAAATAGTTTAGTGAGTGCCTAGAGTGCGATACTCATAAGTGTTCCTGTATTCGGCATTTTTAAAACTAGTATGTGGATCACACAATATCGTATTATGTATATCATAGGAACACAGAATTATGTAGATTGGAAAGGACCGCCAGGGGTCATCTAGTCCTACCTCTTGCTCGATGCAGGTCCAATTACAGCAGGGTGCACAGGGCCATCTCTAGTCAAGTTGGAATATCTCCAAGGATGGTGATGCCACAGTGTTTCTTGGCAACCTGGCCCAGTGTTTGACCACCCTCAAGGTAAATTTTTTTCTTCATATTTAATTGGAATTTCCCACATTCCAGCTTGTGTCCATTGCCTCTTGTCATGTCACTGCACACCTCTGTGAGGAGCCTTGTTCCATCTTTGCTACAGTTGCAGGCAGCAATAAGCTGTCACCTTCACCCGCTATTCCCTAGGCTATGCAAACCCAGCTCTCTCAACTTCTCCTTGTATATCGTGCTGCAGCCTCCTAGTTGTCTTGGTGTCTCTGATGGACTTGCTCCACTGTTTCAATATCTTTCTTGTACTGGGTAGACCAAGGCTGGAGACATTGCTCCTGATGCAGTCTCACAGGTGCCAGGAAGAGGGAAATTATCAGGTCCCTCAATCTGCCGGCAAAGCTCCTGTTAAAACAGCCTAGGATGCTGTTGGCCGCCTTTGCTGCCAGGGCACACTGCTGGCTCGTGATCAGCTTGTTGTCCACAGGGACCTCTCGTTTTTTTCTTGCAAATAGGCTTTCTAGCCAGTTGGCCCCCAGCCTACGCTGTTGCATGGGGTTATTCCATCTTAGATGCAGGACTCTGCATCTTAATGTATTGAATTATAATTATAGAATTCAACATATTGAGTTATAATTTTGTGCTAGTAAGAATTATAAGCTTTGAGTTTGTCATTTGGGAATAGCAGTGGCATGCCCTCTGAATAGCCTAAATAATGCAGAATTATGCATAATATGACTCATTTTTGGATAGTCAGTTTAACAAAATCACCTAAAGCTGATGATATATCAGGTGCATACTGGGATAAATAAATTACATCCTGGGATAAATAAATTACAGAAATCGTAGTAAATTACCAAAGAAGGGATAGTGAATTGTTTCCTGAAAGCAGATAACTTTTAGACTAGTGATGCTTCATTTTTGTTTTGTACGTTTATAAATAAAGTAGGCTATGCTAATTTGGAAGCAAAATCAACACTACTTTGTGGTTTTTCTCTTTATTGATCAACTGAATATTTAACTTTTCTTTTTAGATTAATTTAGTGTGGAATATTTTCATTAATGAAAGAGTTCAAAATATACTTTATTCTGAGGATATTGAAACACCATTTAATATTATTCAGTGTTATTGTATTTTGAATGGTTTTCATATAATGGTTGTTCATGACTAGTGTGCTTTCACGTGTACATAAATTCTCAAACTAAAAGCTAACTTAACTTTTTATAGCATATGTAAATTTTTATAATAAAATATTTTATTATAATTTAAGAATTTTAGAATTATATGAGCAATTTGGTGGTTGATAACAAGTGGGTTTGGTTTGGGTTTTTTGACAGTCATAATAAAGGTAGTTTTCTTTGTGTTGTTAGTAAACCCCCTTAGAGGTAACACAAATCTTTACTTATGCCTTTTCCCCACTGTTAATTCATTTGCCCTGTTGAAGAATCTTGGAATTTGTCAGAAATGAGTCTGGGAGGATGAATTCAACAGATCTCTGTCCATGGTCTGTTGCAGCTTTCTCAAAAGGGCTGTATGTCTGCAATGTTAGGGAAATTTGGCGTATTGTAAATTAAATCTCAGTGCTGAAACACTCAGCATTTCTGGTGCTGCCTATGATTTTCAGCTGATGACCCCCTTTGCTAATGAAGCATGCAATCCTAATTTGGCATGGGTCAGAGGTAGGACGATCTTCTTGCAGGTGAAATGTCATTTGCCACATTTTGCAGAGTATTAGTTTGAACCTATATTTGGTTGGCACCTGTGCTCCAAAACTGGCATCCCACCTTGAGAGAAGGCAGAATGCCACTCTGACAGATGGGGAGGAATGCAAGCATGCCAGCAAACCAGTGTATGCATCAAGGGGTCACATTTCTCTCCAGGAATGTTGAAATACTGGTACATGCAGAGCTTCTGTATCTGAGGCACACGTGTTTCTTGGCAACGACCAAAGTTCCTGCTGAATATCTTGGCACAGTACGTAAGGAAGCTTAGTGAATTTTCATGGCTTTCATAGGGTTTCTACACCATGGGAGCCTACATATAATTTCTGCTAAGAATGGCCCTATGAATATAAACAGAAGAGGGAATATATTTTGCAAATTATTCTTTCTTATTAATAGATTAAGAACTGTTAAAATGCCATCATAGCTTTCATGGATGATGGTTCTTTTGATTAGTTAATGGTTGGTTTATCCTGGTCTGAGAGCAATAGAACGTGTGGTTTGGCAATCAACCCAAAATGTGAATATCACAGCTTAAACTTCTACCATTTCTTTTTTGTACTTTATTTTATTTTAACTTAAAAGTAAATTCTGGAATCCCATCACACTTTTGTACTTCATCAAGAAATTATTTTTTTTCTGTGTTCCCCAAAATGATATAATGTATTAAAATTAACTCTGGGGCATTCCTTTCTTTTGCTGAAGGTAATTCTGAACGGTTTATTTCAGTGTTTTTACTTTTTTACCTCCAGAATTACTGTAAAGCTTTTCTATTTCATCCATTACAGCACAGTGTTTTTCACATTTGAATAGCTGCATCAACATGAATCCTTTATAAGGACCTTAAAAACAAACTTTGCCAAGTCCCAGAATACAGAAGCTAATTCACATCCCAATACTCAGCTGCCTCATGAATAAAGGAGAGTCTGTGCCTGACACTTTGAAGCTGTAGCTGTTAAACCATACAGACTATTTACCTCAATAAATCATTATAAGAAACTAAGGTACAATTATACCCACAGAGAAATAGAATTCAAAACACTGATTTATGTGGTTCAGTGCCTGTTCCCTTTTCCATCATGTTTTGAATTTTATGCATGTTTGTCATCTTTGGCTGCTTCCATGTATCTTTAAACTAATGGGTCTTGCTTTTTTAACATTCCTCATTAGGTTTGTTATTTTACTTTGACATACAGACATGATTTGCACGCTGTACAAAGTTTTGCATTTAAAATTAACTATCTAATTTCTTATGCTATAGACCAAAAATGGAAAATGTGAGTAATTTGTTTAAACTAACATACACCCTCCTCTGGTTAATTTGTGACCATCTGAGCTGAAATTCCATATTAGTTAAGAATTTTTGTGGTGCTTATTTGTGGGATCTGAAGAGAGATCACTATACAAAGGAATCTATCGTTGTGCTTCTCAGAATGTGCCTGCTAATCTAGAGGCTTATCATAAAGAGGTGGAAGCCATATGAAGATACATTTCAAGGTACTTCCTCAATTTCTTTATTCCTTGAAGAGGCGAAATGAATCTAAAAGATAAAAATTAAATAAAGTGAAAGCGCTGCCTCAGAGAAAGGAATGGCACTGAAACCGACAAATAATTCCATATGAAATGGTAGAAGTAAGGTAAATATATCTAGCAAGTGAAGTCTGAGAGCAGCCACAGACTCTGTTAGGCCACCCAAGCCTTTAAGAGCATGCAGTGTTGTCCTGTAGAGGAACAGGGTGGGGAGTGATTTAATAACCAAGAAATGTTCCTTAATAAAACTTCAGAAAGTTACAAAATATTTAAAAGGAGAATTTAAATATGAACAATAGTAAATATACTACAGTTCCAAATGCTTTATGCTTTCCTAATAACTTTCAGCACTGATGCTTAGGTGGATCTAAACAGTCCTGAGGGAGGGTGCATCATACAACCTGCCTGATCCCAGTGGTTTGGGTTAGAGTAGTGTTTGTCTGCGCTATTGAGAGGGAGTTATAAATCCATCCATTTCTGAAGTGGTTTAAAACATGAGAGTTTTTAGACCATGTATAACATTCATATGTCTAGTTAAAACAGATGTATCTGCTGAAGACAGGTTTGGCCATTTCAGACTATTTTTGCTTTATACAGCATAACAGAAATTAGAGTGAGAAGCCTAAATGCTCATCTGTAAGTCTATCTGTATGTTCATTATCTTACATTGAATTTCATAAGATATTCAATTCATACATGAATATATACTCTGTATATAATACATGAGTAACAGCACACAGTCTTTTGTATACACTTTGTTGTTTGCATATATACCTAACTCTTACACTCTGGTGTGTTTCTGCCTCTCTGAATCTACAGGCATTTTGTGAGGAAATCATATTATACCTAAAAATTTCCATATGCAAACAATATTATTTATCCAAAATTGAAAACTCATATTCCATAACCTGTTGCCCAGTATTCCAGGAGTCCATAACATACTGCTATTACAGGCTGATAGCATTTGAAGTGTTTTTGTCGTTATATCCATGTAGTTAATAATGTTTTTAGGCTACTGAAGTAGAGGATTGCTTGCAAATATTGATGATGGTGGAATTTAACAAATCTGTGGATATAGCATTCATTCTGCTATCAGCTATTGTGATTGTGCAATTTGATACCTCTTGTATTATCCAGACATAAAGGAACAAAGTTTAGGAATCTGGGAGCAAAAGAGCAGGACAACCACTTATGTCCAGAAAAAACAGATAGATTTATGTTCATTATCAAATGTACTTCAGTCTCGTTTCTGATAGAAACACATCTGCAATGGCTGTGCCAGTCTGTATCTCAGAAAATGTTTGTCGATTTCAATAGAATTTGACAGTGGGGCAGTGTCTGAAAAGGTTCAAGTTTTTACGAGTTTCAGAAAAACTGGTGACTAGATAGGGAAAAACAGTTACCCAAAGTGTTCCTCTGTGCAGCTAAGACTGCAGAGCGAACGCAGCACTATCTATAGCCAACCAGGCAGCCTGTCTTCATTTCTGTGTGAATCATGTGTTGCGTCTTGCCCAGCTCCTAGCTGAGTTCCCAGCTGCATTCCCTGGTGGAGCGCTAAAGGGAGCCGGAGCTCGTGGTGTTACCCATGGTCAGGGGAAAGAGGAGGGAGAGACCACAGGAAATGCATGGAGCAAATGGCAATTAGTGTGGTTGGACCCACATGAATGTGATACAGCACAAATCAACTTGTAGCCACCCTAGGAACATTTCCATTGCTTACAGAGCAATTTGTTCATTAAAACCGTTTACAACTGATGAAATTCCATTAGTGAAACTACATATTCTAGGGCTTTGTAATACCTAAATTTTCTTTTCCCTCTATTATTACCCTAGAAAGGAGATCCTTGCTCAATTATAAAAATAGCAATGTGGTCAATGATTAAAGTTTCTTATTAGATATTTCCATTAAGAAAATTTCAAATTATTAATGTTTCACATTGTTTTTGTAGTTCAATGCCAGTGTGACCATGTAGCAAAGAGCCATTATATTTTGCAAAATACAGACAAATCTCATCCTAAATTGAAAGAAATTCTGGGACATTTTCAACACTTTCTGAACTTTCAAATATTTACTAGGATTTGTTGGCTCAGGTGACCTTGCATCTTCAGTCTTTCAGTTTTCCAGGCAACAAATATAAATATAGCCTGAATGCTATTTAAAAGCATCCAAAGGGACTGTTTGCCATGAAGATCAAAACACCTTCTCAGCTATTGTGATGCCACAGAACCTCAGGAAGCTGGTTCTGCCAGTGCTCATGCCATTTTCTCTTCTGGTGGAGAGACTTACTATTGTATCTGGAACCTTCCATCAGCTCTAAAATAGCACACATCAAAAATAAGAGTATTTTAATTCCTGATGAAGTCTCCTACCAAAATTTCTAAGGACCATCTACTCTTTCAGATTTTTGTTCTGTTGTAAATGTGGGTACTAGGGCAGTGTAAGTACTTTGGCTATGCATTATGTTTTCTTGACATAATTGTGCAGGTGTACCCTGGATGTGGATGCAACTGTAATAGTATAAAAGGGCCATGTCTGTCTTCGCTAACAAGAGGAACTTCACATGTAGAAAGCAACCGTATGATGTCATCCCAGTACAGGGCTCGAGCTGATTAAATTAAGTCAGTGTAATTAAGCATAACTTTTGTATGTAGACAAATCTTAAGCAGTGCATGAACACGGACCAAGAATAAACTTGCTTAGTTTACAAAACAGACTATTAGTTGCAGCCTATCACGCAAATAGGGAGAACAATTTTTAAATAAACGTAATGAGTTAATGATGCAACTCTATGTGTTAAGGAGGGTAAGATTTGTCCCAAGAAAGCACTGTGAATGTTAATCTTAGACACCTGAACCAATTTGTTGAGGTTACCTAGCATGATTTTTTCTTGTGGCTAGTTTGCAGAGGTAGTAACAGTAAGGAAGTACAGTTTTCTGCAGTTTTTCCTAAGCTTTTTTTCGATTAGCAGATGTGTTTCACTCACCGAAACTTTAAGTTCAAACAAAGGTCCTTTAATTTTAGCAATGATTCTTCAGAACATCCAGGGATTACGTATAATAGATTGTGTGTATAGCATGAGCAAACAAGGCATCAATAATAACCTTCTAGCATGGTTTTATCTGGATGTACTGAATTACAAGGAAAACAGGTTTGGATTTTTTCATAAGTCTCATGGATCACAGATTGGGTGTTTGAAAGTGAAAAGTGAGTAACCAGACAAAGGAAAAGAAACAACATAAAAAGCCTTACGTTTGCATGAGTTACACTATGCTGAAATCCTGGCCTCAAATCAATAAGAAATCCTTTATCTGACACATATTGAGGGATTATAGACTCAACATTTTAGAGGATGTGTTTGAACAGCATTGATATCAAAACCTTCTGAAAACTCCAGGTGGATTATGAACTGTGTACTGTTTATATCTGTAAGTATAAGCAGCTGAAGAGTTGTTTCAGTCTATCTATGCTACAGTTTTGCAAGTATGCTACGTTTATTTCTTAGGAAATAATTATTAAGAAGCAGGAGGGTGTTTATGTTTGTCGAGTGGTTAATGCATAAGGACTCGAGGTCAGAGTTTTCCTTGCTGTTATGCTACAGGCATTCTTTGTGAATGGGGTAGATCAAGCCCTTGTTCTGTATCTCTGTTTCTCTGTAGGTACAGCAGAGATGGTATACTGGTAGCACTTGATGGGATATTACAAGATTTGTTTTATTACTTTTGAAAGGTGCGTGCAATTACTATTAAAGATACAATATGGCTGCTTTAGGTGTTGGGATTTGAAAAATATTTCATAATGGGCAATGCCACTCTTCCAAACAGGTGGTATCTTTCAGTAATCTATGCTTAGTGAGTCTGAAAACCACACTGGTGGCATGCTGCTTAAGTAGTTGTATTTTAGGTGTACCAGTATAGGCTGATCCCTGCATTCTAAACTGCTTTAACAAATTTGTTTTGCTGTGAAGAATGTTAAAGATGCTGAACACTTCAATGCAATAGCCATTTATTTGGGTGTTTTGTGAGCTATGTAACATATTTTAGGACATTTGGAAAAGTGTTTATTGGATAAAGTCTTACCATATATTCTGGGATTTAAGAAAGGGAATAGATCCAAATGTGTACTAAAGAAAAAAAAAAAGAACATGAAAACAGAATGGAAGGAAAATTACTGTAATGAACAAGCCATTGGACTGTATCTTGCATGATATAAACTCAGGGAAAAGCTATAATATTTGATTTAGGAGACACCCATTCAAGAAAGCCTTTTGGAGTCTGCACTGTGTCCTGTCAATGATTTTAACAGTTTCAATGCACTGTTCCCTATTGATGGCCAGCTGTCCTTAAACACGGAGAAACATGGGGGACCTGGACTTTTAAAAAGAAATTTAGGTAATGAATGTCTATTATCTGCTTGATATTTAGGAGGAAAATGGGTTTTGTCTTGAAAAAAACCTTTGTGATATCCTTCTAGAAGGATGCTTATAATATTCCTAAAATTAGTCTTAATTGTCATGTCAAATGCAGTAGCAGAGGCTTATCAGTGGCAGCAATCTCGTTAATACAAATCAGGAGAACTGTGGACTAGTGAAAGTAAAATGGAATAGCACTGCATCTGCTGTTGTAATATTCCTTCTGTTGACAAGTGTATGCATTTTATCTCAGATATGTGCTTTCTGTTTTTAAGTGGACATTCAGAGTGTTCTTGAGCGCCACTGAGAAGTAGAACATTTAGTTCTGTTTTACAGTGATGGGACTTTTTTTTCTTAACAAAGTTTTGAATCTAAATTTCATCATGTTTATGTCAGGATAAATGAAAACTTTCTGTTTTAAGGACTGACAAAGTTCAAACACATTTCATCTGTGATCAGACTTTAGCACGTAAATTTTTAGCAGGTCCAATGCTGTGTAAGGGGAGCTTATTTGGAACTGTTTATTGTTCTGGCTGGCATCCTTAGGTAACAACAATAACAACAACATCCATGCTGGACAAAACAAAGAACAAACCATATAATGGGGTGATAGATAAATTACAACAGTGGACAAATACGCCTGCAGAAGTACAGCAGAAGAATAAGGATAAAATCTTACCTGAAAGATTGTTCTGAATTTAGCTGTCAGGGAAAGTAGGTACAGAGCTGCAGAATTCTTTCAGAGCTTCGGTAGCCCTGGTACTATATGGAGCTCAACAGAATAAATAGCTTATCTTGTTTAGCATATCTGCTAAAAAGTATTGCTATTATTTTAAACTATCAGTTTGTGAATACCTGGCCTTAAGAGTAGTTTGATACCTGTGCATATTTGAAGCAGAACAAAGATGTTGGTCAAAGATTACAACACAGAGGCAAGAAGGGAAGCTTTGTCCGAAGTCATGTTAAAACACGGTGCTGGATCTTGGAGTGGGTTTTGATTTCCTTATTTCCACGAGTGTTTTGACCTTCTCTGAGAATACATCTATACTATATCAGTTTTGCTTTGTCTGCCACTAAACTAGTAGCTTCTTTCATGGAGGCAAGGATTAGGACTAGAGAAATAGCAAATGAAAGAGAGTGGTGCACAGTCTGACAAAGGAAGAGGTGTGTCAGAAAGACGATAAAGAACCCAACTTTTTTTTTTTTTTGTGCTGGCCTCTGTTAGCTCTTTCTATAACAGGTTCTAATTTCACTCATAAGTGCTAGAATGCTGTGAATTATTTTTGCTTATGCAGGTATTATTTTTGAGATCATAAATGTTAAGACACTTAAACAAAAAGTTATATCTGTTACTCAGAAAGAAAAGGCATAGTTTATATTATTAGAAATCTGCTGAACAAAGTTTTTCCTTTCAAAAAATATCTATAGTAAAACTCGTGACTGGGCAGGCATTTTCCTAAGAAAGGTCTGTTTTAACAGTTTACTAACAGGTAATGAGTGTGGTCAAGCAAGGTATTTTTTCTTCTTTAATTTTTTTTAATTTTTGCAGGAAGTATACATATCTATGTGTCTATATACTATATATGTATTTGTTTTCCTGTGTCTCCATGCATATAAATATACATATATACATACATATATATAACCAGTTAAGAATGCAAATCTGTGTAGACTCTTAATACAATTATTATAATGAAGTGGGATTCTATATATAGTATGCTATGTATTTCATGTTAGGTGAGTGTGTGAACTAAGAATTAGGAATGCAATGAGGACATGGGATTAATGCTAGCAATGAATTTCCCTTGTCATAATTATATGTTTCCTATTTTAAGATGTCAAAGGAAATTTTCAGATTATATTTTCTTCCTTTACTCACTGGATGAAAATTTGTTACTTTAAGTTTTTGTCCGTACACAGGGAGTGAAAGAAAGCTATTAGTATCAAGTAAGAGACAAGCTCTTGTTGTTGTCTTGACAGGTGATGCTTGGGACTTCCTGCTTAGCCTATTAATGATCAGCTTTTAATTTGAAGAATTGCGTAAAGGTCCTAAATATCTTGTTTATCTTACTCTGAGTTTTAATAAGGCCGAAGACCCACAGAAAGGCAAGCAAACTATATGTATGCAGACAGGAATTCTTTTGTGTTAGATGACAATGTGAGATCTGGTGTAATTTCTAGCTCTGCCATAGTCTTCCTCTGTGACTGTGAGCCATTTGCTTACCTTCTCTTTGCCCCACATTCCATACTTTTATTTAGGCGTTACATGTTTTTTTCACACTTTCTGTTTCTGTTGGCTGTTAAACTTCAGAGTATTCAGGACAGAATCTGCCTTTTACTGTATGTCTTCTGTCTACATGAGTAGTTCCTGGTAGAATGGGATGCAGTTGTGGGTTGGGGTTTCTAGCGTTTGGTCATTTTGTAACACAGCTAAAAATGACTAAATTTATTATGTCTGGCCCATAAAAATGGATTCTGAATGTTGAACTGTTGAGCAATTGAACAGAGATAATCTTTTAGGTACGTAATGAAATTTACATACAGACAAAGGCTATTTTTATTTTTTGTTGATTATTTTGTTGTTTGCAACTGTTGTTCTTGGACAGCAATATAATTAATTTAATTTTGTTTTTAATGAAACTAATATTCACAGTATTATTAAAAGAACAATTGTTTTTTAAGTACTTTATATATTTTTTGGTGAAAAAAGGTAAGGAATTTTAAATTTAAGGTTACCAATTACTGATTTGGAAGTGTGTGATAATATATTGAAATAAATTAAAGCTGGAGCATGAAAAGCAAATATTATTGTATAATTTTTTTTGCAATCCACTTTAATGAAGTCTCTGTGTGCAATGGATACTTGGAAGCAAGGGAGAAAGTAATTGATAGTGAAATTGTTTACTTGATTTATAGACTACCTTTCCAACTTTAGTTCATAAACTTCTGGTCAGAAAAATTACTTGAAAATGTTTTGCTTGGTAAAGGCTAATATAATAAAGTACAGTGTCTACTGGAATTATGTATATCTGTTATTTTTGTATGTTATGAGTAGCAGATTGGAACCATAACTGTTTCGATTTTAAATTACAATTTCTCAACATGTAAATAGGCACTACTGTATTTTTAAAATTACTTTAAAACTGTAAGACACCAAAAGACAGTCTGTAACTATGTGTAATCTAATTACAAATTCTCAACTTCAAATGTTCAAACTTATGATTCCTGAGAAACGTGCAGAGTATGTGTATACTTGAAAGTACTTTTAATAGTTGTGCAGGAAACGATATTCATACCTAGTACAGGACAGCATGTATGAAACATTAACCTTCAGTGTAGAACAGCTTTACGTTTACGCACTGCTTGTACTCCACCTAGTTCATATTCTTGCATTATAATTGGTTGATTTGTAATCCTGGTGATAATTTCGGATGGAGGAATTTGTTTGGGTTTCTCTTTGTTGTCTAGGGATTTAACCTTTTATATGTCTTTCCATGGGAGAGCTAAGATTTTGAGTGAGTTGAACATGACTTCAGTCTGTTAAAAAATAAAGAAAAAGCAACCTTAGCATCTAGTGTCCTCGCATGTTGATTATCTAACTTACAGGTTTTTTTAAGGCAATTTATATTTGCTGCACTGACATGCATTTGCAAACATTAAATTCACTGTAATTTTTATGAATGGCCTTTTTTGGTACCAAAACTTCTAATCAGGAAAGGACATATTTCTTAGGGTATTACAGGATACCAGTGACAATCCAGCAGATTTTAAAAGATCACTGAATACCCATGAATTCTCCCCATAAGCAACATACAATAAAAAGGACATTTGATATCATTAACACATTACAAAAGGAGACCAGTGATCTACCCTCAGTAGTAGCAATCTTTTAAATTTTAGGTAAGAAATGTTTTTTTGTTTTGGAATATTTCATGGGATCTAGTAAATTAGGGTGGTTACTTCATAACTGTGTTATTGTAATGTTTTCTGTATGCATATAATAATTTATTGTGATGGTAGATGATGAGGAAGCATGCTGGATTGAACCATGCTGCAGTACGCAGCATGGGGTAATTGCAAAACATTGCCTGAATCATCTGCTCTGAAGACAGCAGTTCCAGGCTTCACTCAAAGGTACACAGTTGTATACCAACACATACTTATTAAAAAGACTACCAGTTAAAATCTGGGCACTCCACTCTGATGACTGACTTAGACAAGAGTTGTAGTTTCTAGGTTAAAATACTGTAGATAGGAAAGACATTCTGCAGACCTTATATTCTTATTCATATGTTTTACTATCTTTCTGTTGTAAAGATGAAAGTGTGCTTGGGGGTTTTTGTTTGTTTGTTTGGAGGTTTGTTTGTTGTTTTCCTTATTAAAAAAAAAAAAAAAAGACTGTCCTGTCTCTGTGACAAATTCCCTAAGGAAATACGTTCAGATGTTGAGTCTAACTAAGTCTGCCACTAAGTGTGGTTGAATCCTTGAGCTGTGCTCCTACAGGCAGTTTGAGTACAACTGACTTGATCTGCTTGACTAATGAGAACTCAGTTTTGAGGACTGCTACCAAATCTATGTAAATAAAGCAGACCAGAGAGACATGGGATTTACAGGTGTTTTTACCATTGTATCATCAAAACCCATGTTTCCTTTTCCTAGCCTCAGAGATGCCATCCTATTCTCCCCCTTGCCACAAGTCTTTCGCTTTCCAGGATGCTTTCTGCTTGCCCAAGAAGACAGAAAGTATACCGTAGAAATGCTGCTAACAAAAAAAAAAAAAATAAAATTCATCAATATACATCCAACTTGGATTAACTCAACTAAACTTTGCTTTTGTTATCTCAACCAAGGCAGTCCAGTAATCAAAATTTCAGAAATCAAATTCCTTACCTTCCCTCTCCTTAATATCTGTACATAGGGCCAGGGGACAGTCACACGTGAAATTTTTATTTCTAGGGAACTTTTATTTCTGAAAATGGATTGATTGCATGTGGATTACTTCTGCTTGATTTTCTCTTCTTTGAATTCCTTTGACAGCTGTTTTCCAGCATTTTCCCCTTGAAGTATTCTTTACACTCTTTCCTTGCTGCTTTCCACTGCTATCCTCCAGAAGCAGGCATTTTTATCCCATCATGTGTTCAAATGTTTGTGTTAACCTTTAGCATACCTTGACCATTCTACTTAACTTTCTGAATCTTTTTATGTCCTCATATAATTTATACTAATTTCCTAAGTTATCAGCAGAGGACCCTAGAACATTTGTGTACAAGAAGATACTACAACAGTGGAAACACAAATGTATCTGTAAATACTGGTTTATCCTAGTTAGACTCAAAGACCTGTCTGCTGGTCAGGGGAATTGAGGTTTCACAGTCCATGTGTCACTTTGTTGTCTGTTAGAGTCCTTAATTCTGGGCCTTCTTGGCAAGTCAGGTGGTCAATATCAAACTTTAGTATTTTCTTAGATGTTTTCCTCCAAATCAGTGATAGTTTTTATCTTCCTTCCAACTAGTACAGGCTGTGGATGGAAAATCTAAATCTACTAACTAATATCTATTTATTTATTAAGTACTTTGCATACATAAACTAATCAAATATCTAAGTTTTCCTGTAGCTGGCTTATTGATCTAATCAAAGTTACTTGCAAATATCCTGTTCTCTTTCAGGAATTGTCATGCCAATCCTTTATAGCTTCCCTTTAGCTCTTGACTGCAGTTTCCAAAGCTATTTTTTACAGAGATTTTTTTTCTTAATTTTGCTACTGTAGTCAACATATGAGACTTTGTTTCTTTTATTTGCAGTGTGACTTTAATATTAGAAGTCTTTGTGTTGTTGATTTTACTTCTGCTTGAATAAAGATTTTTCTCCTTTCTTTTAAATTCAGTTTTACCACACTTCATCATGTCTACATAGTTGCCCTTACAAATGTAAGCTAGAGTAAAATCTGTTCTAAAAACTTACATATCCTCAAGTAACAAAAGATTAATATTTTTGTGGATGTGGGATGGCAGAATTTAGATACTTGCATAGAGAAAAGAAGTCTGCACTAGTGGTCTTCCGCACTATTAATTTTCCGAATGTTAGCTCCTAGTTTTTTCAGTTTCAGTCTTTTCCGATCCTTCTCAAGGTGTCTCTACCTTATCTTCTGATCTCCATGATGATTACATTGAAAAAATAATATGTAGAATAATGATGGTGATAGGGAGTCCTGTAAACTATGAGTAATGCTTTCTGAAGCCACTGCTAATGTCTTCCTGTCAGCCCAAAACTACACAATGCAAGCTTAGAAAGTAGAAATTTAGTCAAAAGTATGGTCTGTATAGCTCCAGTAGTCCAGTCAGGAATGATTTGTCCTGTTACATTCTACAGAAACTATGCTAGATAGCTTTAAGACCATGGGTTTTTTTCTTGCTTCTTGTCTCTCTCAGTGTATAAGTAAGCGTCCTGATTTTACTTCTTTGGCATCTTGGTAATTTCAACTCTGTATACTTACTCATTCTATCATAGTGTTTTCAGAGAAAGTGCAGAGGTTTTGGAGGAAGCTTGTAAGCGGTCAGGCTGGCTCCGGCTCTGGGTCCATCACAGCTGGAGTTGATCTAAGTTTGGGCTGCCTTGTCTTCTCCTCTGTTGCCTCTGGCTCTGTGTTTCCACCTTCTCTGCTGTGCTGGCACTAGCTCTTGTCTGATCATTCTGTGAATTGCTCCTTGGAGCAGATCTGGCTGAAAAGTTTTTTTGTTTGGTTGCTCTTTTTTTTTACTTTTGTGGGGTTAGCTTCCAGACAAGTCACCTCCCTGAGTTGGCTCCTGCGTGCTTATGTGGGTGTTAGTGCTGATGCAAGGGAAAGAATAGAAATGCTTAGTTGCTAGAGAAAGGATAGGAGGCAAGACTCTGTCAACCTGAATGTTTGTTGGTTTAAGGTTCCATAGGATCCCACCCGCAGCCTGCAGTTCCACTCTCTTTAAGCTGGTATGATCTCCATACCAGCACCCACTCACTCACCTCTGTCACTTCTTGTGCCAGCACTAGTTTTGGTGTAGCTGCGCTATTCCAAATCACAACAGACCGCCGCTCCCTGCCCCCAAATACAGAGCAGTTTCTTCAACTGGCTGACTATGTAGCCACTTAATGTTACTGCTGGCAGTGACGATGGAGCAAGAAAGGTAAATTCTGTAATGCCAGCCATTAAGCCATGGAAAGTGACCATGGAATTGCAGCTTGTAAAGTATATTTTACAAATGAAACCAATCTGTTTAGCCTTGATATGACTTTTAAGAAGGCTGTTCTTGAATGGAAGATTGTTTCCTCCCACCTCCTCCTCCAACACACAAGTCCCAATTTAAGTCTTTTTGCAGACACCTGTAAGTCTATGTCAATATAAAGCCCAGATCTGGCATTTTTCATATTCCAGAAGCTTATGATGTGTTTTTTATACATATATACATGTACTCCCATTTGTACTTACATAGAAAATTAGGAAAATTATAGGGTTATGACAAATAGGGCTTTAACAGATTTTCATTGAAAAACAATTTTATATGCTTCCCTGAAGTGTTCAGCTAAACT
The DNA here is from genome assembly GCA_008711295.1 of Anarhynchus alexandrinus. Classification (NCBI taxonomy): domain Eukaryota; kingdom Metazoa; phylum Chordata; class Aves; order Charadriiformes; family Charadriidae; genus Anarhynchus; species Anarhynchus alexandrinus. Next base: position 1,700,746 of record VUYV01000071.1, on the reverse strand, counting down.
CATAGGGGAGGAACAGGCACATCCACCTATGGTGTAAATGATCACTGTTCCTTTAACATTTTGCATAGATAGTGGTCAGCCCTGAGATTCCCGTTCTGAAGTAACACAAAGCAGGAGAATGACAAAAGGTACATGGTAAGACTAGACGTGTGTTGCAATAGTCATGCAAGATAGAATTCATCTCACTTGCTTTAGTCACTAAAAGATAGGTATCTAGCCTAAATGAACTGTTTCTAGGTCCTTTTTAAGTCAGGATAAAGGGACAGACTCCTCCAGTGGCCAGTCTGTCTCTTCTGCTTCAGTTATTCCTGGGCAAAACAGAGAAATATTGAAACATGCTATGGAGATACCTCTTTGTATGTATGTATTTTATTATAAAGGAATTCTACACAATTAGCTTAGGCTAGACAGCTACTTTTAATTTCCTGAACTTATATGAGATATAATTGAGCCTCAATGTTAGTTTATCATATGCACAAATTTTTATCCCCTTCAAGTGTGGAAAACCTTTAATAACCGGCAGCTTTTTTGTATTAACAAACTTCAATTATTTCATCAACTTCTCAGTCCTTCTTTACACAGACAGAACTACATCCATTTTATAGAAGTTATGAATTTGTAAGAAGTGTAGTGATTTGACCCAGAAAGAAATTTTAAGCAAACATCTGCGAAAGCATATAATTGTTGAGTTTTTCATCAAAAAAATCTAAAAAAAATAATGCTGGAAACTTAATTATGTTTTGGTAATAGCTTGCTTATTGAACATAGATTTGCTTATTTTTTCCAGTGAGTATGTTCATGAAACCTTAGTAAATTTTTGAGGTAAAATTTGCAAGTAGCATAAAGCTCTAGCTGGCTAATAATAGGACATCCTCTGCATGTGTACTAAAAAAAAAAGAAAGTAACCAGATCTTAAGGAGTAGTATCTCTGCATCTAAAGGGCAAGAGTCTGAATCTGAATGTAAGTATAAAAGCTGGAAAGGATTGAACATATGTTATTTCCCACCAGCACAATATTAAATGCAATTATTTTCTTTCTGCTAAAATCTTGAATATATCTTGCAACACAACCTCAAAGAGTCCCCTGCTGCTGTTGATTATAGTGAATCCCACTTCCTGCCACCCAGTAAGTCTTTGCAATTTTCTCTTTTTCGCCACCCTGTGGAGATAAATAATGTATATTAATGTGAAAATATCAACAGTAAAATCCCTTAATATTCTGCACAAAATAAAGCTTCTCTCTAAATCAAAGAATTTGTATCTTTCATTAATTTTTTGAGCAAAAAGAAACAAGTTCCTCATGTAAGGGCTTTGAAAAGTTTGAATCTCACTCTTAGAAAACAAGTGTGCCAAATACTGTATAGGAGAGGGTTGGGGTTTTTAGAATTGAAAAAGGATTCAGTATGGTGTAATACATTTATAGCACAGATTTTAGTCTTTTGCTATCTCAGTCTTTCATTAAATAGGCCTTAACAAATCCTTGTTTCACATCCTTTGACCCAGAACCTTAGAAAGTATTTCAGAGTATTTTGTGTTGTTTTTTAGGAATTGCTACCTGTGCTGAACACAATGATTATGGAGGATGTTTTATAAAAGGTTCATCATGTATGGCTACAATAGATGTGTGCATTCAAATCTAATACATGGCTAATTCCACACTCAAGTCTCCCCACTTTTGTACATTACAAACCATAACATGACAAAGTTTCTTTGCAACTCTGAGTTCTAGAAAGGACAGGAAAAGCAAAAGCAGAAGCTATGACCCCTTGAATACTGCTTTACCATCTAGGTTTAGGTTCCAGTGCTGAAGTGGAAAATTGCCATACTAAAGAAATTATTACTTGCTGATCATAAGAGTTGGGGATTTGAGGTGTGTGTGACCATATTGATTCTAAAGTGCTCTCCTTTTGCTCAACATATTTTTCTTTTTAATTCCAAATTGCATGAGCGTGGGCTCCTTTGCTGAACACTGTGAACATTTCCTAAGTTAGGCATACCTCTCTATTGCATAAATTAGAAAGCTAATTGAAAGACATGTTGAAAGCAGAAAAGAAGAAAAAGAAAAGAAGAAAACCCCACAGAACCTAAACCTTAGTCACAGACATTTCAGATGGTAGTCTGAGAAAGCTAACCATTCCATATTATTAAAATGCCATCAAATTAAAATAACGGCAAAATACTGAGACGGAGGCAAATTGTGTCCCCTCCTCTGTGGTTGTGGTAGGCCAGCATTCAAGGACACAGCCAGGAGTATAATTTCTGTGGGAAGAAGGGGAGGGAGAAGGGAGGATACCTTTTGTGTCTCTGGGTTGAGGAACGTGGTACTAGAAAAAATAGGCAGTTGTGAACGACATTGGTATTTGCTTGTTTGGTACTTGGCAATAGTGCAATACCAGTGCAGGCTGTTACAAACTGAGGGAGAAGTTATTTCCTTCTTTTGTCCCTATCTGCTCTACCAATAACAGCTGTGGGAAGGTATTTTCCCCATGGTGTTTTTAGAAAGGTATACAAAATATTTTCAATTATGCCTTGCTGTTAGATTTCTGTGTAAATAATTTGTGTTATGGTAAAAATCCATCCAAATCAGGAAGACTGTTTGCTACTTTCAGCCCCAATTCTATAAACATTTATATGCATGTTTAGTTTTAACCATGTGAACAGTATCCATTTGGGTGAAGTTAAGTATGGCTGTAGCTGCAAGTTTGAAACTTGACCTACTTTGCATATATTATGTATGTAGCATAATTTTAGTCCAAGAGAGTAGCCCGTAGATGGGAAGTCTGAGTTGCATGAAAGTCCGTCGAAGAAATGAAATCTGGCCAACTAATATGAATTAAATATTTTTGTACTTTCATGTAAAATATTCATTCACAACTGAATAAGTAGGAGGAATAGCATAAGCATTAACAGAAATGAGAATTTATTCAGTGTCTGAGGTAAAAACCAAAACCAGCTTAGAAGGTGGCAACACACAGGTGATTTATGACTATCTTTTATGATTAGAACTGAAGGTTTTGGAATTATTTTACACATTGCAAAGATTTTTGTTTGTTTGTTTTGAAAATGTAGATATGATAAGATAGCAACATTTTTTAATGCCAACCCAGCTATGAATCCTCTTAATTGTATCAGAACATTATAATAGCAATATTTAAAAAATCTTTCTATTGAATGTGACATAGGACTTGAAGAATGTAAAGCCTGAACCTCATTACTAACTTGTATGAGTATTTTTACACATTATCTATTCCATTAACTTAGTTCCTGATACTGCAGAAGTTTATATGCCTAGAATTATACAGAGTGAATAATTCTATTAGAGTAAATTGGACTACTACAAATGTGTGAAGTGAAACGTGCATATGAGTCTTTGAAGGGCTGGGACTTTTAACGGTAATCTTGTTACCCATAAATATAATTGATATGTGAGGAGTCTTTTATGAATTAAGTCTCCCAACAGTCTCTCTCCATGCAGAGAAATAGGGTAAGATGAAAAGTCCTAAAAGGGTAGGCCCTAGCTTTTCAGAGACATATGCCTACATTCGCATGCATCCAATATAAGCAGATACGGATCTGTCTAAATCGAGCTTGAGGCATGCATTCTTTGCATTTTTTCTACTCAAGTAACTTGGTGTAAGTGACTTGTTCAAAAACACTCTGTAGGTTTGTAGCACAGCCAGGAATAGAACCCACATCTCCTGACTCACAGTTATAGACCAGGCTTCTTAAATTTGTGTGAAAAGTTAATTTGCCGTGTTTCTATATGAGAGGGAATTTAGCAATATTGTTGCTACCTTCCAGTGTTTCATAATTTTCTGATATGATCCCATTCAATAAAGGTGTAGAACTGAATGTGGGCCTACCCTGTGTAGATGCAGAGCATCTGGTTTATACAAATGGTTTCCCACCAGAAAGGAAAACTTGGAACTGTAGCTTTTTAATGCACAGATCTTGTGCTGTTGCAATGTTAAGAAGTCCTTGTTGTTATGAATGTGCATTATGAGTATATTGTACACAGTCCTGGTATGCAAATGTGTAGCATTCAGAGAAGTGAAATAATTCTGTGTTATTATTATCTTTGTAAATTGCATCTTAAGAGTTTGTTGAGGACTTTATGACGGCAGTTTTCTATAGTCACAGCCATACAGCACAAAGTGTTTCTTTCATTATTAACAATAACTGAGCCAATGAAAATGCTTTTAAATATACACCAGACAAGCAGTTATCCAGCTCTTCCTTCTTACCATCCACAAACCATCTTTTAGCATCTTATAAACGAGCATGTAAAATAGCTTTGTAAACATCTGCTTTTCATTGTTAATTGTCAGGAAAAACTAGAGATTTAAATGCTGCTTTTGTAGCATTCCTTAATCCTATCAGAAAGGATAGCTCTAGATGCTTCTCGTTTCTCACTGCAGATAGCTTCTCTAGGCTGTAGTTTTTATCTTTTTTTTTCCTTTCCTTTTTTTTGTTTTTAATATTGATAGTTTTTATTTACATACAAACAGCTTGTTTCATGTCTCAGTTTGAAAGGTCTTGCATATTCTAGTCTGTGTGGCAACTCAGTAAATTTAAACAAAATATACTATGTAATTATTGATTACTGTGTAAAATGTGTTGAAAATCTACATTTTTTTTCTCTTTAGGATCTGCTCAGTATTTTCTTTCATGTATAAACTACCGGATTGGGTATTGTATCACACATATGCAATAAGAAAACAAGAGTATATGTTCATACTGTCCTATAACAGCAATAATAAATAAATTTTATACTGCAACAATACAATTATTTTTTAAAAACCACTGCCTTTATTTTGGTTAGCTTTTCTGTTCTAATAATCAAGTCATTAATGTCAGTTGAGTGTGTCTGGCAATGATTTACTTAAGGCAGCATTCATAACACACAGTAGCTGCATTATACAGGAAAAATAAATCTATTCATGTTACATTTCCTACCTTTAAAGCTTTTTTTTATATTGTATTATGGTCCTGGATTTGTAACATTTGACTTTTTGCTTCTTGCACACACAAAAGGAACATTCATGATTTAAAACTATTTCATGTTTTATATTTCTTAAACAGGAATAAATCTTTTTTTTGCATATTTTGCCAAATCTGCTTCATTGGGAAAAGATACTTTTTTTCAGTTAGAGTTTGAATGTTTCCATAGCTTTCGTCTTTTGATTTCGGTGTTTTTCAAGTCAAAGTCTGTTTAATTAGTTTCTCCAGCTCGGTTACAGTTTTAAAATAATTTAGAATTCTCCCTGTTTTGTTAATTAAGTAATAATTGAAGGGTACTGTTGTCTATTCCTGCTTTTTAATATTTACTTCTAGAACTTCTTAAAAGAATTGTTACACGGACCTCAGCATCACTGCATGTAACATTAATTGAAATGACATATTGTTGCAGTTTCTATGACAACCATAGCATGATGCCGATGCTCTCAAAAATTTATAAACTACAATTTCAACTATGCTAATACCACTGAGTAGAGTTAACATTTATTTACTTAATATTCTTATTAGAATTAAGCTTTCAATACTTCATTTTAAAAAAATGAGAAAAAGGTGTATGTCAGTGTTTTTCGTTTGTTTGATGTTGCCTTTTTTGTAAAGGAGTTTTAATTTTTATGAGAACATTTTAAAAATCTAACTCTGCTATGTAATATTGATGAAGAGCTTATTCAATCAAATCAAAGAAAATTGTATCGGTCACAAACTTTTAAATACGACATTGCCAAATAACTCTTACAGTGTAATCCATTGCAATTGATTTACAAATAGTCTTGTTTTGCTAGTGGAATGTTTAAAGCCAATTTATTCCTATTTCTATTGTCCTAGATGCTAAATCTCAAATGCTCGTGACGTGAGAGTACTGATTCACTGGCGTGACTTACATAAATAAAGTCACAAGCATAAGTGTCTGCATGACCAGGCACAGAATTATAAAAACCCTAAAAATATCTACTTATATTACTGCCTTCTCTTATTGTAAATGTTAAAATGCTTTGCCTGGTAACTTGATTTTTTTTTTCCATATTAAATACATACCTTCAGTATAATCACGCTATTCCATCAATCTGCAGGCTTTTAGAAGTTAGCTGATTTTAGCAGTTTGACAGGGAACTCTATTACTCAGGCAACACTCACATTGGAATCAATGAGTGTTTTACTTAAGTAAAAAATTTAGGACTAATGTAAGTTGCCTTATTCAAGTTACTTCGTAATTATATAGATCGCAATGACTTAAAAAATAGTCAGTTTTGCTCTCAAAACAGTTATTTTATTCAGTCTAACTTGCACTTATTAAAAAAGTGTGTTTTATATTCAAAATGCGTGATTCTGTAGTATAAGACTTATTGATCATTGATTCAAATAGGAAATAAAACACCTTGATCTTTCAGTCATTTGTCTTAGGAAGATTCCAAAGCAGTCAAATCACATTTACTTTACTTCAGTCTTAAATTTGATATTATGTTGGAAAAGCATTTCATATAATTGAATGTTCAAATATGTTGAGATCATGTCGCTTTTTAGTTTTTAACAGTCTGAATACTTTCAGCAGTTTCTACCCAATGTTCCTGGTTTAGTAGGCTATATTTAAACATGTTTTGAAAGATTTATACAGTGATTTGCTTCTTAGTCAACTTTGGTGCAAGAAGTTACTACCGTGTATTTTGGTTAGAAAATGTAAAGTGTTCTAAGAGGTGATCAAAGGGAGGAGACAGCCATACTACCCATTCTATATGCCATAATATTTATAAACTCCAGGCAAAATGGGACAATCTGAAACAACTTTGTACCCCAAAATTTCTTTGTAGATATTTTCACCTTTTTTCTTTGTATTTTCTAAACAGCTTATCCTTTCCAGCATCATCATTTTGATCCTCTTAATAAGGAGCATGCACTTTACATGCACAGGACTTGAGCTTCTGGGTGAAACAATTGACAATGACATGAGCCTACAAGATTAGGCCATATTATCACAAACCCACAGGAACATCTTAAAACCAATGCAATTTATAAGTTCACAGTGGTAGCAATATAAAATACAAAATCATTGGTCTGTCTTGAGGATTCCTTTTATTTCTGTTCATGTGGCATATATATGTGGCTTAGTGGCTATGCATTTATTTGCAATGTGGGCCAGTCCTCAGGTCAAAGACAGCTTTGTATATTTATTCTAACCTTCAGGGTTGTTTGGTTTTTTACATAGTATCTTGTTTGTAGTGTGGTAGTTAGGTCAGGAACTTTAAAAAATGTGCTTTGTTGTTGGGATTATGTGGGGGTTTTTTTGAGGGGGGTATGAAACAAAAATAAACTAACAGAATAAATATGGTGTTATACTATAAAGTCTGTATGTATTCTGTTGAATTCCAGTATGTGCTGTCAGAATGGGGGACTGCCAGTGAAAAAGGCACTGTGGTGTGCTGATAAACCCTTACAATAGTTCATAGGGGTTTGCAGTAATCATGTTTAGCAAAGGTTTTTCTGTGATTGAGATTCTAGGGAAAAATATTCAGCAACTTTCATGTTTACATCACTGACCTACGATATACTCTGGGCTGTAATATAAAATAGGACTACTGCAGGCTGTAAAGGGGACTTCTAGCATGTGTACCCTCCCAGCTCCTCAAACGGCTATAGATATGCCAGTATATCTTTCTGCCCTTCCTCATTCACAAGACATGCTCAGCTATTTCCAGCTGAAGCTGGGAATATCGGTAAAATACGTGAGGCCACACAGGTGTATGCTCAAGGAAGAGATGCCTCAGTATGACTGTGATGATTGCTGTACGCATCTCTTGCGTGGCTTTGAGTTGCTTCTGGAAAAGTACGTTTAAAATCACTGTTAATCTTGAACTCCTTTTTTATATGTTAACTGTGTTTTATGGTCATCCTATTATACAGAGATGGGAGTAGAAAAATTATTAAGATGACAAGTAGGCAAATCCAGCTGTTAGGTGAAATACCCAGAATAGGGGGGGCATTTCAGTGGAAATGTTTGCACCTTCCACAGTCACGCTACTGTTTTTCTGTTTTTACTTTATACCTGCTAAGTATCAGGTATTCAGTCTTAATGTGATTTTTAATTGCACCTGAATTGCCTTCTTTTTTTTGGAGCTTGTTCTCATGAATTCATTTGCAGAGTTGCCAGTGCAACTTGTAGCCAAGAGTTTGGTGACTTCAACTTTGCTGGTGCAGTTAGTGCTTTTCTGGGTGCCAGGATGCCCTGGTGTGATGAATGCTTTCTGGTGGCTGAGGGAGAGCATCAATCCCAGCAGCAGCTATAAGTCCCACGAGAGGACCCCTTCCTGGTTTAAGGCTTTTTGTGAGAGTAGGGCTGAGAGCTGCAATGTATTGTGGTGCATTGTGCCCCTATATAACAAGATCTATCTTCTAAAGCTGATCCATTCCTGTAGCTTTCTTGCGCGTGGAGTGTGCCTAAGAAACTCACTGTGCTGAGTCTTGCCCACAAGTTTTAGCAGTGCCACCCCAGGTACTGTTCCTGGATCATAACAGCCTAGTCTTTTTTTCTTTTTTTCCATTCCCCTTCCATTAAAAAAAAAAAAAATCGAGTGTAGATTATAAACTATAAACCCAGCCTCTGACTTGAAATCACCTAAAAGACTTGAGAAGCAAAATCCTCCAGGAGAGGCTGGGCAGTGCAGCTGGCCTGATTTTGGTCGGGGAAGGAGGAGGAAAGGAGCTGGGCAGAGGAGTCAGAAGTGGTGCCTGGCACACGCTCCGGGAGGAAGCTGCCTTTGAGCAGGGAGGTCGGAGGCGTTTTGCAGAGCGCGGTGCCGGCGGGAGGAGAGGGGCCGAGGTGCGCTCGCCTCACTCCGCCGAGTCCCTCTGTGGGAGCGAGTGGGGTGCGCTCAGCGCTGGTGCGAAAGGCAAAGGAAGAAGAGGGACTCGGGGAAGGACTCTGGTTAAGGAAAACACTGTTGTTGGGTTTTTTCTTTGTGTATTCCCATCTCCCTAAATACGCCTTAAATTCTATCCTTCCTTCTCTCGCCCGTGAGAGAGAGCGAGTGTGCGTGTGCTCGCCCCGGAGCCCCCCGGGGCGGGGGAGGCTGCCGGGCGGCGCTCCCGCGGCGGAGCCACCGACCCCGCGCCCGCTGGCAGCGGGTCCTTCGATGACTTTCGCGCTGCCGCTAACGCTGTTTGTTTTGCTTTGCGAAGTGCTAATCCGAGAGCTCCTTGGCAGGCGGTTGCTCTCGCTGCTTTATTTGCACTCGCCTCACGGTGGCGTTTTAAGCACATAAACAAAGCCCAGTGAGCGGTGAGGCAAGTGTGTTTTCTAGTTTACCTTTATTAGAATAACAGTTCCGTTAATGTTTTGGATAAATCAAAACTGTCCATTAAAGCGGTTCAAGTACAGGAGATGCGCGATGCTCTACGTCAGTGGAAGGTGTTTTAATCTTCCCAGCCGGCACCAAGGCCGGCTGAATTAGAGCGAGACTCTGTGTCATCTGATCATCACGGTCTCACCTGGGGTTGTTTTTTCCCCTCCTTGTCTCTCTCCTCCCCCAGCCCCCCAGGAGAAGTTTACAAAGAATGTGATTGAAAGTGTAAAGCAGCAGATGCCGACGTTAAACTCCAGCTTGATTCGAGTATAACGATCTGAGACACAGCCCTGAGCCGCCGCCCTCATTAATACAGAAGCATGCCCCTGGGACCTGAGTTACCCGGAGAGAATAAACACAATATAGAGTCATCTTACCTCCGAGCCGAGAGAGCAACGTTAGAGGTAGGAGAGGGGAAAGTGTGGCTCTCCTCCATCCTACCTCGGCCGGTCTGTCGCAGGGCTCCGGCAGCGCTGCCGCCGCCTGCCCAGCTGGGATCCGCTCCCCAGCGTGCTCCCCCCGCCCCCCGGCAGGCAGTCCCCAAACTCAGCCCAGCACAAATCCAGAAGTCAGGGGCAGCGTTTCGAGTCAATCCGTGCCGGTGCAAATCCCCCATGGCTTCTCTCCGCCAGAGCGAGGAACAAAATTGCCGGTTACCCTGAGTTTTTGTCAGGCTTTATTGGCAATCTAGGAGCAGGTAAGGCGGCTGCTGGCTGCCAGCGATTCCCGTTGCACTTGCAGAGAGCAGCAGAAGCCGGTGGAAGTGGGAGTGTGGTCTGCTCTTCATTAGGGAGGGGGGAACGGACCCTGGAGGTGATGCAGTGAAACACTTCTACTTCCTTGCATTGTGTCTGTTATAGATCACGGGCGCTCTCCTTTTATAATATTCACTTCAAGCATTCTCAAACCCAACCGGAGTAAGTTCCGATCCTCCCCTTTAGTTTACATTGGGGTTGTCAAAGGATTAAATAAATGAAACTTTATTTGACCGTGGAGTTTGCAGACCCTGGGATCCCTGCGCGCTCTGGCCTTATTCTAATTCTATAGCGGTAATTACCCTTCGTTTCTTTAAGTGCAATAGATTTATTGCCTTAGAGACTATGCACAGTTTGATTGAATTATTCATTTTTTTTCTTTGGTGTAGACTGCATCTGGGGACTGATGTGACGTGTAGATTTTTTTTTTCAGGAACAAAGGGAATGTGGAAATGAAAGAGAGAGGGAGAGAGAGGCTGGCAGATGTGATGAGATGCGGTGAAGGTGTATCCAGCTTGGCACTCCCACTCCTCTCTTCTCCTCTCATTGCAGCCCTGGGTGACTCTCAGGCTAACACAAACAGCTTTTCTTCCGCAGCCTGCCCTCTGTCACTGTAAGTACAACAGCCTTCTCTTATCAGCATGCAAATTCCAGCCACTCACTACCTTAGCCTGGTGTTTGCACTTTAGATTTACAGAGGGGACCTTTAAAATGAACTTTCCGAGACAGGAAGGGGTTTTCATGTCAAACTTGCTTTTATTTTCTTTGTAAAAGTTTATGTGGTTTTTCCAGTCCCCCCCCCCCCTTTTTNCGGAGGGTGGAGTGGGGAGATTGTTGCTGCGGCTTTTTGCTTCACTATCAAGATGATGCACAGTTTGAAATGAAATTAAAATCTGCTCGATCCTCTTTCCACCAGGACAATACACTGTCTTGCCAGATGACGCTGTAAGGAATTCAGAGTTTTTGTTTTCAGTCAGATCTTTAGCTTTGGGCGTTATAAAATACAAACGTCCCCTAAATTTTGAGGAGATCACCAGAGGTTCTTGTTCTAGGGGAACTCGCATCATCTGATGGGTTTGCTTATGAAGAAACTTGCAGTAATATGCTTCTATCTAGTCTAACAAAACTTTCTCCCAATCGGATGATCAGGCTTTAACTTCTTTTCCTTTAGCTTCCTCTCAGATGCTGTTGATTATTTTGCAAAAGTTTCTCTGAACATCTTTAACAAGCCTATAAAAAGTCTTCATTGTCGGAGAGTGTCAGCAGAGGGAATTTATAAATATGTCTGGTAATTGTCCGGCATTAAGTGGGGAGAGAGGGCAGTTTAGAATTGGGTGAATGACTTAAGGTGGAATTTCTTGCCCTTTGAAACAAAACTTCTGAAACTATTACACCAACTCTACAGGAGTTGTAGGTTTGCTCATCATGTTAAAGATGCGGTATGTAAAACGACACACAGACAGGTTGCTTCGCTTGTTGAATATTGCTTTACTTTAACCTGTTTAACGAGAGAGACGGCGCAAAATGCAATGACAGCTGTGAACAGGTAAGTGCCCCGACGTGAACCGAGCGCCTCCGATCCCTTTCCCTCTGCAAGGACCCACAGCAGTTCAGCATCCCTCCTCAACATCTGCCTGCGCTGCCTGCTTTCGCTGGTTTTAGCCTTAATGAAGCAAAAGCAAGGGAAGTAATTTAAAACGCGGTCTCTAAACGTATGGCAACGCTAAAAGTAAAAGCGTTTTCTTGTTTCGCGGCACGTGTATACGTATCTACACGGCGGGTGTTCACTTATGCAAACAAAGAGGGAACCACAATTATTCCTGCGCAGCGCACATACACGCACATTTGCATACAATGCCCAAGGAGTTCTCTTTTTCTACCGCGGAGAAGTTGTAGCTCGCTGGTACTGTGCGTTGCATCTGTAACTTAATTGATCACACAGGGGAAGCAACAAGCTAGAGAGTATTACTTGCGCTCCGCCTGGGAATGCGGACGCGTCTCTGCGGTGTCCTGTCCCAGCCGAGTGTCATTCCCTGCAAAGGATTTTCGGGAGTGCAGCGAGATGCTCCCCCGATTTTGAGCTAGGTGGGCGGTTAGATTTATCTGATGCCTTAATTATCTCTTGTCCCATTACCGCCTCGTACTTAATAAGGAGGACGCTACATTTGAGGAGTGGTGGGTTGTGTTTTTTTTTTTCCTGTTTGTTTCTTGAAAGAAAAAAACTTCCAGGAACAAATTGATGGGGTTGCAAACTCGGGCAGGATAGTTCGTCCTTGTATTCTGATTACATCTCTTTTCTTACAGAGCTCATTTTAGCGCGCCAAAGCTACTACTTATGCATAAAGTCAAGGTGTTTCCCTTACTTGCAGCAGGTTTAAATGTGTTACAATGAAAGTGTTAGTGACCAATCACGGGAATTCTTATAATTTAAGATTAAAAACGAGGTAGCAATTCTGGAAAGGCAGCTATTTCCTGTTGTGAAATCCATAGCCCAGATAACTGCAGCAAGGTGAATACTTTGAATTAGCTGAACGCAGGTGAATACAAACTCAGTATTTACAATCTTACAATTTAGCCTCTGTCTCCGAATTTCAGGTTTTTAGTATCTTTTATTAAAATTGAAAGAATACATGGAAATTAGCTACTATGCCCTCAGCCAGCTAATTTGATGATAAAGCTTTACTAGATAATTTAAAGTTCTGTTTCAAGGTGTTTGCCGCTTGCCGAACAGGACTTGATTGCTCCCTTTATCGTAGTGGAGTTGCCAACAATACTGTATAAAATAGGTCCGCTATTCCAAGAGGTTCTGACTTAAAACTCCTTTTCCCTGGACTCGACTCGAGAGGGACGATAGTACCTCGGATAGCAAGGTATAGGATGCAATGTGCACGACGCTAGTAGTGTGTCGAATTTTACAGCTTGTTAACAAAATGAAATAGAGCCAGATCAGATCAGTCCTGTGCCATCACGTTAATGCTCAATTTTCATCACGTCCTTATGAAGCAAGGTTCATTCGCAGTGGGGCTGAGGATGCTTCTGGGTCTAACCTATTCCGCAAATTTCTAGTTGACAGAGGAGGAAAGCGAAATCAGGCTTTCTCCTCGTCTTTTTGGCCTCTATAAGTTATGAAGCTATTTTAAAATTAAAAAGTTTCTCTGTTACTAACTGTTCCAGGCGCCTTCTGGAAAATGGGGAGAAAGTGCCAAAAATACAGAGATGAATCAACAACTTCTCTCTCTCTCTCTCATTTTGTGGGCTTGAGGTTGCTTTCCGCACTCCCATCTTAACAACAGTTTAGCCTAGGTGTGAATAATATCAAAAGAGGGAGACGTTAGCTTTGCAGCGCTGTTTGCCCACCTGATCTGCGGGCCCCTGACAGTTTGAAAGACTCTTTTATGTTTACCTTTGGCATATGAAAATACAGCAGAGAGACTTTCTTGGTTTCGCAGTACTCTGTGCCCCTGGTTGATTTTCTCCTTAGTTCCTTATAGTTTCCCCTTCTTTCTCCCAGATTCCCCCCCACACCTCCCCAATTAGCACTTCCAAGGGAGCGTGAGTTCCTAAATTGGTATTCAAGCTGATAGTCAAGTCCCTATCTGTTGCTTTTTGGTAGGCAGAGAGAGAGATATTTATATATTGTCGCTGCTAAAATCTCTCATCGTCGCCACGAGAATCCCAACTTCAGCTCGAGTCCGTCCTGAATCAGTTTTTCTTCTCCGGTCATACCTGTCTTTTCCTGTCAGACCCTTTTAACTGTGCTCACATTTTACCTTTCTGTTGAACGCATCACTAAACAGTTTGTGGACTCTGAGTGCCTTCTCCTTCCTCCTCTCCCCCTCCTCTCCCTTGGGTCCCTGTAGTTGGACTCCCATCTCTAGTGTAATTCATACTTTACGTTTCATCTGTTTTTTACCCCGTCCGGGCTGTGGGATTGGGCTCCTCAGAGCCCCATTTATCAACTGTCAGTAAGCGCTTGCTGAGTGCTTTCCTTCCCGTCCCCGCTTCCTCACCAGTCCTTCCCATGTCCTGCAGATCGTCTTTCTCCCGCTTCCCCCCCCGCCTTNCCCCTCCCCGCCCTCGTACCCCCTCCCCGGTAACTTTCTAGTACCTTTCCTCACCACTCCGGGCAATCAGTGGTCATTAGAGGAGAGAGGTTTAAGGTTTCATTTGTCTAATAGCAATGTGAGTGGTGATAGCTTCTCGGGGATGCGGCTGGCAGCCTGGGGTGATTTCACTTTCTGTTTTGTGCTCACTTTCTCCGCAGTTGTTGCTTTCCCGGCTCGCTCGCTCTCAGTCTCCCTCTCTCTCTTCCCCTCTCCCTCTCTCTCTCTGTGTTGTCTCATCTTGCCTGTGCTGTCTGGGCGGGGGAGCCCTGCCTCCTTTTGCCTTCCTCAGATCAATGCCCTGGCCACTCACTTTCTGATGTTGCACGACGGGAAATGCTTTGAATACTTACGACATGGCCGCTCACATTGATTGCCAAGATTGACAGCAGTAACCATCGCCTTCACTTGTTTCAGGAGGAAAAAAAAAATAATAATGAACCTGATTGTAACCAAATCTCCAGGCAACCCATCCGCAAACTTCTAACGATCGGGATCCTGCACATCCATGGCCCGGAGAAACACCAGCAGACTCTAGTTCATTTATTTTATTTTACCGAATTACCACCTATTTATTCCTCTTTCTCTCTCCCCTTTCACCTCCTTCCCTCTTTTTTTTTTTTTTTTTTTTNAATGAAAATTACCGAAGCGCGTTTCAAAAAAAAAAAAAAAGGAGGCTCTCCCAGTGCTTTGTGCCACACTGGATCCCGAAGAGGTAACCAGGAAAAAAAAGCCCTATTGTGTTGTATACCTGTTGTTTGCTGTGGTGTGTAGTGCTGCGTGGCTTGGCGGTGGTGGTGGTGGTTTAATGGGTTTTCGCTGGATTTATGTCGCTTTGCAGGAGAGAATCCGGTTCCCCCTGCGCTGTCTTTAATGGGTTGTTAGTTGCAATTGAGTGAAGCAGCAGCGTCCGGAGGTAGATCTGTTGTTTAGCTTTTAACATTGCTGAATTCACCCCTTCCCCCCGCCTCCCCCTGCACGATTATTTACTTTTATACCACGAGGGTGTTGTGTTGTGGTGGTTTTCTTTTTCTTTTTTTTTTTTTTTTTTTTTTTTTTTTAAGGGAAAAGTAGTTATAGTGTCGTCCCCGTGCGAGTTTCCGGGGCTGTTTGAATCCCGAGATTTGCGAGACGTTAAGGGACCCCAGTACCTTGAAATCACAACACTTTCTCATCCTTCCCGTGTACAGTTTATTTTAAAATGTAGTGACAGATCAGCGTTGTATTTTAAGATCACCCACGGCAGGCGAACACATGGTGCTGGGAAGATATTGTACGTAAGGAACTATCACGAGAGGGAGAAAGAGAGAGAGAGAGAGGAAAAATAAAATCCGAAATAAATCTTTGAGAGCAGAGCGCTGCTGTCATTACTCCGAAGTGCTCGCGTGGGTTTCTCTTCACGGATAACCCCAAAAGACACGGGATGGAGAAAGGCGAAGGGAGTTTAGTGGTGCTTTTAAATTCTCCGTTAAGTTTGAGGTGGGTAAGTGCTTTGAAGTTCGCCACAAATGAGTGCTATCCACGGAGCATGGAATAATACAAAGCTACTGGAGTGGAGGTGGTAATGTTGGTTTTGGCCACACCGGGGCACTGTCCCGAGGATTTGCAGTTCTGTGGCGGCGCCTTATCTCTCCAAGCAGAGGGTTTGGATAAAGTTATACTGAAAACTTTAAAATTGATATCGCACCCTAATTTGTGATACACAAGAAGGGGGGAAGAAAGCAGTCCATCATCAGAGAGCTCTGTTTACACCCGGGGAAGGGGAGATGTGTGCCGCTTTGTGGCAACATTCGACTTGGGATTTCTTGCTGCCTTAGCTCTTTGCCGGAGGTCATGCAAATCGACCTTAAAAGAATGCATAAGCCATAAATTAAAATAAACCCTTAGCCAGAGGCTGATCCATAAGTAGACAATACCTAACCTGGACAAAACGGCTTCCTTTGCGAGCTGAAAAAAAGAATAGTGCCTAAACTAAATGCAAAGTAAGTTTTCAGGAAGTATTTAATTTACTATTATTATTATTATTTTAAAATAAACTAGTGGCAGTTGCAAAAGCTAGCGCAGCTGTTTACAGACGGTGCTGTAGGATACGAGTAAGGCAAGGTGTGTCTGGTGGAGAGCTTGTTCTTTTCCTGGCTTTCACTACCTTCGAAGCTGTTTGTTTTTTGATTAGGGATAAGAAGCCTCTTTAACCGTATAAGCAATTTAATGTTTTATCTCGGATAATGCTGAAGAGTTTATGAACAAATCTGGGTTGCCTGCAAATGTCACATGCGCGCACACAAGCTGTGTCTGTATATAATAGTCTCGGGGCTTGTTTTTTTTTCCCGCAGTTTTTGACAATTGTTCCATTCATGATCCTGAAAGGAATCATCAGTGGGAGCTAATGAGTGTGCCTCTGCGGCTTGCCCTGCTCCGGGGAGGAGCGGGCACCGGCGCTGCCGCCGAGCCCGCTCGTGTAATGCATGCACGCGTGTACCGGCGGCGGGGTCGCCCCTGCGTGAGCGCGGCTGTGTGTAGATACGTGAGAGAGAACATATAGGCGTGATGTGAGCAGGTACTTCCACGCGTGCATTAATAATTGAGCTGCCAGAGAGTTGCTCCTCTGCCGAGAGAGCTTCCCAGCTGCCTTTCCGAGTTGTGTCGAAGAGCATTGAGCAGTTAACCCGCTTTGCAGCAGGGGCTGTGTGCTTTAGCAGAGCAGGGCCTGGAGGTCAATCAGAGGCACTGATCATATCGATTTGATTGCCGTCTTTGCTTTCTGCGGACCGTTTCACGGTGGTGTTTGGTGGTGTGTTGGTGTTCGGTTTTTGGTTTGGGTTTTTTTTTTTTTTTTAAGGACGGAAAGGAGTGAAAGTGGCAACGTGAAAATACAATTAGTGTTGTGTCTGAGTGGCGGGGGGGCTGCAGGGAAAGTCAGCGTGGTGGGAGCCTGGGGACGACAGATTACTTCTGTCCTAGGGGTGTTTCCCAAAAACATAGACGGTGAAACTTTCTGTGATAAAGTAATATATCTTCGCCTGCTGTTTGTAGATAAGGTATATGTTTATTAAGCTAATTTAAATAGCCTTCGGCACACGAGCGGCACTTTGTTCCTACTGTTTTCTTTTACCCTCATTTTAACATTTTTGGTATTTCCATCTTCAGTGCTCATCGTGAGGGCAGAAGAACAGTTTTATCCAGTCCCCAAACAGGGTTTCAAGTCCAAAAATTAACGAATTTCCCTTTCTGTATTCGTGTAATGGAGTAATTTTGAAACCTGTTTTGAGACTTCGACTTGACTTGACTTGTTTTATTGACGTGCTTGTGCCCACTCATTTAATTAAGCCATTATACCATAAAGTAAATAATGAGAATGAATGTGAGATATGTGCATGTAGTCTGCCATTATATACAAATATTTCCCTGGAAAAGACGCTTAAAAAAACTTTTTTCAGCACACCATGATTCTTTGGCAAGATCTTATTGCAGGTTTTTGTTTTGAGCCAGGATATTTCGCGTGTTTCTGTGCTCACAGTGTTATATGCACACTACACTCGGAATATAAACAGCAAGTGTACCTAGCAGCTCATTCTAGTAAAACTAAGAAATAATCTATTTATAGTGAGTACATTTAAAAGAAAATAATGAGGTCATTTGGAGTATGCTGCAGTTTGAAGTAGCTCAACACCTGGCAGAAACTACATACGCGTTTTCTTCAGACTCTGCACTATCCATAACTTTTCCTTATAATACATTCTTGTGTTAAGTGAGAAAGGCTGTTTGTAAAACAATCCCCTGGCTGGTTCCAGTGTTGGGTGAAGCTGATCCTGTAATGGCATTTTGTTTTGAACAGTTGCTGTAGTTGAAGTTCCCTCATAAGGTAAGGTGGCACTGGGTCTGAAAGGAGGTCCAAATGCCACATTTATAATTAGACTGCCAATTCAGCACATTGTATCTATTGCTATACAGGGATATACTGCTGTCTAGTCTCTCAATAGACTGTATTCAGAATTAGCCAATTCAACTGCTTAAACTTTGGAGTCAAATTTAGAATAGGCAATGAGAGAAGGAAAGAAAGAAAACAATAATGCTTTCTTTTTTCCTCAGCTAGCTATTAAAAGCCAAAGAATATACGGAAACTAAACCAGGCACTGCACTTGGAATCAATGCACCAGGCGCAGCCTGGCCAGCCTCGCCTGCAAAACCATTTCGAAGCGCACTTCTCCGGGGGGAGGGGAAGGTGAGCCCTGGGCATCGCTCCCAGCGCCGCTCTCCAGGCCGCTTCCCTGCCCGCCGTCGGACTCCGGCAGCCGGGGGGGGCCCGGGGCCCGGCGGGGCGCAGNCCTCGCCGCCGGCTGCAGCCCCCTCCCGGCGGTGGTAGGGGGGGAGGCTGGCCCTCCGCGCCCCGCGGAGCCGTGGCGGCTGTCGGAAGGGCTCCCGCCCCCGTGGCGGGCGGGGGCAGCCGGAGCCCCGCGGGGAAGGAGCGGCCGCCGCCGGGGGACCCTGCGCCTCTTAGGCACGCCGGGCCGCGGGCTCCGGCTACTGGCGTCTCCCCGCGTTGTCCGCGGATTTACGGTTCCTGGCTCCTTTTCTCCTGTCATACTTTTTGTTTCGCTCACTCTGATTTCTCCGGCCTCCTCCCCTACAACTTTAATTCATTCAGCGATGAGAATGTAAGAGGCCTTTTGGTCTGCAATCTCGCATTCTCTGCTAAATGCATTATTTTCTCTCTCTTCCTTGCAGTTCAGTACTCTGTTTCAATACTGCTGGGAGACTTTGCCGGGCTGCTTCAAAGCTCACTTAGTTCTCTTTTCTGTTAGATCGTAGGGTGCAAACCAGTGCCATGTGTATAACACATAGCATAAAGGGAGTGAGACAGATGGCTGTCCCTGCCTGCACATTACTGATTCTTTGCTGAACTTACGTAACTCTGCTTCATTTTTTCCTTCTCACGTTTACACACTGGTGAAAGCGAGAAGGGAAACAAAGTGGAGCCCATCAGCTTCCTTCGTAAGGCCACTAGTGCTTGACTTGTAGAAAATAACTGATGACCAAAGTTAGTTGCCTTTACTTGTCAATTTGATTTTGTTCACAAGTGGGAACTGCCAGTGCTTGTTCCCTAGCCAGTGGTTTTTAATATGTGGCCAACAATTGTTAGTGGTCACTTCCAGCTGAACTTCTTTCGCTCAATGGGGAAAAAAATCCCTTTGGACATGTTTTTTGCATCTTTGATCGTATTTTTAGTCAAAAGTATCCATGTATGTCTGCAGTTCTTAGAGGCCTTGGAATATCTTGTGGTAATACAGGCCAGAGCTTTGCATGATGATGGCAAAACTAAATATATTTTTTTCTCAGTGGGCATTAGGAAGTTTCTTTAGTCATGACCTTATATCTGCTAAACACTGTAATCACCTTGGGAGATATCACTTCAGGAAGCATATCCATTAATCTTTTACACTTGGTTGGATTTCCCCCTTAAAAGTGTATAGATGACATTTAAAAGGCTTCTGTCAATTTATTTATTTATTTCACAGAACAAAAATTACTTAGGCAAGAGAAGCTGCGATGCGCTTTTCTTTATACCCTATACAATGGGGTGATGTATATTTCTTTTTCCATAGTGTGACTTTAAAGACCAGTGGACTGGTTTGGCAGAGGCTGTGTGTAATGACTAAAGTTTTAAAAGTTATGTAAATAGGGGTGTTTGTGTATATATAAGCTATGTCAACTGAAGTGATACAACGACATATTTTAAAAACATTTCAGTTAATACAGTAAATCACAGAGACAGAGCTTTGAAACATTTCTGCATGATGTCAGAACCTGTGAGAGAAGTACTGCTTTATGATGTATTTGGTAGTTCACATAAAGCTTATTTGTCAAGTAGCAGCAAAATACAAAGATGCACATTTCAAGTTTGTGCCTTAGTAAGCTGATTTCTAGTCGTCTCTTTCAGTGTCTTTTGTGTAATTTTTATTCACATAGTTTTCTATTTTTTTCCTTAGGTAGAACAGCAAGAACGGGAACTTTAGGGCACTTGTTACCAAAACGCAGAAACTGATTTTCCTTTTATTTTGTGAGCTATTCAGAATTTTTTAGACACACGATTCTCCCACAATATCTATTAATGTATCATCACTGGCCATGACATCATATTGTGAAAACAACAAAATATGGTAAAATGCTGTCATTAGTAAAGTTGTGTACTAGGCCAGTGTGATGTCTATACGAAATACGTGTATATTTATTTAGATGTAGTTCTGCACAGGAGAGAGAGCGAGCTGATAGACGTATTTGTTGGAAAGCCGCCGATTTCTACAGTGATAAAACTGGATAATTACATGTTCCCAAAGCCTTTTCAGCACAGAAGTAGGTGTTCTTTTAAAACATTATTCTGTGGCAACAACAAATATTTGTGACATCATTGTAAGAGATTTCCTGCCAATTTTTAGTTTACTGTCTCTCAGAAAGTGTAGAGTTCTTTGGCACTGGTGAAACTGCTACACATACCCATCGTATATTCAAGTATTCAGTGAAGTTTTAAATAATTCTCTTTCAATTAGTACAACAGGAACCTGAAAAATGGATTTTCTCTTAAAGAAACAAGAATCAGTACATAGACATTTCTTTCCTCCTCTTGTATATTTTAAAATACTCATATCAGTTTTATGTTTACTGTTTTGTCTCCTTAAATTAAGAAGAAAGAAAACAGTATCCCAAGTTTTAAAATCATTGCTTGGAAATTAGTTTAATCAAATATTTCTTGAGCCTTGTGAATTGGAAAGAGTAATATAAAATTAGATACATCGGCAAACTAGGTTAATCAGAGTCATTCATTTATAGTGAAGAATAAATATCTACCAGTCGATGTTTTTTTTGAAGTCAGGCGAAACATTCCATCAAGTTAATGTGTTTAGGGGTATCATATCAGGCACAGACAGGTACTAGAAGTGATAAAAAACAGATAACCTGCAACAAAATGATTTACAGATGGGTCATTATCTTCTATAGAGAGGTTACACAGATCATATTCTTTATAAAAAGAGAATGTAATTCTATAGAGCTAGGAGAATTATCTAGAATTATCTGTCTGAATAGTTAATGTTTTTTCCGAGTGACTGGTAGAATTTGTCACAGTAAAATTTTTTAGCCTTCTTACAGGCATCATATTAGTGTAAGATATAGAAAAGCACTGGGTTTGTATTTTGACTATTCTTTATTTTACCTGTTTGATGAAGTAAAGCTTGGGAAACATTTTGCTGCTTCTTGTGTGAACTTTGTCGTGCATACCTTTAAAATATACACAAGATGTTACGTGCAAATTAAAAAAAAAAAGCTGGAAAGTTTGATGTCAGTGATTTATTAGAACCTATTTCATACAGCAAGTGGCTAAGTTACATCTTTTCTATCAGTGGTAAGACAGGATGTCATTTAAATATTTTTTCTTTCTTCTCAAGCTAGACAGAAAGGTGTACAGTCAATTGTTTCTCCAGTCACTGGTAGACTGACATAAGGCAACAGGAAACTCTAAAACCTCAGAGGCGCAGTATTGATTTGATTCCTAACTGCAAATCCTTCATATCATTGCTCCAAATATCTAACTTTACACCAATATTACCCATTCTTTTTATAGTGACACCATGCTTAGTAAAAAACTTCTAAGCACTGAGGTCAGGTGTTGAGATTGGATTCTAGTTTATTTTTTATGAATCAGATAAAGATTTCTGTGCATGAGACCGTATGTGAAGATGAGAGAACAAGAACATTTCCATATCAAAGGCAATATATCTGAGGCTGCATAGTAATTAAAATGCAGTGGTTTGGACTCTGTGCACTAGCACTTACGCAGAGCGTTGTTGGGACCTTGTGCAGCATGCAGGCGGTTGTCTCTTGCATACTTCTCGAAATATACTTATAATTTTGTACAAACATTTATGCCAGTCCACACTTTTCTGTGGATAATTTGTATTTCATCCAAACCATTCAAAGTAGAAGTTATTTTTTGAGCAACCCCCTCATTATGGCTTTTGTGCATCAACTATTTTTATTCTGGTTGTTTGTATTTCCTCTTACCAGAATGATGGCTTGTTTATAGTCATATTTTTTTGTGTGTTTCTCTAAGACCCCTTCCATATACCACTGAAATTTTACTACTTGCTTGAAATATCTTGTATTAGAAACAAAAATGCTAGTATCTTTTTAGATTTATTGAAGATGGTGTGATTTCTTACATACCATACTTTATGGCAAATTAAATGCATGTGCTGGAACATAATTTTTTTAATGAAACAATATGTATTTACTAATTCCAACTGTTACACAACATAAGGAGAAATAATACATTACTCCAAGGACCTGCTGATGTGGGAAAATTGACATAAAATACTGCAGGGCCCTTCCTATCTGGATACTCGTTTCTGGAATAAATGTGACTAATTCCTGAGTAGATCGCCCTGGTGAGGAGCTGTTCCGGGAGGGCTGCTGTTGAATTGTTTACTTCATAAACTGTATTGGTCAGTGTCCCAGTGCGGAGGAGGCAGTGAGTGCTGCAAATTTCCTCATTACTCATAGATACTTGTTCTACAGAGGCTCTATCCATTAATGCTCCAAAACTACTGAGATGAAGCTTTTATGAAGTCTTCGTATTTAAACAGATGTTTGCACTGTGAAAGTATTGTATTACGGCAATCTTGCAATCTTGCTTCATTTTGTCTAGTTTTACATTACAATTGGTGTATGAATACGTGAGTACTTTGAGCTAGAATATCACACTTTCAGAGATTGTTCTGTACGCTTTTTACATCAGTATTATTGTTGTGGATGGGCTTGTTAAACTGAGCTCCTGACCATTTGTGGTTAGTAAAAACCCATGGTATTTTTGCACAAGTAGGGGGGTTAACCTCAATGTCATGGCCTAATTCCAGCTAAGTTAGGATGTAGTTGCCATTCTACATTCTTCTTATAGTTTTAAGTGGCTCAGTTAATCCTCACTTCCTTTCCTAAATGCAGTAGAGTAGTGTGCTAAGGACAGTCGCAGCATTTTACCTCAGAAGTACCAAATCCAGCTATTGAAGTAATAGGTGGAACTAGATAATGAGTCACATCTTGGAAGTTTTCTGGATAAGAGGGGTGCCGTATGCCTGACTGGCTTATTATTGTTAGAATGAACATTGTGAAGGATTTAGTATATATGGTATTTGAATGTTGAGCTATTTCAGAGGAATATTTTGATATAATTTGATATTTGACAGATTCTCAGCTGGTATAAGCCAGTGTAACTCCATTTACTTAAGTGGAAGGGTGCCATTTTACTCTAGCCACAAGTGCATTCCTTAGGACATGATGCAGTTCCTTCTGGATTCAATGGAAAGACCTTCCTGTGGCAGTGCTGGGAGGGGGGTTGCATGTGAAGGCTCTGTTTGCATTGGATTCACTGTAGAAAATAATTTGGTTTCAGTTAGGGTGGAATCAGGTTCGTCTACACGATGTTGCTTCTGGCTTGAGGATGACATTAGAGGAATTCATCTAATGTAAANACTGTAGAAAATAATTTGGTTTCAGTTAGGGTGGAATCAGGTTCGTCTACACGATGTTGCTTCTGGCTTTAGGATGACATTAACAGGAATTCATCTAATGTAAGCTACCTATTAGATCAACCGTCTCTCCATACCTAACCTTCTAGAGAGACTTCTGGTATAGTATATGCAGCATGTGGGGATTCTGACTGCTGACTTCCTGTAACAGCAGAGGCTGCGGTTGTGCATTTTCTTTTTTTTTTTTCTTTCAGTCACACCTGATCTGTTGAGGGCAGATGATCTTCCTGCATATCCTTTCATACTTTTCTTCTGCTGAGGGATTCATGTAGGTGATTACAGTAAGAATGTACTTTATTCGACCTTTAGTGCAAGTATATGTAGATGGGCACATGAAGAAATTTTATGTACATAGGTAGACATGTTTCAGCATATTTTTAGTAGTATTTTTGTTATGGTAGTGCCTACGATTGAGATTTTGTATTTACATCCATACATTCTTACGTTCTGCTATCTATATCTGTTCTCATTGCTTGCCCGAAAGGTCAAAGATGAATTCTAGGGAAGCCTGTTCAAGCTTTCTGGTTGCCTTCTATAGGCTCTGGTTCCCATTATACTACCTGTTCTTTCCATATAGAAATTATGGTACCTGTGGTATTTCTCTTTGAAAGTAACAATGGCATCTTTTCATTTATTTCAAAACAAGTTAGATATGATCTGCTTTTCATCTTGATTTTGTGAGCTAGAAGGTAGTTAGCTGGTGTTGGGATGGGATGACAGCCACACAGGCTGTGAGGAGTAAATTTAGAGGAGATGGAAAAATGTGAAACAGAAGAGATCAAGAAAGAAAGGTATTGCCACCTAATGTTCTAGAAAAAGGAGTAACTCATTTCTGTTGAGCCATAGTACAACAGATCTTTTGTACTCTTCTTACTGGTGTTATTTATATATTTTGATCTCTCTTAGAATATCCCAAGTTACAAATCTGTCAGCGTACCTGCCAGAGAAAAAAGGAACGTTCTTATGCTAGAAGATCTGCCTAGAGTTAAAGTACTGAGTGGGCAATCACTTTGCTGCCTTAAGGTGGAAGAATGTGCTAATGTTGGCCATTCTGGTATCTGGCTACTTTGGACTTGGAGAGCAGATGCTGTTAGCCTTTCTACTTCAAAGCTATATTGTTGCTGCAAGTAAATAACTCACAGGCTCCGTTTATTCTTCAAGAATTACTTACACAGGTTGGGGACATATTAGCTTATGCGTTATCATGCATTCGGGCTTCTGCACCATATGCCTCATGCTTCTGAGGGATGGCAAGTTTCAGGTAGACCCCGCTAGGCGCAGCAGTCCCTCTCACTTTTCAGCCTTTGCTGCCTCTGTATACGAACTCATTATATGACGGTGCAGTCAGTGCAGGTGTGTCTCTGTGCTCACCCAGAATGCTCAACCTAGGCTTCAGGGACCATGTCTACTGAGTATTCAAGCAGTTAAGTGGGCCTTTGTTCCCTGCTTTGGAGATCTTACCTCAGCCCTTGGTGAAAGCCAAAAAAGTTTTATTTCTTTGCTTGTGTACATAGCCTTTCCTTGTGATTCCTTTTTGTCCTCAGTCAGTGAAAACTCTCATTATTTTAATCTTCACCATTGCCTCTAAACAATAATGATTCAATCTGTAATGTTTACTTTAAGAATGTAACAAAAACTCTAATTAGAGATGGTAGTGGAGATACACCAGGGTGTATTTTAGTGCAGATATACTGCCATGCATTTTATGGGGTGAATGGGTGTGTCCACTAACAGTTGATTTGAAAACGCCATTGCACAACACTCTGTGATGGAATAGGATCAAATTACAGACCCAAAGTCAAGATGATGGTGTAAAAGTGAAAGGCTTTGAATGCAGTGAGTGTTATATATAGTCTTTTCAGGGAAAGAGAAAATGCGAATAGGAGAGAGAAGGTAGCTGAGCAACCTAAAGAGTAATTACTGAGGATTAGCTGGAGTTTCTAATTTATGAAGTCTTCCCTTAGACAGATTGAATTTGAATTTTCATGATGTCAGTATATTGTATAACATGACCAAAAGCAAAAAGGAACAGGAGGAAATTGTTTTGCTGAATCGTATGTAAAGGTGATTTCTTATAGACGTGCAAACTTCAAGGCATAAGCTGTTGCTGATTCTACTTCTGATGGATCCCCACCCCCCCCAACCCCCCCAAGTCAAAGTGGCATAGAAATGCCTAGGATAAATAATAAACCTGTAAGAGAAAAATCCAGCCCAAAATTGTTTTTGATTACTGCATTCCTCTTGTGGAAGACTTTCTTTTTCAGTAATTCAGCACGGGATGATTAAAGAAGGTGAACACTTGTTTCCCCTCATGCTGTCTAAGCGTGGCTCCCACATGATACTTCCTGTCTTTCACGTATTGTCTCTTTAGTATCAATAGCAACTAGATGCAAATCAGCGTGGCATCTGCTAGTTTGTTTTCAGCTGACCGGGCTAAACAGCAGATATGGAATTTATCGCCAGGAGGCTGTGACCTCATCACAGACAAGTGGCATTCCCACAAGCAGGTAATGAAGCACCCCTATTGAGTGTAGCTAAAGTCCAAATCCTCAGTAGAGTTATTACATATTCAATTTAAACAGCTCTCCCAAACTTTAAAGCTGTCTCTTGATTTTTTTAAATCCACTCACTGTTGTAGCTGGAACAGCAGCTGTCGCTGGTCTCTGCCGATGCCACACTGTGCTGAATTGGGCCTTCTTGAAAGAGTGTGGGAGAAAAGAAGGGATGAAAAATCAAAGGGAGAGGAAGAGGAGGGGAAGGGATATGAAAGGACAAAGATGGGAGGGAAGAGTGAATGTGTTGAACTGAATAGTAACTGTAATGCTCTTATTGCTGTTGAACATGCATAGAGAAGATCTGTAGTCAGACAGTATTTGGTAATAGCTTGATACATTTAAATTATTAAAACTTCTCTATATAGATAGTGTAATGGTGTTTTTTTAAGAAGATAACATGCAGTGGTCAAAAAAGTCCCCTTTAGTACTTACTGTATTCAAGACCGAACTCCATTCTGTTGCTCATCAAGTTGTTCACAACAAATACTTTGGGACGCAAGTTATCTGTCCTTGCTGTCTGAGAAAAACTAGGCTTCCAGGGAAGGTTTGAGTGGATCAGTTTGGTCATTTTTGTGTTTCTTAGCAAGTCTTGTATGTGTACATAAATATTATTTATATGAACAGCCCATGAATACTTAGCATGAATCTTAAACATTTTTGTGTTTTACTGATCCTTCTAACAACTGATTGATAGCAAATATTGTTGAAAGGCTTTAAGTATTCTGAATTACCAGTATAAATTAGTAATCCCAATACATTTGCACACCAAGTTGTCGTCTGAATGTTGAATGCGAAATGAAATTGTATTTTATGTCTTTAAAATAGTTGTGAGTGGAAGAGTGGTAGCTTTTTGATCTTGTTAGCGATGAAGGTTTGAGACTAGCTAAAAGCAAAGCAGCAATGAAATGGGTACTTTAGAATCTGATGTAGTCAATTTCTGTGCACGAGAAGGGAGGGAGAATACTAGAACAAGAGGAAACGAGAGGGGAAAAAGACAGAAAAAACCCTAGGATGTGTGGGGGCAGGTCAGCATTAGTGGATGCAGCCTTTCAAGCCACACTTAATGACTTTATTCTCCTCCTTCACCTATACTCCTCCACTTTCCAAGAAACTGAGGATAAGATATCAGATTCAGCATTTCTGTCACTCACAATCAAATGGGATTTTGAGCTTAGAGTGGGAGTAATGACTGAACACCTGTTGATAACTGGGATGTATAACCTCCAGAACTGGGAATATTGTGTTATGTAAAAGGGAAAAACAGTTCTCCTATGTTCTTAGCTTTCTGGAAAGTTGTGCAGTTCTTGTACTTTTAGCGAGAGGCTTTTTTGGAATTCCTGTGACAGACAACTCTTTTAGAAGAACTAGACCATGGCCTGCAGTCTTCCAGTTGTGCATGTTAGGCTGGGCTGGGCCCTCTGCACCATGGTTAAATAACTGAGGGACAGGCTGGCCTGCTAGTTATATTGTAGAGGTAACAAATAGGGAGCCAGTCCAAAAATACAAGAAATATGAAGCTTTATCACAAGAGGCACTGAGCCACTGAAACTTCCAGTATAGGATCCATATACCCTTGATGTCTCTCCTAAGAGTGTCCAGGGTTAGTAGGATCATCTGTGACTGTGGCTTGATTGGAATTCTTGAGCATGTAAAAATATGCCACAGTGCATGTCAGCTCTTTTTCGCGGTGAATGCTGTAGATGAGGGTTCCCCATAGAAATGTTCTGCCTAGTTAAAGCTGCTAGATCATGGCAGTTGATTGTCCAGTGATTTTAGGGTCACTCTGTTACTGGCTATGCATGTTCACTATTTCGTTTCTATGCCACAATGTAATATAGTTGTCCGAATGGTGCACAGCAGCCACTACACAAAATAGTCTTTCACAATTTGTTTCAAATCTTGTTTCAGACACGAGGGTGCATGTGTTTTTTTCTATTCCCTTTAAGTTTCTCTGGCAAATTCTTACTTGGTTAATGTGTCAGTATCTTACTATGCTTTTTTAAAATTCAGATTCTAATAAAATGCCTTTACTTGTGTTTAAAAATGTTTGGTATATCATTTTTTTTTTTTTTGCAATGAATAGGGCCCTGAAATAAAAAAAGAGGCAGAACATAAAACAAACAACCTCTTTTGCACACAGATAAAAGGCTGTTTAACATTAGCCATTACTTGTTTGATGTGAGAAATGAATTTATTTGCATTTTGCTGCTCTTCTATTTTGCTTGTCTGAAAGCACACTCGGTGTCACACCAGTTTTCATAGGTCGTGCTTGGGCGTCAGTCCCCTCGTGGTGAATTCCAGAGCTGTGGTAAAGGCAATCGCTGGGTAAGAGATTCTTATTTGCCAGAAGTCATTGACAGCCACAGGCTGCCTGTCTTCTCATGTTGGAGTCATAATGACTGTGATCAGATGTGTGAAGAGAAATTTGTCTCTTATCACAATTTTTGTATCAAAATAAATAGCAGTGATGAATTGGATAGTTGGTATTTATTCCCAATAATTCAGGCAATGATGATTTTTACAACTGACCTCCGCAGCACATGTTTTTTCTCAGCCAGAGGAGCTGTGGGCTTTGGTCCTTTTTCTAGGCCTAAGGGAATTTTTTTTTTTTTTTGACCCAAACCAAAAGAAAGTGCTGCAATGGACCACGGGAATGGCTGCTGAGCCGGCATTCTACTTGTAGTTGTGGAAGAAGGGTAGTCTGAACTCATAATCTCCAAATGGCTCACATCTTTAGAATGACGTTCAGGGTTATTGACTAAGGCAGGTAGAAAACTCATTTGCTTGAGCTCTTTAAGGCCCAGCTGATAACACTCAGGGTTCAAGTCCTGGAAGGTACCAAGTGCTCTGGTCCTAGTTCAACAGACTATATAAGCACATGCTGAGTTTTAAAGCCTGTGAATAATCTCAGTGGGAATGAGAATATGTATGTGCTTAAAATTCAGCATGTAGTTAAGTACTTTGTTGGATTGGGGCCAACATGCTTAGCACTTTGGAGGACTGAATCCTTATTCACTAGTGGTGGTTTATATATTTTTTTGGTTTATGAATTTGCTCACTGACCTGCTCCTGTGTTTAATGGTCAGTCCGCAACATGGTCAGGATTAAAAACTTCTGGGGCTTGTTTTGTCTAGAAGGCTATGGATAATCTCTAGATGGAATGGCTCATTTTACATAATTACTGATGCTAAATAAATATGTTCTTTATAATCAACTTATGTTTAATATGAAATTGCTAAGATTTTTGATCGAGACCAACGTTTAACCCAGATTTTATTTCTTCCCTTGTTTAGAACTATGTTGTTTATCTGCAGAAATTAATAATGCCTGTCTACAATTAGTATATCAAGTTCTGAAAATAAGTTATATTTGTTTATAATGACTTTTTCTGTTTCCAAGTTCTCTCTGCTTTCTACCAGCTTTTTTTTCCTCATTCTGAAAGAGTGTTCTTCAGGCAATAATTTGCAGTGGGCTTTATCTGAACTGAGATCTCTAGACAGTTCTGTCAGATATTTGGTCTTCACTCAAAATGTCTTGGCCACGTAAGGTAATGGTTCTAATTGTTTTCTTCCTCCTCTCACCTCTTCTCCTACAAAGCATAATCTTGGCACTACCTGAATGATGTTAGAATTACAGAAGCCAGAGAATCTTTTTCTGTTATTGTATGATTATTCCCAATTATATTTTTAAATTTTTACCTACATATTTGTTCATTATTCTCTCTAAATTCATGACCAAGCATCATAAAGGGTCAACTGAACAAACTGAATTAAAAAAACCCCAAACCCTCGGGAAAATCCTAGATGTCTCAGGCAACGGTAATGGATGCAGTTTCTCCTCAGCAGCAACAAACCTTGGTCTTTTCAAACAAGTGAGGAAAGAGAATTTCGTTGTCTGTGTAAGAGTTTTTGCTTGCTCCCAGCAAGATGGAATAGGGGTACAGTGAAGTGCTAGCTTAAACCTTGACTGTTTTTCTTTCTTTTTATGCTCCATCTTTAAAATAGCTGAGGTAAAGTATATATATAGCCTAGATTAGAGTGTAGACAGGCATGTTGTTGCATGTCTAGCTGGAGGGACGGAAGAAATCATACGTTTAGCTCTTCTTTCCTGCCTCTCAGCTGAGGTGCAGTAAATGACTGTGTGAACGTTTCAAATGTAATGTCACTGTGTGGCAAAGGGAGTTAGTTGAAACCACAGCTCAAACCATGTAATGTCTAAATGGAAGGACAGTAAGTTCTAGCCGGGAGAGCAGTGGCTTCTTAAACAATTCTAGTTGCATTCATAAGCAGAGGAACAATATATGCTTCTCATGCAGCTCAGGGAGTGGTGGGTGCCAGTACTTAGGGCACTGAATGGAGAATTTGGCATTATCTTTGTTTCAGCACTGCCACAGACCGTGATTAAAAACATGTTACTTCACTCACAGTACCCTTCTTTCCTCTTGTGTAATCTTCTTAAACTACAAGGTGTAAAGAATGTCTGTAACTCAGTGTTTGTACCATGGGTATTGTATTAAAGTATGTTCTGGGAACAAATGCTAAGAGTTGCAAGTATATGAGCAGATAGTTTTAATGCTGCTGTATGGATATGTGCTCTGAATCCACAAGAAGGATCTTATTTCCAATTCGGTGTCAATAAGGTCCTACATGATTAAAAGACTATGAATTATTTTTTGCCAACTACCAGAGGTTCATTGAAGGAGGACGGTGAAGCATGGATACTTTTAAAAAGCATTTATCACTTCATGACTTTTAAAATTAGATGGCCCAAGAATGCTTTTGAGAAATTTGAATGTTAAAAATATTCCCAGTTTTATGTGTACTACCAAATATATCAAAAACTGTGCCACTGACATTTTTATCTCAATCTGAATTCAATTTTCTGTTAATGATGACTGGGGTTTTTTGTATTTTCACTATTATTCTAAAGGTTTATTCAGCTTGACAGTTGTAGGATTAAGCTTTACAAACAAAAGGATACTATATCCTATGTTTACAAGTTAGCCAGAGGCCAGGTTTTATAAACTTTAAAAATACAGCTATTGCTAGTTTATAAAATAGACTAGTCAGCTTTCCAAGAGAGAAAATAAATCCAGCAATAGAGCTGATTTCCATGGGAGCTTGGTACTCTCATGTATAATAATATATTTTGACCTAAAGCAATGTTACACGCGAATCTTAAAAATGTTTTGAAAGAGGTAAAAATATGAAGTGCAAAGTGGAGACTTATGGGGCCTGATTCTGTATCTTTTACCTCCTATGAGAGCCTTTAGTGCCATTGAAAGGGGCACTAAGCAAGTGATGTTCAGTGTCATTCAGAAGCGGGGCCACGTAAGATTTTAGAATCTGATCTATCCAATGCTTTCTGCAATGCTTTTCATTAGTTAAAATCTGATAATAAGTTCACAGGTGGGCCTGTAATCACCTGTGTTAGCAATGGAGAAAAGGTACCTTATGGTTTCTGCTGAAGGCCATCTAGCAATACTTTTAATCTTAAGATTTCAACTCAAAATAGAAGAGATCCAAGGGTCATAGCAAGCAAAATAATAAATTCTGGAAAAGAATTTTAAGAGGCATTGGGCAACACAAGTATCTTTATTTACAAGCATAAAATTAAAGGAGTTCCACATAAACACAGATTCCTGCTTCATCATTTGCAGCATAGGAATAATTCATCTTCATGTCAGAACAGTTGTATTTACAACAGAAGAAGAGAACATCTCAGATGAACTATGGCTGCAGTGCTGGGCATTTTTATTTTTATATATATATTTTTTTTAGTAAAGGTGATATAGTTAAAATGATGAAATCGGATTTGCCAGTGCCTCTGGTGCACAGGTCTCTTGTAGCACTGAGGAGGTGCTGCCCTGTTAGTTCTCAATCTTGTCACTTCTGGGGAACAGCAGTGAAACTGTTTGTTCCTGACAGCAGACAGCCCCACTGCAGGGCCCTGGTTTCATGTTACATTAAGTATTAGTGCTGTTCTTTCAGGAGCTATTATGCTGTGACATCAAAGATTTTCTGACAGGGCAGTTGTAGGTTAGCACTGAAGTTGTCTACTGAAATTTTTAAGAATGGAATTAAATATATATGATCAGATTTAATATGAGAGATTGGAAACTGCATATAAAATAGAGTTAGTGGTTAAAGAAGGCTGCAAGAATAATTATTTGGTTTGGCCTATTTGTCCTTTCTTGTCCAAGGCAATTTTTATTGCCTTTAATTTCTACAGCAGTTCCAAAAATACTGCCATATGTTAACATTTTTGTGCAAATGCTTATTTTCTGAAAAATGTTGTGTGAAACAGGAGGAAAAGGACTTTTATAAAATAAGTGTTCAGTATAGCCCCTGCAGTGCATATATAAATTAAGCTTTGAACAATAATTGTTATAGACCAAATTCTTTTTTTTACTGATTGCCTAATTACTTAAGAAGATCAAGATACACATTTTAAATAGTAAGAAAGCAATTTAAATGGTAAGCAAAAGCGTAACAGTGATTTCTGAGACTTGCATCTTTTAGTAAGAGAGAAACTAACTGTGTATAGATTTCAATTTCAGCTGTTGTTCTTTGGAAATTCTGAATCCAGTTTATGTCCAGCTTAAAGGGAAGATGATAGGAATTTGAAACTAACTGGCTGTGTAGCTGTTCAGGACAAAACAAAATAAAATTCTTGAACATGCGCAACTTCAAATGTTCCTGTAGATTCATATGTGGTGAAATCAGCGTTGCTACGACTATAAAATTACTATTATGCTCTGATGAGGCAAGTTCAGTGACAGGAAATATCAAAATTAATTTTGGAAACACATGTCTGCATATTTTTGATTACGTTACTAAGGCATTTGTTCCATTTAGTATCAAGCAAGTGAATCATCTATTAAAAATGAAAATGTGTACAATAGAGTAATACTTCTCCAGAAAAAAAACCCCGGACAAATAAGAAGTTGAACAATACCGTTTAGTCATAAACAAGACACCAGCATAATTTGTGCTATATATTTAATACTCTCAGGCATGAGAAAAATTACATAAATAATGTACCTCTTTCTTTGTAGTAGGATTTCTGTTTTTTCTCATATAGCCAGGAATAAGAGGTATGATTCTGATGTCCTTGCTCAGGTAAATAGATAATCTGATTATTTTGGGGCTGTTCTGTTCACTAAAAGCTTGCATGGTCAATTCTGAAGTTTATATTGAAGTAGAATATGATATTTATGCTATGCTAATTGACCAAAACTAGCTGTATGGTGGCTTTGATCAGGCATAATGATTTTACTTTATTTAGATAACATTGCTTGACTTCTCCTTTGGTTTTCCTGCATTGCAACACACCTATCAGCAAATCAAGATCTTTATGGCTGAACATTCAGAGGCAGCTAGCTTAGAATGAAAACTCAACCCTTTATACTGACGTGTGAAGCTCTGGGAATAGTGGCACTACCCTTAGGAAATACTCACTGACAGGTGGCAACAGTGGAATACAAAATTATCCTTTAGCTCTATAATCTCAAATCACAACATTTAAAGTATATGTAAAGGAGGAAAAATGTGGGTAGTGGAGCTGGGTCTTGGAGAGGATTTTTAAGTGATTGCAAAGGTACATGACAAAAGCTGGTTAGCTACTGTATCTAAAATATTTGTTGATCAATAGTTCTAGTGCCCTCGAGAGTGTGAGACTGTAGGTAGGTTTTTCTTCCTTTCTTCCATGATTTAAAAGGTATGATGTAAAACTGTGTTTTCAAACAAATATTTAGCAAACAATGTGTACTATCGGGAGCCCATTTGACTATTTTATTATTTTGGACAGATTATCCTTTCATTTAGCCTCTAATTGCAGAGCCTAAGGACTTTGTTACATTCAAGTAATGATGCTTACCAGCTTATCTGCACTGTGTCTATCCTGGCTACATTTTTCTTCTTGCAGCTTCGTTATATTTTTTCCTTGACTATTAGAGATGTTACTGTACTTCAGAATAGGAAACTGCTTAGGGAGGACTTGTCAAAAATTCTCTCATTATAGGAAGGTCTAGAGTCCTTTCAATTTCCTGCATAGAATGCCTGGATTTTGTTGAACAGCTAATATTTCAATTTCTATTTAAATAAACAGCAGTAGAACTGACTTGATAAGTGTGCCACTAAATAGATCATGTTACCACTTAACTTAAGGCTAATACTTAACAGCCTGGTTTGCTCCATTTTTGTGGCAATGTTCATGTAAAGGCCAGGCAGTTCCAGGAAAGAAACAAACAGTAATATTATATTATATTACAGCAGCAATTATATTTAGTTTTCCACAAGTGAAAAGTTGAAAAAATGTCTAGCACATTTAATGTGAATGTATATTAAGCATTTTTTTAAATTATCTAGAGGAAACAAAGACTAATCATATTCTAAATCTACAATATGTCTAAAATCCATGATTGTATAGACCCCGTTTAACAAAAACTAGGAAATCTAACCTTCTGATACATTATTCTGTCACTAGCTTTTCCTGTTATAGAATGAAAATGAGAAGTATCAAGTCATTAAAGGTGCGGTATGTACACACATAGACAGTATCCCTTGGCAGCTTCAGATAGGTAGCTCTAGGTTTTCCTGGCTTCTGTTAGGCTCCACATTACATAAAACACTTATGAGAAGTTGTCTTTGTCTCTTCTTGTGTGTTTAAAATGTATAAATACAATCAGAAAAGTGTCAGTTGAAGGTGATAAAGTTTCTTCTCTCAGCCGCCCAGTTTTGCTACATAATGAATCAGGATGTTAAACCTGTATTATATTTTCAGGGGTTATTTAGGCCTTGGGTAAACAGGATCAAATTCTGTGAGCCTGATTCTGTAGTTGCAAAGTGTTTGCTTGTGTGTTGTGTGTGAGCTAGACTTGTGTGCTTGAACAGTTCAGGAGGAGTCCTTTGGAAGATGAGCAAACCTTATGAATTACAATTAAAATGATAATGGAGAAATATTTTTCTCCTTCAAATAAAACATCACAAGGGTCCTTTTTTCCCTTTTCCCTTTTTTTTTTCCTGTGTAAAAATGGTCATTTAGATGCTACAGAAGTCTTAGCGTCTCATTCTTATTGAATATCTCACTTGTGTTCACAGAGTCAGGACTCTCTTCCTTTCTGACAGTTCTGTTTCAGAGCTGTCTGCCAGAAATGAAAAGTCAATGGAGAATGGCCGCTTAAGGGTTCCCATTTTTGGACATGCCAGAAATGCTGGAGATGCTGTAGGCTGGTCCTGGAATGAAGTTGCAAAAGCCTGTGTACACCATCTGAAGCTGAACGGGATCTTTAGCTGTATCCTGGTATGGGAGAAACTGTGGCTGATTCAGGTCTTAGAGTATGACTGGCTGCTGAGTAAATTTGAGTAGTTCAGCCCTGACAGAGTCATGGTACATCAAAACTTGGTATCTGATAATATATTATTTTTATTACTGAACAGAACTTTGCCTCTTCCAGCTGATTTAAAAGGCCAAAGAGCTGGCAAGGTACTGCTTCCTATATACAAGAGGCACAAAGGCACCATCAGCCATCTTTGGGCCAGCAAGGATTGCTATGCAATTTCTAAGAACAAAAAGCAGAGACAGAAAAAGCCTGGCTTATGTTATTGTGTTGGGAGAGAGACAAATTGTTTCACCCTCCCTTGCTATCCAGTTCCAGGTTACTTGTCATTTAAAGCCTTGCTGGCTTTGGTGAGAGGTACCAGAGGGTTGCTGGTGACTGGTACATTCCTCCAGGTTTAGAAGGTGGTTAGTGCTCTTGTAAGAGTAAGACTCAGAAGAAATTAAATGTGGACCTTGGAGGAGCTTTACTTTTGATTCTATGTGCCTTTTCCATGCAGTTTTCTTTCAGTCTCTCTTTTTCTCAAAATCACCTACCTAACCATGTCAGGTTAGAAAGTGAATGTATGCCAGAGAATATGTACGATTGCTCTTTGTCTTTTATGTTTGTTTAGAGATGATAAGAGACATTGGAGCTTCTAAATAGACAAGATACTAGTACACTGTGTTTAATTAATCCTCTACTCTCTCAAGAGAAATACTGTAGGCAAGTATGTTTATTCTCACTTTTCCAGTTGGGAAACTGAAGCAGGAAGGTTTCAAGATGGTTTGGGTCCTAGCCAGAATTCAAACTTGGAAGATATGGCTCATTTCCAGGCCTATGCTTGAATTGCAGACCATCTCTCTCTCTTTTTCTTATGCAATATTTTGTAATAAAGATAAGACTTTTTATACCATTACATATGCAGTTAGAAATAGTTCTTTATGTACTTGGAGCTGCCTTTTCTCCATGGCTTTTGATGGAGCATATGTCTGCTTGATCCGTGCTCTAGCGAGGATGCAGACTGTTCATAACAAATCTGTCACTTATTCCTGTTTTCTTCCTGCCTGAAGGGGACTGCTCTCTTATGCAGTGGGCCATACCACTTTATAACATCAGTAGTTCTGTTACAGTGAATTCAAGATTACAGCAGGCTCTGGCAGGCAGTGGAGTTCAGCCGTCTTGCTCTTAGTTAACTAGCCATGAGCTCCCACCATATGTATGACTGAACATCTGTATCTCTCTTATTTGTGGCTATGCAAGTGAGGCCTGAATCACAAACCCGCTCCTTCGTAGCACAGCGAAGAAAGAAGTTAAGTCTTCAGAAACTTTATTTTATTTCATTTTGTCCTTGCATTTTTCTGCATTTGTTTCATCCTGTCTTTCTGTTTTACGACTCAGCAATATATTCTGTCTTGAAAACAACATTAAGTGTAGTTACGCGCACACACACTGAGAGGAGAATATTCCCCCACAGTGTTTACAGCAACACCTCTAGGTGACGGCAGGCAGTAAGCTTTCTTTTTATAGAGCTCCAGACTACAGATCATTAGCTTGATATGGTAGCTCAGTGGTGCAAAGTCATTTGAATATTTATTACCCTGCTTAAGACTTTCGCTTTTCAAGTGGGAAATAAATGTGATAAGACCCCCTTTCTGTCCTCTTTCCTGATATGCTAAAGCACAAATATGTGAAACGGATTTTAATTGTATTTCCTTGAACCTCTTTATTAGAGACCAGCAACTTGGATATTTTTAGGCAAAAATGTGTGTTGAACAACTGCTCAAGTTTGCAAAGTCTTTTTACAACCTTCCCTCAAAGTTTGATAGCATGTTCAGCTGCAGAGATTAGTTGAATTTTCAAAATTTAATATATAAATATTCATGTGTAATATACAAAAAGGCAGCTTTATAAATGTGTGTTTGAATGGGGCACTGTTACTTAAGTGAAGTACAAATTTAAAGGCTCGTTAAAACCGGACTTTGCCAACAGTCATAGATTTTGAGAAATAGTAACAAACCAAACATTGTGTAAATGAGGGGTTGGGGGGGAGGGGGGGGGAAGCCAACCCTATTACAATACGATCAGCAAGACATGAAAGCCAGCAGCAGGCAACAGAAAGGCAGAGGCAGGCTCCTGAATATATTTTAAAGGTAGAACGTTGTCAGTGTGTTTTCATTTAGCTATTTTAAGATGTCTGTGTTTCACTTGCTACAGTCACAAATTCTAACTGTGAATAATAGGAATCATTATATGGGTGTAAATGGTATATTGACTACATTTTTCAGGCTCAAACACACCTTCCTTGTTGGCAGTGGAAAGCAATGAATGAGGCATTTTATTAAAACTGGTGCTTGTGGTTCTAATCAAAGGTCACTGGTTAGCTCTCACTTTTCAGTCTCAGATTTGTCTAGATGTTTGATCAGGGGGCTGCAATGAAATTATTATGACAAAGACTTTGTACTAGGCGGTATCTGTCTGCTGAAACTTGAAAGTCTTTGCCACAGTGATGCTGACAGCATGTGAATGCTGAAAGAATGTGCAAGAAATGTTATGTCTTAAAGAAACCTTTACTAAGTATCATCTTCCCTTTGTGTTACGTTTGAAATCGTTTCAGTTGCTATTAAGGTACGAATGAAAAGGTGTTTCATTGATTAAAGGTGGCGTGTTTTTTTTTTAAGTGTACTGTATGCTTTAAGACAGTCTTCCCATTACTTACTCTGTTCAGTCCCTGCTGCACACAGCAAGTTCATTAACATGCAGATATGCAGTGATTGAAGTCGGGTTGCCTTTTACATTGGAGTTGTCTTGATATAATGAGCTTCTCTTTAATGTTCAAAAAACTGTTGTTACTTTCTAAAAGGGGTTTGTTTGTGAATTTCATTAAATTTAATTCCATCTTCAAACAATTTCAGTATTGTTCATTTTACTACAATTAACATGCTTGCTGGTACTAAAAACTAATTTTTTTTTTAAAACAGATGCATTTTAACTTTTAGGCAATGTGTGTTGGGGGGTTGTCATTAATGTTGAATGAGAGAACTCCTCTTTAACTCGTGGATTCAATATTTTAATTGGTGCCCATGTGCAAAAGTAGTAGAAAAAAGTAGGTTAGGGTTAGTCTAACTGTTTTTCCTCTTGGACTGGGATAGGCAGCATTCGGTCAGGGAGAGCAAAAAACCACTTACTATGCCAGCTTTGTTTTCTTTGTTAAATTAGGCCAGACAAATGGAGAAGGAAATGCATTGGTCGGATAATCTGTCTCTGGTAAAGAGGGCATTATAGGACGCAAACTTAAAAAGGATGGTAGTAATTTTCTGCTCACTATTTCTAATCTAAAAAGCTTTGGTCATTTGGGAAACATAAGGTAGAAGCTTACTTGCTGTGAGGTCAAAAGACAGTGAACATCCAGTTGCTAAGATTTTGAGTCTGAGTCTTCAGTGTAGTTTCACAGCTCATTCAATGCCAGTGCCTCTTGGAAACTGCCTGTAAAAGAAAATGAGGCATAGCATTTAAGAAGTGATTTGCTTGGTCTGGAAAAACAATGAAGGTGATATCAGACCGAAGGTGGGGTAGGAAGCAAAACTAGGCTGAAAATACTTTTACTTTTCAATAAATGCAACTTCAGCAATCTAAGATACGGTATTACTGTCCTGGAAGTCTCTCATGGATTAGGAAACCATCTGAAATTATGTATTTTAAGGAGGGATTGTAATAGGGTACAGAAGCAAACAGAAGCAAATTCTTTAACTTGAGCAAACAAAGCAGGGAAATAGGTAATAAGTTTACATCTTGCCACATTTACAATTTTTTTATAAGCTGTGCAATTTCTAAAGCTGTGTTTCTGAAACAGTTTTGTGTGAACAGTGTCTGCTTATAAAATGGTAGCATTGACAATTGGCCTTGAGAAGAAGGTAATGCTGTCATCTTAATTTTAGTTTTCCAATCCACATAAGGAGGGATTAATTACAGGTAACTCAGGTTACTATGGTATAGTTTTGTGGACCTGTGAAGAATGCAGAGATACAGAAATGTTGAATGTGATTTGGACAAGTGAAGAAGCTCCAGTACTGGCTTCAAAGCTACTGGCTTGGAAAGTTTTAGGTTAACTTCTTGATGCAGTGAGCAGAAAGCCTGGTACAGATTACAAATGACGGCATTTTGTATGCATATGAAATTGAAAGTAGTTTGTATTTCCAGTAAGATGGAAAACTACTTTGTTACTATTTAGATACTATTGCAATACTATTGTTAAAGAAACATCTTTTTTCCATTTGTCCTACTGTAACAAATGGAAGTTACTCAAATATTCTATGACTATTAATGTAAATGTTTCTTCATTATCATTGCAAATCCAAAATACCTTTTTCTTATCACCCTTAGTATATTTTCACATGTTCCATGGAGTATTTGGACTTTTACTACTATCTCTGGGAAAACGCTCCTTAGATTCATGGATTTATTATCACAACCTGTCTCATCAGTATTGAATTAATTTCCTTTGCCTAATTTATTTCTCCAGTGGTGAATCTTCAGTAATAATCTGAACATCCTATGATGAGAATCTGCATTTAAAACTTACTGAAACTTCCAAGACTAACTTCTCTCAAAATGTAATTCTTAGACATGTCCTGAACTCTGTGCATGTGTTCTGGATTTTCTTTTGATATAACTATTCCATTTATTTAACATGAGATAATTTCTTTTTCCCAGAGAAGCTTAATTGTCTTACAAATGAAAATGTTCTCTGTACAGTATGCACATTTTATCTAACTTCAGGTTCTTTTATGCAGTGAGTAGAGAGAGAAGGTCTTCTATTTATGTTGCTTTTATGATTCTGGAAATGTCAATAACTCTATAGAAAGCCCTAGCTCCTAATTTAGGCATTTTAGCTGGATATTTGAAGTGATGTGGTGTGAAGAATTTATCAATTTCTTGGTAATGATAGAGTGCGAGAGTAGCTTTATTGCTGCCAATGAAGTTGATGTTAGTGAAAATTTCCAGGGAAGTAATAGTGGTAAACTGGGCATCTTAGTAGTAGAAATTTAATTTCAATAAAGACATCTGTTGAAAATGAAGGACTTGATCCTCACGAATGTCGTCCTTATATGTTACAGGCCCTTAGGCGCATTATGGATGCCCGTTAAAGTCAAATATGACTTTTTTTGGGCTCATGACTCAACTGTGGTGTAGCTCCAGTTACAAAATACGACTGTTAATTAAGCCTCACCTCGCTGATTTCTGTTTTTTTTTTTCTTTTTTTTTCCTTTTTCTTTCTTTTGAGAGATTTTTCTCTATTTTTATTACTCAAAAACAGTTAATACATTGCTCAGATCAGTCATTTTTTTTT